>VXBX01004397.1:1282088-1494079 GCA_013400415.1 Scytalopus superciliaris
GGAATTCTCGTTTCGTACATGGAAGGACATTCACCCTGAGTGAGTGAACGCTGGCACAGGAGCCCAGAGAGGTGCGGTGATCTTCCTCTCCATCCATGAAGATACTCAGAGTTTGAGCAGACAAGGCCCTGGGGCGTCCACGCTGGTTTGTCCTGCTTCGTTGATTAGGTTGATTTGTCCTGCTTGTTGTTTGGTTTTATCCCGCCTGGCTCTGCTCGGGAATCAAGGCCGGTGAGGCTTGGCCCCTGGGCGCTGCCATCTCGGACTGGGTGTTGTGGTGGGCCACCATGCCGGGGGACTCGCACGCTCCAGCCTCTGCGCACAGGTGAGAGCAGGCAGCCAAAAACGGCTCTGCTGCTGTGACGCTCGGCTTTCCACTCCCATGGAACCCGACATGGAAGACCTACACTGAAGATGCACTGACATGGCACATGGCAAACCTGGGAGAGGTAAAGCCCTGAAAGCGTTCCACTGAGCATGGGAAGATTGGCCATTTTGGCCTTGTGAGGGGCACCAGGGCGGGAACGGCCATCTTGTCTTTGTGGGGGCAAAGGAGAGGCGCCATTTTGGCCTCGTGAGGGCGATCAGGGCGGGAACGGCCATCTTGTCTTTGTGGGGGCAAAGGAGAGGCGCCATTTTGGCCTCGTGAGGGCGATCAGGGCGGGAACGGCCATCTTGTCTTTGTGGGGGCAAAGGAGAGGCGCCATTTTGGCCTCGTGAGGGCGATCAGGGCGGGAACGGCCATCTTGTCTTTGTGGGGGCAAAGGAGAGGCGCCATTTTGGCCTCGTGAGGGCGATCAGGGCGGGAACGGCCATCTTGTCTTTGTGGGGGCAAAGGAGAGGCGCCATTTTGGCCTCGTGGTGAATACGCCGGCAGGTCTAAAGTCAGGGGTTCTGACCCTCTCTCTTGTCCTGATGCCAATTGCGTGCTTCGACCACCATCCCTCACTATTGCTTCCTCAAAAATGACCAAGTTTCTCCTCTCCATTTTAGACAAAACTCCGAAATTAATTGCCAAGAGAGAGCCGCATAGGTAGACTTAAATAGATTGGTCAGCATTGTCAAAAATGACAGACCAGGTTAGCACTAGTCTTTCTATCGCAATAGATTGTGACCTGAGAACTGCAGGGCTGGCATCCACAGGATGTTGGTCACGGGAACTGGTGGGACTTAGCTTCACAATAGGGGTTTGCTCTTCTACGTTTATCTGTAGAAAATGAGCTTTCACAGCGATTTCTATTGTCTTAGGCTGCTTCAGTGTTACAGCCTGCGGGATAACAGTCAAGGCTGTATCTGCTGCCACAACAGTTCCAGTAATTAAGTATTCATCTTCTGGCACTTGTGAATTGTCACGGGGTGTTAAAAGGACTGCTTGGTAGCTGTCTGACAATATAGTGAGGGAGTGTGGAGGCGCCAGCTCCACCCCAGGGAAACTTGCTCTGGGTCACCCTCCGGGATGGCGGGAAGCAGCCTGCTGTAGGCTGCAGAAGACCTTTTGTTTTAAATTATTCCGTGCAATGCTGTAATTGTGCCACACACAGACAAATCAGGTGTTTGTGTAGGTAAAGGCATTTTGCTAATGAAGGTCCTCCGCGGAGTGAGGGATGAAAGGAAATCCTTCCAGTACTGCCATGTAACGTTTGCATTTTTTGAACTTATTTATTAGTTTATCAAATATGACATCTAGTGAAATCAAAAAGGAGCAGCAATGTTCTCCTACATGAGTAAAAACCTGTGCTGGTCCTCCAGAGATCTGAGTTCAGTTTTCTGCTCGGCACATGTGCCTGGCATGACCTTGGGCAAGTTGCTTAATCTGTCTGTATCTCCAGTCCCCATCTGTGCTTTACTGTCTTTAAATTATTATATCTTGTTTTTGCAATTTGTCTTTGAATTATCAAGTCTTGGAGTACTGAATCTCGCTATTTCTCTGAATTTCAGTATACAGTACTTAGCACAATGGGACCATAAATCTTCATCAGTCCCGTGATACATGGATAATAAACAGTTACAGCATAATTTAGGGCCACATTCTGCCTCTGATCTCATGATGCATAAAGACAGGGGGGTTTTGTTGGTTAAAATGCTGTGCTGTTCAGCCTAACAAAGATACATGGGCCTTACTGAACAGATTTTTACGAGCCTGTTGTTGGCTCTTCTGGTTTGCTGGGGTTTTATTTTGTTTCATCATTATTCATTGATTGCAGGTATCTAAGCAATTTACTTGACAGATCAGGGAATAATAAATTCCTTTAATCTATGTCTCTTTCAGTTTAATTATTGTTAACTCATTACTTAGTGTTTAGTTCAATGGATAATGAACTCTGCTCACTGTGTGGTGGAAGAGAGTTTGGACTACAGAGACAGAACTGGCTTCTCTGGTTCTTTCGAAGATACAAACCAAAATTGCAGAGTCACAGAGTGTTTAACTCCAGGTTAGATTGAAGGTTACCAGCAGGCGTACTGTGGTTACCTTTGCAGGCTTGAATGTAGGTTAGCATTTCGGATGGTTCCATGTCTGGCACTGCATTACATTTGTTGCTTTATTTTTAGACAGTTAAGAAACTGGTAACAACTATGTAGACATCTATTTCTGTCTTGATTATACGACAGTGTCTAATAAATCAGATGTAGTACAATCCTAATTACTGCAGACAGACTTTACATTTGTGACTGTGGTAATACTGTGTTGGACTACTTCCTGCAGAGTTTAGTAGGGTGTTCAGACCTTCCCATTTTGGCTACAGCTGGGGGAATAAATCCTTAATTCCCTCAGGGGTGCTGTGGTCTCTAGTGCCAAACTGCTGAGCACATGGGTTCTGTTCGGACATAACCCATTTCTCTCGTTTCTTCATCCTGTAATTTTCGTCATCTTTTTGTCACAGAAGTCTCCACAAACTCTACATGGCAGGCGTTGGCCATCCCTCCACACTGTGCCAGCAGCAGCTTCTGTGGTGGAGCTGAGGAGGCTGTTGCTGACCTCAGAGAACTCACATGGGTCAGGGTCACCCCCATCACTTTATTCTGCATCAGCAGCTTGGTTCAGCCCTGGAAGCTGACACCCACTGTATCCCACGTAACACAAACTGAAATACACCCATGTGTTTTTTAACACTTTGCTTATATATCTTAAATTTTCTTCCTGAGGCTGAGGAAAGATAGACACCAGGAGTTAGGGGCGACTAATGCACCAGGGAGGGGAGCAGAGCACATGGACTCACTCTAAAAATGAACAGCAGGTTGTTCATGCGTTACTGCCTGCTCTTACAGCCCAGCAGACTGGCTTCGCTCATGCCTTCCTGTGTTCTGCA
The DNA here is from genome assembly GCA_013400415.1 of Scytalopus superciliaris. Lineage (NCBI taxonomy): Eukaryota > Metazoa > Chordata > Aves > Passeriformes > Rhinocryptidae > Scytalopus > Scytalopus superciliaris. Next base: position 1,285,397 of record VXBX01004397.1, read on the forward strand.
GCTATTCACAGTTATTCACACAGGAATCAGACAGAGTAAAAATACTACCAAGACTTTCCTCTTCCCACCAAGCCTGTGACTCTGGAGCAGAGGATGAAGCCTGCAAACACAGCTGCCCTTGGTAGAGATGTAACTTTCCTGTCAGGGTATCATCAGCTTTTTCAGATAGAATGAAGTAAAGAGAGTAGGGATTTTGGTGAAAAACTGTGCTGAATGGCTTCTGAGGGTTTGGCAACATGTCACGGAAAGCTTGAGTATGACTATATGTCAAAGATCACTGCTGAAATGTTTATTTTGGGCTTGCTTCTCTCTTCTGCTCAGTCATCAGGAGAAGACAGTTCAGAGCACTTTTACTGTCAGACCATTTTCAGAATAAATTTCATGCATGCACTTTCTTACAAAATAAACAAAGCGAAAACTTGGGTTCCCTAGAATACTAAACTGCTGATCTGGAGATATTTCTCGTCTTCTGGGGAAGGAGTTGTTCTTTGCACCGTGTCCCCCACAAAGCCCCTTAATACAAATGAGATTACCCACATTTGCAGAAGGAGAAAATGGCACTTGCCAAATCTGCAAATCACAGTTGTGTTTCTGTCAGCTTTGGCAGTTACATGACTTCTGGTGAAGCTAATGAAGGCAATCTGCTTTTAATTGAAAATCCTCCCTGCAGAAAAAAAATACTAGCTGGCAGTTGAGGGATTCGGCAGTGTCCTTGTGTGAAACTTCTTTCCTTATTTTCTATGGTTTGCTTTAGCCAAGGAGAAACTGTTAATTAAAAAATATTCCTAATGTAGCCAAATATGCAGGAATGTACTTACACAACAACTACCTGTACCAGTTCTGCAGTAAATCACTTCTTTGTTTTCATTTGATGAGCAATTCTAATTAACCAAATAAAAGTACTGCTTACCTTGCACTTAACTCAGCATGTTTGCTGCTTCTCAGATGATTGAGAGACTGAGGATGGCAGGTTTTGTTTAGATGAGTCTTTTGGATTCAGCAAGGCCCGGGTGATCAAGCGGCACAAGGAGGGGACAATGCCCAGAGGAGGAGTTCCTACTGTCAGGGTGGGCAGGCAGGCAGGAAACACCAAAGGCTCCAGGCTCTCCCAGAAGGCTTTTTTGGGGGTCTGTGCCTCCTGTGGGCACAGGGCAGGGAGAGGGGATGGGAGGAAAACAGCATTGCTGAGACCAGATTTGAATGCAGTTTCTTTGAAGGCATTTTTACTTAGTTCAGAAGGTACTGGACCAAATCTTGGTTCCAGTCATCAAAGTTTGACGCTTTGCACAGCAGTGAATAGTCTGTGCTTGGAGAAGAATGTGAAGAAAGTGTCTGTGTCAGACATGCATACATACAGTGATACTGATGTGGTCCTGCAGCAAAATCGTCTAGAAATAATCCAAGTGCCTGTGTGTTGTGGTCAGTTCAACCCTTGTCCCTGCCCTGAATTCTTTGCAGCAGTTCAGAGTAGCTGCAGGCAGGAGCTATACCAGAGTATTCTGCTGTACAGAGCTAAGAACATCTCGGGCTGTAGAATGGGGGAGTTGGGAAGGAGATGCTGGAAGACTTCCTAGCAAGTATAAAGTGATAACACTGCCCAGTCAACAACTGTGATGCTCCAAGTGCAGAATTTTCACAGGTCCCATTTACAGAGCACCGTCAACTGCAGCCAGTCTGGCAGCATCTGGAGCAATAAAAATGATTTCTTTTCTTTTTTATTTTTTAAAGCATATAAAGATATAGAATTTTCTCCAGCTTTAGAAAAACCAAAGTAAAATCTACTGTAGAGTTGTCTTGAACTCCATAACTAGGGTAAGCATTTATAGTGCCAAATGATGAAAGCATTTTACGCTTTATTGGATTGTAGTAACTTCTTCAGCACTGCATTTCATGTGTGCAGGAAGGAGGGGTTTGGCTTGTTTCACAAATATTTCACAATGATTTGAAACTTATTTGTTCTTTTTTTCATCACAAATGAAAAATGGCCAAAGCTGTTGGGCCTGTAGCTTATTACCCCTTCATACTAACACTTGTTTTGAAAGGGATAGGAAGCTAATGGAAGTGTGGATTCAACTTGAGGCAGGTATCACTGCCCTTTGCTGTAACATAAGGAGTTATTACAAGCCAGCACCTGGAGCAGTATTATTCTACCTGAAATCTGGTGTCCAGCAGGAGTCCTGGTCACTCTCTTGGTGCAAAGGACTGTAGCTCCAGCAGGTCTTCAAAGAGCTGAGAAGTTGGGCACACCCTTTAGAGGCTGCCCAAGCAGTATGGTTTGCCCAGCAACACTGACTCCCTGCTCCCATCTGCTTTGAGGCTCTGCCGGAGGGACAAGAATCTGGTCTTGTTGCTGCCTCCAGGAGGATTTGTCTTGGAGTTTTGAAACCTAACCTCCTGCTCCATCCCTAAATTTAAATCCACAGCTTCTGACTGAAGACAGAACCATATGCCAGTGAAGCAGTGGGGCACAGCCATCCTCTCTATATTTATAATCTACTGTTGCATTAGTAGTTTGCTGTAGGAACAGGAGCTGGAAGAGGACCCAGCATGGCAAGAGGCGTATGGGATATGTGCTTGGGCTGCCAGAGTGCTGCCCTGTTAGGCGGCCTTGCAGTGAGCCTCCTCTGTGCTTGCAGAATGAGCGCTGGGAGCGGTGGAAAGTTGCTTGGTGTCTAATCCAAAGGTCACCTGAGGTAATTCAAAAGCACTGTGCAGTTCTGTGGAAGTGCAATGGATGTGTTTCCAGAAGCAACCATGGTCTTTAAGCCTTGCTACACAAAGGAAATCACTTAAACAGAAAGCTCACCACCCCAGCAGAGCCTTCTGGAGACTGAAGGCCAGCTGCATCTTCCCTGGTGACCTCGTGGAGGGGGCAAATGATCTAACAGATGGAGAAAATATACTCTTGTGATTAGTGGGTGATGGGCTCCTCCTAAGCAGAGAAGGTCTGTTCTTTTAATTAATTAGCTGGTTAATATGTTTGTGCAGTGGCATGCCTAACTAATGTGCATTACTATGAATACACATAGAAATGGTAGTAATGGGTGCAGATGGCTGTAATTACCCATGTTGGTTTCTGCAGTAATCACACATGCAACACATCAAGTTGGTATAAAAATTGACATGTATTGGGTGATGTTTCCCCTCCCCCATTGTGTGTGAATGTGCTTGTGTGGTCGTTCTCTGTACGCCCAGATTCCCTGGGCTCGCGGCTGACCCACTGAGCTGAGACAAGGCTTTAAAGTGTGCACAAGGAACTCAAGCATGGGGAAGATGACTCTAACTTAGTTTTCTCTGCAATGTCCTATACCCAGTGCTTTGGACTATGTATTTTGCCTGATGATGGTGCAGAAGCAGAGCCGATGGCTTCATACATCCATATCTGATGTCCAGTTTGCCTCCATAGGGGCAGCTGGTTCTCACTCTGACAGCTAGGCCGAGGAGTGGTGTGCTTGGGTGCCATGCAGCTGCCTGAAAGAAACGTCTGAGGGGGTCACCCCATGGGCTTTCTGATCCTGCAGGCTGTGTCTGACCGTGCTAGCAGAAGATGACATTTAGGAATGGACTGTGTGATTGTGCCACCTTTCTGAAGTCTCTCACTTTGTACTCCCAAACACTCACAGCTTCTCAAGAGGGTATAACGGGGGTACATCCCTGCCCAGTCCTTCACAGACCTTTTGTCCACTAATCTATATAATCTCTTTTCAAACCTGCTGGATAAGGTCTGCCCCACCCCCAAACTGCCATGGCACCAAGCTCCATAAATTCATCTCCCACTATGTAAGGAAGCACTTTTGTCTGTTTTAAACTGGCGAAGCCCTTGAACTTGCATGGCTGTTCTTCACTAGGATCACCTGGCCAGATAAATCCATAAAATGGCTTTTATTAATAAGCCTAATACTAAGGAGGAGTTGTATACAAAAGACAGTTCAAGATTTGGGGAAGTGATTGCACCTTCTTTTCTGTGAGGGATGCCTGGAATAATGGGACAATACCAAATAGTTGCTAGCAGTGCAGTTTTAGAAGGGAAATTGAGCTGCTTGGAGTGACTTGAGGACCTGGGGGATCCTGCAGTGGGTGCTGCCAAAACCCTCTTTAGCATTCACGCTGAGTAGCGCTTGCCGGAATTGGATGATGGGCTCCCTTCGAGCCGAGTGACTGAGGAGCTACTTATCCATGAGGCTGAGTTCTAGTTTAGGAAATGGCAAAGACAATTTAGGGGAAGTGTGCGTCAGAAAGCATTTCTGAGATTGCTAAGCACTGCTCCAGGTATAAACACCGAGCACCATCTGCTCTGGGATTGCTCAGCACGGAGGAGAAAAAAGCTCTGGAAGCTGCTGCCGCTCTGTGCAGTGCAGATCCAGAGGGAAGCACCCTCAAGGCAGAGAACTGCCGGCTGCTGCCCTTCACCCCAGGGACAACTCTGCTGCAGCGGTGGGGTGGGAGTGTGTACCTGCCTCGCACCCTGCTCTGGGCTCTGTGAGAGTGAAAGACCTGTGGATAATGCATGTGCCTGCACTTCTTTGTGGAGTGGCATTAATCTTTGCATCAGGAGACCGCTGCTTTGTCTCCCAGCGTTAAACCTTGAAGACTCATGATGGCAGTTAAAAAGCTGGGGCTACAAAGGGAAGTTTAAAGAAGCCTTGTAACAGAAATTCATGTCAGGGAGTGAATAATCTGAAGGCTCTGTGCAATGTAATGGAGAGCCGAGCTCAGGCTGATGACTCTAACGTAGTCAGTAGTGCAGAAAAGAACTGTAAGTGCTTCCAAATCCTATGGCCATCCTTTCTTTCTACAGCAAAAACATCTCTCTTGTGATCAGGTTTTTTTGGGGCTTTTTTGTCTTTCTCTTAGCAGGTGTGGTCCCTGTTAAATATTTACTTTTCAACTAACATTTTTGCTATCTGGTTCAGTTGTTTTGGGATACTATTCCTTGTTTTTCTGAAGCTTGTTTTGTTAGGCTGCTGGGTAAAGTCTTCCTTTTTTGACAGCCTTTTTACTCATTCTTTAAAGCTCTTCTTTGATGTGAGCTCAGAAACACAGATATTATTCTTTTATCACTTTCTCCTGTCAGTTTAAAACCAGTTATGAGTACCACAAACTATTAAAAACAATCTAAGCTAACCTCTCAAGTGACAGATACTCAGAGCCCATCTCTTATTTTCAAGTATCTGTATAGAACAGGCTTTAGTTTTGAGGAAGTGAGAAAGGATGCTGCTTGGTAAAGAAACATGATTGTAGCAGCACAAAAAACTGCTTTGTAAAATTCATCTGGAAGAAAGGCAGAGCTGTGGGATGTCCTGCAGAGTTTAATATGGCAAGAAACTAACTATCCATGCAGGCATGCCTATCCTCATCTTTTTTCCACACTAATGTAGTTGATCGTTTGTTGATAATTGAGTTACCTGAGTTCATTCCTTCTTCGTCAAGAACGAATATTGGGCTGAAAGGTTAATATGGAGCTGGAAAGGTCAGCTGGGTCATGAAGACTAGTCCTCTAATACTTCATGCAGCCTAGTGCAGGAACCCCAGGTACCACTGGCTGCAAAGGGCAATGGTGAGATGTCAGGCAGACCAAAATCATCACTGGGGTCCCGGTACATGTTACAAAAGGAACTGGATAGAAGAGGTCACCAAAGTTTTTGTTGTCTTACACGAGACAGCAACTTTAGGGTTGTCTGAACAGCCCATCTCCTCCAGCCCATGGAGCAGAGGTGTATGTTGGCATGAACTAAGAGAGGTTTTATCACTTGTCTTGTGCAGTGGTGGTGCTGCAACTGGTTTTTTGCAAATAATACCTGCCATCCTGGAGGCAGGTTTTTTCCTGGAGTGCAATGTGCTGACAACCCCTCCTCACACACACCAGACAGCATCCCTGGGCACCCGGGAGTTGCCCCAGTGCAGCCACCTGCTTCCACTCTGACTTCAGCTCCTCACTGTGATCCATCCAGGAGACTTGGGGGCACAGGTTATCCCACTCAGGTCAGTACAGGCCATCTGCAGTGGATCCTCAGTGCTGTGGGAGTCAGTGAGAGCAGGAGAATTAAATGATTCTTGGCCTCTATGAAACTTAGTAAAATAAGTCATCTGTTTCCAGACTTTTGTCTGTCAGGAGTAGCCATGTCTGCCAGGTCCTGAAGGTGTTGAACTAGTAATGAGAACTGGTAGAAATATCTTGGAGTGGAGGACAAGAGGGCCAAGCATAGCACTGGCAAAAGGAAACCAGCCAGGAGAAAACCTGGGTATCTCCTTAATAATTTTTCTCACTTTCTGCAGCCAACTCTGACATGGTTGTGCAAGGCACTGGTGGGAGATAAGAAAAACAGAACCCACTGTCACCTTCTTCTAAGTAGCTGAAATAATTAAAAAATGCCTTACCTTCACCTTTTCTAACACCATCATAATTTAAATTAAAAAATAGTATTTTTTCCAGTATGTAATTATTTTCAAGTAAATATGATTTTTTATTTTTCGCTGGTGGTGTGCAATTCTCTAGCATTGCACAGAGGTCCCTGATGTGCTGGGAAAGCTATGTTCCTGTAATTCGCTGCTCAGAGGTGCCACTGTAGCTGTGAACAGCAACAGCTGGGCTGAACTTGGCTGGTTCAGGGCTCTGACAGGCCAAAGTAGTGTCTTTTAACTCTATCAGATCGAGTTTCCCAGATCCAGACTTTCAATAAGTGGGGTTTCTAACTTTGCCCTCAGAAGATCTGCCAAGCTCTTTTGCTCCTGCCTTTTTGGTCTGAATTAACGGTTTTCTTACGGGCAATTTCCTCATATTCCTTTTCCACAGCTGCCTGACAGTCCTTCAGACATCTGTAAAAGCTGGAGTGTTTGTTTGCAGTAACATAAACATTTGAGTTACCAAATCCCACAGAACCTTTTATGCTTTTTACTGAAAGAGGGGGATGCTTTGTAAGGCCACTTCTCCCTATCTGAGCCTGTGTCATCCCCTGATGGCAGATAACGTTTTCTGATTGTTTGCCCATGCTCCCTTCTTCCCATTTGGTTCCTGTGGCCGGATTTTGCAAAGCTCTTGGCACCCAGCACCTCGCAGGAGGAATGGGGCTCTCCAGCAGCATTGCTGGCTGAGGCTGCAGAACTGGGAGTGATGGGGCCGGGCGACTCTGAAGGGCTGTTGCTGAAGCTTCCCCAGTGGCCTGTTTCCCTCTCTCAGCTGTCGTTCTCAGCTGCTGGAGGACACAGGCAGCTGCTGTTGTCCCAGCATGGGTTTTGCTTTGTTTTGTTTTAATCTGTCCACTTCATTATGTGCCTGAATTAGAGTGTGCTCTTTGAAGATCTAACCACTTGTTTAGAGCCTTATGGGAGTACTTTTGAAAGTGTGGCCCTTGGCCTCAAAAAATATTTGATTATAAACTCACACCAGATTGGGGAATGAGGTGTGTCTGTGTAGTTTTTCTCCCTCCTCCCTTGCATTTAGCCGAGCATCAGGATATCTGGCATTTGCTGCATCAGAGTGTTATCTATAATTCATAAAGAAGAGCTTTCTACCTTGTCCAGCAACAACAATACCTTTTAAAAAGTGCTGCTGATGTGCAGCCTGTCCTAGGTCCTAATCTCTGTTGAAGCTCTCAGGGCTTGTCTGTCACCACGGTAGCCTCTGCTTTCGCTTTGTTTATGTAAACATGAGCCTCTTGCAAAGAAACAGGAAGTCAAGACAAATTGGAGACGCTTCCTGCATGTCCACATCACAGGTTACAGCGCTTCCCAAGCCAGTCTGGGTTCCTCTCCTTTCAGCAGCATTTGATAAGGCCCCATGAGGGCTGCCCATGGTGTGCAAGGACAGTCTGCAAAGACCTTTCATCGGGATTGACAAGGTGAAAATCTGACTTGTCACACAGAGGGGTCAGGGTGCTGAGGGTTATTGAACTTAGTCATGAGGAAAGGATATGCACTAGTGGCTCTGGAGCCAGAAATCTCTACAACAGAGACACACAGTCAGGGGTTTACAACTTCCCTGAGCTGAGCACGACCTCAGTCATGTTGCTGGTGCATCCTCTGTCAGCCAGCAAGGCTCAGGCCAGGCAGGAGCTTCACTGCACAGAACAAATGGGGAAAAGCAACTGGACTGAAGTCTCAGGGCTTCTCAGTTAGCCAAGCAGCAGCTGCTGCTGGCACACAAAGGATTTTAAGGGTAGAATTGTCAGGCTTCCTTTAAGCTTCTCTTAAAGCTAAACCGCTGAGCTGGCAACAAGTGCTTTTGCAATCTCAGTCCAACATATACCAGTGTCCATTCACTTGGGCCTAACTTCCAGCCCACTACTGATCTTGCTTTCTCATCCACTGACACCCCCAAGTCCCTCTCCTCAAGACTCCTCTCAGTCCATTCTCCTCCCAGTCTCCTCCAGGTAGGAGGCTGTGGAAAGGGAAGGAGTGTGGTATCTTGGCCAAATGAAAACTGTTCTTCGCAAACCACCCTGCCAGGGATGGTGTCCTGTTTCATGGAGAAGAGGCAGCCTGTGAGTTTTGGTCTGTGCTATGGGAGGCTGAGGAACATGGACCAGAGGCTTCTGGCAGTAGAGACCTGGTTGCTATTAGGACTGAGATCTCACCAGAGCAAACTGTGTGTTGTTTGGGGGTGTGTGTGTATCCAGCGTGCATTTCCTCTGCCCTATTCAATGACAGAAGGAAAAAAGTTGTCCCAGTTTGGTACATATGTCTGCCAGTCCAGGCCACCATTTGATCCAGCCTTTGTGGTTTGCAGCACTTGGCATCTGCACAGCTGCTCCTCTCCTGGAAGGGATGGAGCCATTGACAGGAATCTCTCTTATCTTGGGAGAGCCACACTAGTGTTGATGGTCATTTCCTCTCTGCACTGCTTGGCTCTGTGGCACACACCTGCCTTGCTGTAGGGGCAGCAGGCTGAAAGTTGAGTTTAAAGCTGGGCTTGTGTACATTCGTGGTGCACTTATGGAGCCAGACTTCAGTGAGGGAAGGAGAGCTGAAGAGAAGGGGTAACCCATCAGAGCAAACATCTGTGTGGCTCAGCAGTCCCTGTCTCTGACAGACACTAAATGCAGATGTTTGAGGAAGAGAGAATGACCAGAGTGAGAATATTGTGATCATTTACCCCAGGATCTCTCCCTGCCTTGAGAGGTCTGTATCTGTGGGTTTAACAGCCTTTTTGGACTTTCTCTTTAGGACTGTGAAATGAAAAACACGTAGGGTATTAAGGGAGTTTCAAGCACCATTTCTATACTACATCAGGATGGAGAAACATTGCACATGATTTCCTGCACCAATTCTCTCATCCTGTCACAGAGTAATGAGATGAAGGGATCTACCCATCTCAAATATCAGATACCGTTTTGTCAAACAAGGTGCAGGAAATAGCAATGTGGTTCGTTCACTCTTCTTCAATTTCAAGTCTCCTGAATTTCATTCCTTCTAAGAGATAAAGTCATTGCAGAAAAGCTCAGCTGTTTCTGTGTGACGGATGCTGCAGGGTGGGTGCTGGCTGCCCACAGCCTGACAGGGCCAGGGCACTGCAATTACACCTGGCAGAAGGAATCCTCAGGCTCAGGAGAGCCTGTGTTCATGGGTTTTAAGGGACATCATCATGTGCCATCTCATTTAAATGGAAAGCGTTAAATGGCCTTGTGCAGCCTAGAGGGGGAAGTAAGGATAGTCTCCTCAGGGCACTTCTGCCACATGCTGACTGCCTGACTTTTTGCAATTCACATTTCTTTCATTGAGGAAATAGTTTGTCTGGTACGTTGTCATTTTGCCCCATTGCCTGCATTTACGATTTCTTCATTCTTCCTGCTACTGAGACTCCAGTTTCTTGGAATTATTCCTTGTCTAATGACTTCTACTGCTAATTTAGTTCTAAGTGATCCCTGGACAGCCACAACCATAAATGCATGTAGGTGGCTGGGCTATTTGTCAGGGCTCTGCTCTAGGAGATGCTTAGTTTCAGTGCTTTTATGAAGTATTTTAAATAGTTATCATCTGTTTTATGTCTGCATTATAAAGCAATCCTGAAGTATTGCTTTTTTCATTTTTAAGTCTAAACGTGTTGATTTCTGTTAGCAGTTCCGCTTTTCTGACCTACCTAAAATATTCCCGTAGGGACATGCTGGGCTCGGAGAGCAGAGCTGGTTGTGCCCTGTGTGCCGTTTGGCACAAATCTGTACAGATCTGAGTGAAAAGCATCCCCCTCTCTTGCTCTCCTGAGAGACATAGCTGTGGTGGCAGGCTGGTGGCTTGGCCCTTCAGACGGCCCTGGGGAGCCTGGTAAAGACTTGCCCCTCACTGATGCTATTTTCATGTTCTGGCCCTCAGCAGTCACCACATGCATAACTTTCAAAATCTGTCATCATTATGCAGTTGAGCTGGCTAAGTATTTCCTTGCTGGAGGTTTTGCATGGATCTGGGCTGCCTGTCTTTAATAGTTTAGCAAGACACGAAGAAACTCTTCTGGGAAGTAATTTCACAATTAAGCATTTAGGAGATGGGTTCCATCCAGAGCTAACAATTTTATCTGGAGACATTTATGCAGTGTTTTGCAGACTTAATAGGACCTCTTCTCCCAGAGGTCATAAAAAATATCTGCTGTCTTCTGCCTTGATAAGGTATTTATTTCCTCCTATTCCTCTGGGTCCTAAAAGAGACAAAAGTGTGTTGCTGGTGACCAGCAAGAAGCATGAACCATTCATAGCTGGGGAAATAAGATCCCACCTCACTTACCTAGGCATGGTATGGGATGCACCTGTGGAAGGAAGGAACTTAGGTTGTTACACTTTCAAAGCTACCATAATGAGTTAAATGACATTTTCCACTCTATCATTGCCATTGCTTCTTTGCCATATTGGAAGCTATATGTAGGGGCATATGAATGTTTTATATATGCATATATATATATATATATCTCCTCATCAACTTTTCCATCTGCAAAGCATATCCTAAGAGAATTCAGAACGGCCGCTCAAATAAAGTAACAGCAGAGCATTTGCTCTCCTGTTTAGTGGTTAGGGAAATCAAGTTGCTATGAAGTAGAATGATTTGCTCGAGGTTGCTTTGAGAACTCTGTATTCAGAATTACATTTCCATTTTTCTTTGATTTTCATTAGTATGGTTTCACTCTTTACTGTACTCTCAAGAACAAGTGGCACAGGATGGTCAGAGATAAATGATTGATTCAGTGCAGGCTAAGAATAAAATGAGACTGTATTTGTTATACAGACAAAAATGTGATTCCTCACACCTCTTCCTTTCCCTCTCCAGTGCAGTTTGCTTTTAGTCTTGTTCTGAGGCGATCAGCATGGTTCTTGCTGACTGTGTCACCATACAGCAGAGAGGAAAGGTTTGCTGACTGAATCCAGCTGTTCCCAAGCTGGAAATCCAGGAAAGGCTGACTGGGACAGTGGGAACAAAATATTCAGGGGTGCTATAAAGAGCATGAATGGATAAAACCTGAGCTACAAACTAACACACCACAATATGGTACAGTTACAGGGGTGCTAATTCATGTTATGTGAGAACCAGCTCCTTCATGGTTTAGCATGAAATTTATGGTTTTAGTCCTTAGTGCAGAGCATGAATAGATACAATGATTTTTTTGCTAGAAATATCATCTGAATCTGTGTTGTGTCTCTGGTCTCTTTGCATGGTTGGTGTGAGGACAGGAGGGGAGTCAGGACAATGGGTTGGAAGGGAGGGCTGCAGGTGAAGGTTTTTATTTTGCACTGACACTGTGGGGTGTGGGGCACACATTAAAACTGGAGCCTGAAGCCTGGCTGCCAGCTTCCCAGTGGCCTACTGCCTGAATGAAAGACAAATTATGTATCTCTGCTCCTTCAGGAAAGGTGGCTTTGTACAAGGCTTGCTGCTCTCCATCTGCAGTGAAGTGTTGGGAACGGTGGTAAAAACTGCATGTGCAGCCTGTAGAGAAAGAGGGGGGACAAAGGTCCTTGTCAGCCTCACATAATCCTCATGGCAGTTACCCTCAAACTCCAGACAAAGAGATAATACACTACATTTTCCTAGAGCGTGAGAAAAGCAGATCTTATATCAACACAAATACTCGATTTGTCATGTATCTTAATGGGATATCCCCCTTGGAGTATCCCAGTCATTGAGCTGGTTCCAGCTGTTGAACCAGCATGTTATGAAATACCATTTTTTAAAAACAAACAAACACAAAACTCCATGTTTCCATGCGTTCATATATTCAGTATAATGTTTTTCAAATGGACCTCCAGGGCAGCACCCTGGTGGGAAAACATCTGGTTTTACACATGGACCTCTCATGGTGATAACTGTATAAAATACATGGGGTAGAAGGTCCCTCTGGTAATGGGTGAAACCCTAAAGCCCAGAGGAGAGAAACTGCTGGGTGTTGCAGGGGAATGACTTTGTGTAAATTGAAGCATTGATATAAGAGCTCATAGATTTTAAAGCCAGAAAGATTGTCTTCATTTCAAACTGGATTGTGTCCCCTTTGGGAGCTGAAAAAAGATTGAAAGTATAGTGGGTGGTGAATTTTTATTAATAACCTCACAAGGTGGTTTGTTTGAAAAAACAAAACAAATAACTTTTGCCAATTACTATGAAAGAAAACAAGATAAAAATAAAAATCAATAAAGTTAAGTGGTTGTATGCACTTTCTCTTTCTTACTTGAGTGCTGATTGTGAAATTTTACCCGTTGTTTCAGCCTTCAGTGGGTTTTATGAAGACAGGTGAGCCATGAAGCAAATCAAGCTTTCAGAAAGTTTGATAAACTCTGCCTTTTTTAATCACCCTGTATAGCTCCGGGTGTAAAATTTACTCAGAATACAGTTTCTGGGTTCAGGGACTAAGTAATCATTTTTTCCAGAGCTGTAGAGCAAGCCCAAGAGAGCTGTTAGACGTCCTAAAATAAATAAATATTGAGCCCAGGGGAGAGATGAGTATGTAATTACCTGAGGTCTGGCTTTTGTGCCCTCTCAGAAAGTTAATTTAAACTTTGGATAGCTGAAAGCTCCCTGCAAGAGGCGGCACCAGAACATCGCTGCTGCTGCTGCTGCTGAATTTGTTTGGTGTGGCATTTTTGTCTGTCTGCTTCCCAACTGAAATCCATGCAGACGAGGAAATGGCATGGTTTGGAGGGGAGGCATTTGTGGACTTTAACTAATAGTTGGGACTGTGAATGACAGGAACGAGAAGGGAAATAAAGGCCTGGTTCTGCATAGCTTTCAACAACTTCAGCATTTCTGTTTGCACAGCAATTTTTATTCATTTGGTTGGTTGGTTTTTTGCTTGGTTTTTTTTTTTGGTGCTGATTTACATCCTTATGCCTGGGAAAAGATGAACATGTGGATAGCTGGGGAGAGTCAAACTTCAAACATGCTGAGTTAAACAAAGGCAAGTGAATGGCATGATACGGGAACTGAGCAGAGAAACAAAAAATACTTCTTAGAGATGAATTGAGGGGTCAGGCTGTGGGAGACTTGCTTTACCCGGTTACTCTTTACACTGTCTTATATCATTGCAAGCTCTCTTACCTTGGGAATCCCATGTGCTTTGGTGGGGTTGCCCTCATCTCAAATTCAGTAGCACATAGGGAGGTCATGAAGCCCACTGTGTTTATTTTCAGTCTCTTTGTGTTTAAAGATTTGGGTTTAGATGTATTTGGCAATGTACAAACTGATTTGTCAGAATTCTTATCAAAGTCTTCTGATGGCAGAAGTCAACCCAGAGCTGAAGGTTTGAGGAGAGAATTCAGTGTTAGATTTTCTTCTTGCTGTTTTAAATCCCTCCACCTTCACTGTACCTGTGGATGGTCCTGGCATGCATGGGAGCCAGGTGTCTTGTTCTCTGGTCACTCCCTGCACTTCTGTTCAGCCTTCCAGTCTTATTGTATTTTGCCTACTTGTGGCAAGTAGCAGCTGTAGCTTTAGCCCAGTGTGGAGGAGGTGGCAGTTTCTGTATATTGGATGTATAAATACTTGTGATCACTTCCCTAAACATTACAGTAAGCCATGAGTAACTGATGTCATGACTCATTCCTGCTGCAGCTTTTGAAGCTGTGCCCAGGTCTCCAAATCACGTAACACAGCAGAGCTTGGCTGTAGCAGGAATCGCTGCGGCTCCCGAGCAGTGTCCTTGGGGCAGTGAGCCACGGCTGTCCTGTGAGCCTTTGGCAGGGGTGCAGTGGGATTTGGGTTTATACTGGAGCTCCTACATCTTAGGCCAGTAATAATAATAAACCAAAGCTTTCTTGGTAGCGCTCCATCTGCTCGCAGTCTGGGGGAGGGGGCTGCACACACACACACACACACACACGAGGGCTGTGTGGACAGTGAGCTGGGCTGGCTGTGAAGAAGAAGAGGATGTCCCGCCAGGCCACCAAGAACTGTGTGCTTAGGAAAACTGCAGGATTTCTTGTGACATTTAAGTGCGATGGGTGAGCACTGGGCCATCCTTCAAATGTACCATACACGGTGATGCATAGGGAGCTTCGCCAGGCCAATGCTATTTTGTTCCTCATGCTATTCCCATTTATCTTTTGGACAGCAGAGCCTGGCAATACTACACTAGAGAATCCCAACATTCGGGAATGTTGTACAAAATTTGCCCATTATTTTTTCTTTAAGCTTCTCAAGTTTGGAGATTTTCCAGAGGTGTTCTTGTAATTTTGGATGTGAATGTTCTGTTCCAACAAAAGAGAAAAGGACAGTGAACCTGCCTTTCTCTTTCAGCTACTGAAACAAGTGGCAGCAGTCCAATACCTCAGCAGTGATACTCAGAGGAGGATGTTATTTTTACCTTTTTGCATTTGCAGAATTGCTTTGCCTTTCAGAGGAGCTAAGTCATTGTAAGCAAGTACCTCAGATCCAAACTGTACTTCTTGCAACTATATCCCGTGTCCTGGACCATTTTGGGGTGATTGCTTATGAGGTTTGTCTCTCTTAGTGCCTTTCATTGCTAATGGGGCTACATTAACACCAACTGCGGTGGGTTTTAATCTTAGGCTTGAACACATCCTAAATCACAGAAAAAAAATTATATATAAGACTTGGTAAAAACCCTGTATCTAAACAGGACTGTGCAACAGAACTGTGGAGATCACTCATTTTGCATTTTTATAATGCAATAAATCATCTGAAGGAAAAAAGAGGAGAGGAGTTTGTACTGTAAAGATACTTCTCTTACAGCTGTTTGGTACAGCTGTTCACTGTTGTGCTCCAAGACCTCCTGTGAACCTGGAGGAATAGCTCCGCTGACACACATGGTTCCATGGTGCTGTCCTCCTAGTTTCAGCCACATATCCTTGAGAGGGATTTTGCCACCTAAGTTCCAAACACATCAAAGAAAGCTATGGTCTCAAAGCATTAGTTATTAAGTTAGCTGTTCTACTCAGTATGTGCACATTCAGGACTGAAGTAGATGAAGTGCCTGTTTACAGATGCTCCTGGCCCTGGTTGGTATGGAGCTGTTGGAATCTGGCCTAGATGTACAGATTTTTAAGACATTAATCCTGCAGCCGTGTGATGCTCTTGGACCTTTCTGCATACGTTCCTTGTTTTTATAAGCAGGGATTTGGAAAGAGGTCTTAAATTGGGTGTTAGACTTTGCTAGTGTCTCTTTCACCTGAAAAACGGCACCAAATTAAATTCAGGTTGCCAGTACTGAGTTGCATAAAGCCTTCCTTTTAAAATGCACTTCTTCCATGAGGCACTAAACTTTAAAACACTGTACAGAGACACAGACACAAAGTATGAGAGGTTATAAGTCTAGACAAAATCACTGTACATAACCGTGTAGAAATAAGGGCCGCTCAAAATGTGTTCCTCCACTGTATATACTGTTTGTGACTGTTCGGTATTGTTTCTGCTTCAGTTACAATGAAATCTCTCTAGGGAAGAGACAGTGTCTTCTGCCTTCCCATTTATAGACCATTGTGGTCTATAAATAATAAGGGTTTATATAGTGTTCACCTTTAACCTTTCCATTCCCTTTCAAATAACTAACTGTGTTGCTGTCTTTGCAATATTCTTTATATTAAGCAGAGGGAGAAATAGCATTATTTAAAGAGAGGTAAATTGCAGCATAAGGGTATAATGTATTTAGCGTGGAAGACAACTACAGTCATTTCTGTTTCTGGTTTCTAATGAAGGCAGACTAGATTTGACACTAGTGATTGATGGTTAATAGAAAACTATTGCAGAAATCCTGTGGTTAAAGTACACAATTTGCATAGATCTCTCTGGATACTTTCCAGATTTTCATTTTAGAAGGCACTATTACTTCTCTATAATTTATTTTTCCTGGCATCCTTCATTAGAGCATAATAAGGTGCTTTGCAGCAAATACCACTCGAGTTCATGACCAATATGAAAGTGTGCAGCAAATCCATGACTGGCTCCAGAGGCTGGTGGTAACCGCACCCGGATGCTGGTATGGATACGTGGTGATGCACTGCACGGGCATCCTGCTTTGCCTTCTCTTGTTATCATCATCTTCATGGCCATCTAGAACAAAGTCACTCACCTGAGGATGGCAGGCCCTGTCTTTGTGGGGGGGTTACTGTTTGTATAGTGAATTCCGAGTCTGTAAGGCCGTCACATCAAATATCCAGGATGAACATGAAAGCAAATGGCTGAATGATGAGTTGCATTGCCAGGCTTCTCCAGGGAACTGGGAGTTGATGAAGACTAGTAAGTGATGTTGAGCTTTGGAAAATTCTTAGTTTGACCTGATGATCATACACCCTGTATGGGGAATACTTGAAATACTGAGAAAGTATTAGCTCATTCCCTTTTGCAATAATGCTGGAGGTGATTGGCCAAAATATGCTTTTGCATGTGGAATTTCTACTGTATCAGAGAAGGTGAAGCTGCGGGACAGTCTTGGCAGTCAGAGTATGACTTGGGAAAGCCAATCTGGAGCTCATGGGACTTAATGCAGGTTCTGCAAAATGTCATACACTGCGCAGAGAGGTATTCCCAAGGCCAGCTTCAGGTATTTTACACAGGCCAGCCTGTGTTTGAATGGTCTTACTCTCCAGGTTCTGATCTGTCTCCATCACTCATGTAAGGAGATTAGCCTCCTACAAGAGCTGTAAAATTTGTCAGGGTATATATTTATGCAAGTAATGGTACTGTATCTTCACCCTGCACTTAATGTGTAATGCTTTCGCTTGGACTTACTTTCTTACCTGTGAGAATGAGGAGTAACATGGAAATCTATTCTCATTAAGTTCCTGCATGTGTTGTGTATAATGTGGCTTGCACCGTAATTTAAATCTAAGTACAAATTTGGACTCAGAGGCATATTGGCTTTTGAAATCCTGAAATCTCTACCCACACAGAGTAATCTAAACCCCCTTGGTTTGGAGAACACTCCTTGAGGTATTTATCCAGAGGCTCTGCGTAGCAGCATATGAAAAGTTTTCTTGCTATTTACCTCCAATCTGACATCTAAAGACCCTTATTCCATCTTCCAGAAAGCAACTTATTCTTTATGATAAAGAAGCACAGCTTTGATATCCCATCCCAGATTGCGGAGGCTCCACAGGGGACTCCTTTTGCCAAGTACTCTGGCTCAACTTGAGCCACTGAATGGACTTGGAGTTAAACAGACTGACTGTCTTGCTTTGAAGTGTCTGTGCAAGTGGACTCTTTCTTTTCAACCAAGAGGAATCTCTCCTCACTGGTTGTATGTTATATCCACTAGCATTAATGGCAGCTACACAAAGCAGGAGAGAGGTATTTTACTTTGAATTCTTGGAGCAAATGTTGGGAATTAGTGCTTGCAGCTCATAAATAAAATAGCTTTATTTTATATGCAACTCTATTCATTGGATCAAATGTCTAAAAAACATGTGAAAAAGGTAAGTGGTGGCACATACCCAGCTTTCTGGAGGAAAGTTCCATTAAGATGAATGACCACATCAAAATCTTAGAGGAGGGAAAAAACCAAGAGAGGTAAGAAGTGACAAGAGAGAGATTTTTGAAGAAATTTTGGAAGCAGTCGGAGGACTGATGTGGCTGACAGATAAGAGAGCTTTTCCAGGCAGCAGAAGTAGGCAATGGGGGATGCAATGTTCTGAATAATGTTAAAATAATCTGAAGGGACAGCAAAAGGAGTAGTGAGAGTTGAACTGGGAGAGTAAGAAACGTGCTTTGCATTGAAAACAATGACCCGGCTTCCACTGAGCAAACGGGAGCTTCCTGCATGTGTCCAGAAGCCGATTTGTCAGCTACCACTGATGGCAGATCAGAGGGGGAGAAGACATTGCAAAACACAGGATTTTGCTCTGACACTTGTTTTTCTGCATTGTTACAACTTCGTGGATGGAGAAGAGCCGGTGGCCTTTCAAAGGGCACCTCTGTTTCAGGGTAGTCACTGCTGGTCATTAGTTGACTGTATGCAGCTGTGATAGTAACATGCACACAGTATTAGAGAGCAAGTTCAAATCTGGCAGGGAGGGTAAAGCAAACAACTGCTCTTTCTCTTCCAGTCCATGAGTTGGTCAGCAATGAATAAAAAACGCCACATGTCAGACACGAACCAAGAGAGTGGTGGGTTGCTTCTTTTTTTCTTTCCCTTAGGCATGGCTAACTCCCAGTTTCAAGTATCAAAAATGCAGTTTCTGGTGCACAAGATGGTATTTTCTTGCTGCTGTAAAACTTGTAGTGAACTATTAAACTGAAGTAGCATTTCATCCCTGAGCTGCCCACACAGCAGTGTTGGGTGAAGTGACCTGGAAAGAGAATGTGTATTTTATCTTGTTAAATTCATAAAACACCGAGATGTTTCTTGAGAGCTGAAGTGCTACATAAGTGCAGGATCTGATTATTTTGGGAAAGGTGTTGTGACAAGCGATCCTGATGTGTATTAGCTCACCTGAGGGCAAAGTGGACTTCTTAAGGGGAGAGAGTGTGTGCAGGAGACCTCGGAGCTGGTGCTGTGGGCAAAGGTCATGCTGTAAAACACCTGAAATGCTTGAACTGATGATTGTGCTAAATGCAGTGCTAACTCTTGCTGATGCAGGTGCACAGCTGCTCCTGGGAAGCAAGTTTGCTCCCTGCAGAAGGCAGCAGTACTTCATTTAGGTTTTTTTCCTTTTGGAAACTTTCCCCTCCATCCAATGTTTAGATGAAGTGGAGTGACTGATAGGTAAACGTGCAGTGTGCTTGTTATTTTTGTTTATCTTTTCCTCTCCTCCCTTCCTGGTTGGTTGCAGCTGGATGTAACATGTAAGTGAAATCCTGCCTTAGCAGCTTGGATCACTGTGCCTCCTGCCAGGTTTGCCAAGCTGGTTTAGCCGTGTTTGTGCTCGTGTGGTGATGCAACAGCGTGGCAGTTCTCGTGCTTTGCCTGAAATCAGCTTTTAGACAGACTCCTTTTCTCAATGGCACCTTTTATTCACTTCAGTGCTGGGGTTTTGGTTTGGTGTATTTTTTATGAGACCTTCCTTTACACAGAGAATATTTTGGCTTTAAAGGTGTTGTGTCACTGGCAGGAACAGAAGGGCACCACCAGCTAGAAGAGGAAAAGACAAACATTCTTTGGCTCAGTGAGTTGTACCAAGTTGCTTTTTGGAAAATTGCCCTAATTTCCTTCTAACACTGAAACAGTGCACTTCATGCTGACATGTAGCTTGAAACAGAGGTGAATAGTAGCACATGTTGGCTTGTATTATTATTAATTGTTTGTATTACAACAGCACTTGGTGGCCTGGTTCAGAGTGAGTGGTGCTGCACGTGGCTCTGCTGTAGCAAAAGGGGCAGCCCAGCCTCACCTGTTGAGCAGAGAACGGGGGTAAGGATGACAAGGGACACAGAAATGCCAAGGTGTGACTTGGCCCAAGTCATTTGGCAGGACTGGGAATAGAAATCACTTCTCATAAAACTCGACAGAAACAATAGGTAGGTGATAGCACTCTTGGCGCTTAATCCCAGTGTAGTGCACTGGTTTATAGGTTTATAAGGTGACTGACCAGTTTGATCCTCTTTAAAGGTTTGATATCTTTAATCTCAGTGTCTGTGAGTTTATGGGGAAAGCTGGAAATGGAACAGGAAAGTGGCAGTCTCTTGAATTTGTCCTAATCCCACAGGTTACAGTAAATTGGTGGTGGAAGCATATTGCCTATCACGGTGCCATGCATGACGGATCAGCTCTGTCCTTCAAATGCTATTAACTTCAGGCTGGTTAATCTATATTCCTGTATGTTGAACACAAAGCAGTGCTGGCTGAGGGATTAGGGGAGAATTAAGTATTTGTACTCTAATCCTGAATGTTTATAAATCAGTATTAATTACTTAAGGTGCTTTTAGAGAGTTTACATCCCAGTTTTTATAGTAATTTCATGATCCATCTGGCTAATAAAAATACTTAATTGCAAGAGAAGAAATAAAATCTGTTGCTGTGAGGTGTAAGCATGCAGATCCTTTCCTTAATGGGGACTAATTGATGTTATTATGGATTCTGATAAGTTAAAATTAATAGTGGGGGTAGCCACATCCCACATCACTGTCTGTAAACATGCTGCATAGATTCAGCCCAGTCTGTGGGAGCGAAGAAAGCTGAACCCAGGCCAGTGGAGCCCCCCTGGTTTTAAGAGCAAATTTAGGTCTTTGATGCTTTTAAGGGTGTACAGGGTTTTTGGGAGTGGCAGTTTCGTCTGGGATGAGTTTGGGTTTTCTGGGGGAGAGGGGAGCTGAGTGATAAGCGTAGGGATACCGCTGGGAAATAAGCATCCTGCAGGGTTTGTCCCCGGACTGGCAGTGGCATTGCAGACACGAGGCAATAGCACAGCAGTGCTGAGGAATGGGGTGTGTGTGGGGAAACAAAGACAGACGTTGTCTTCAAAGGATCATCTTTCTACTGATAAGGACAATGGTCTCAAAGCAAAGAAAAGGGGGTTTGACTGGAGCAGGAAATCTTGCACTAAGCATTAGCAGGGCTATTGATTGCCCCAGATTCAGCATTTAATCCTTCCTTTAATCACAAATCAATTCCACTGTGTCTTTGAGGTTTTTAAACTTTTCATCCAAATGCTTCAGACTTCAGAAGAATGGTGTATCCTGTGCAGGGCTTTGGGGACCTGCAGCCCAGCAGCTCCCTGACATTGCTGCCACTTTGCAGCCACAAAAATTATAAGTATTTGAGACAAGCTCATCTCTCCGGCCCTGCTATGATTGTATCTTTATCTTGGAAGGAAGGACACCTTTCTAATACTTTGTCTCCTTAAAGTCCTTAATCAACTTGGACTTTTGCTAGAAAGAGTATTTGTTTTTCCTTCCTTTGATCTGTGTTTGGCTCACAGAATAGACTGACTGACTGACAGGAGTTATGCTCCTGCCTGCCTAATGCTCAAGATTCTGTCTTAGAATTATGGACTCATAAAAAGACCTCCAAGATCATCGGGTCCAGCTGTCAACCCAGCACTGCCAAGTCCACCACTAAACTGTGTACCCAAGCAGCACATCCCTTCTTGCATTTAGCCCCAGAGCTCAGCTTTTGGGCCTGCTGAGAAACAACAGGGCAGGAAAATATCATGAATATGTGTGGATGAACATGGCATGGTGCTGTGTTTCCATCAGCTTCATGTTTGATGCTGCCCCAGCTTTTCCTGGCATAAAGATGCATCCATTGCAATTTATAGGAAAGTGGTATGGTGGAGCCTGTGGAGCATGAGCCTGGGTCCCTCTGTGTGTATCCTGCTGGCTGCACATCTGCCACCAGCAGAACAGATACAGGTTTTTAGGGTGCAATGTCTCATCCTGCTGATAGCTGGCTTTTAGGATCCTGCTTTCAATGCATTGCTTAGCTAATATTGTTTGCTCCACTCACAATGACGGAAATGGGACTTGGTTGTGCATATATGTCACAGAAGGGCTTTTCAACAGCTAAATAATAATCTCCACAGGAAGGAGAAAACAAAGGGGTCTGAGAGAGGAAAAACTTTGAAAGTTTTGGTGCTTCTGGTGCTTAATTTAAATGTATTTTGTCATAATGTTCTGGGGTATAAATCTGACTGGAGCAGCACTGCACAAAGAAAGAGCTGAAGCTCAAGGCTTCTCAATTGGATGACATTTTAAAAAAAAATATTTTTTAAGTATAGCTAACTTTTATTCTTGAACTCTTGGGGTTGTTCAGTGGGACGGTGGGGTTGATGGCCAAATCCCCCTCCCTGGCATCTGCATGCTGTCCTTGAAGGGAGGGTGTCTTGCCCTGCTTGGAAGGGTGCACCAGCCTAGAGCATGAAGGGGTAGTTCTGTGCCCGGGAGGTCACAGTGCTGCTTTTGGGGTGACTCAGCTCTGCATCGTCCCAAGCCGTGGATCTGCAGCAGTGCCTTAAATGTTAACACAGCACTCAGGGGTCTCCCTGCCTCCCATCACTCTGTAGCACACATGCTTTGTGTGGTCATTGCACTGTCAGCCTCATTTGTGGCATCCTTCAGGCCCGCTTTTGTTTATTAGTTTCTCATGAAGTTTCTCATGATGGTGAAATACATCAGCCTATCTGCAGAAAGAGGCAGGGGGGAAAGGGAAGGCAATGACTGGGTGTTAAGAAGTGTTGTTTGGTTGGGGCTTTGTTGCCACGGTTGACAATAGCACGTTACTCGCAAGCAGGATGGCCACTGCTAAGTTAGAGTTCCCCATTGTAGTAAAAAACCCCAAATTTTACACTGCTTCGTGCTGTCATGTTGGTGTTTATGCCTCATCTGTTTAGTGAATAATTTACCACCTGCTTTTAACATCTTCTCTGATGTCTCTGAAATGTGGTAGCAGGTGTCTTGTTTACTGGGCAAACAGTGGTGTTCCTAGTAAAATCATGCTGGAGCATAACACATCAGTGGAAGGAGAGTTATAGATGAGTTGGGGATCCTTTCCCAGGTGACTTTTTTAGCTGGTGGCTGAAATTTGGACTGCTGTCCCTCAGTTACAAAGCAAGATCCTAGCTGGTGGTCCACACTCCCTGAGAATTACAGGCCTTACTGGGACTGCAGTATTACTGTTGCTTTACCTCTTTTCTGGCTTAGTTTTAAAGATTATTATCTCTGTCTCAGGCTATGAAATGTCAGTCCTGACATCACAGAACATGTCCCAGAATTTTCCACTTTCCTGACAATTGTGTCCGGACTTGGCCATATCACAGTGGCTCACATGGGGGACACCTCACTATAACACATCCAAGTTGGGAGTCAATTTGTTTGGACATGGGATGTTGTTTTCTATAGTTGGTGTAAGATTTTTTTTCTGGTTTGTTGGGGGTTTTATATTCACCAAATATTTTTTTTACACGTTAATGTTCCCATTAGCTTTTGGTTACTCAAACCCAGAACCTCTGAGATGATTCTTTCAGTATCTAACCCTAAGTCAGGTTGAACAGGACTCTTGGTCATGGCTGTAATTAGTTTGATACTGTCAGATCCTGGATGTTCCTGCCAGCACAGCTCACCTAACCAGGGTAATTTTAAGAAATACCAAATTGACCCTAAATATTCTCGCATAGGTCAAGGCTTTCCATTCATTGTCCTCTTCCTCCTGAGCTTCCTCCAGTGTTGCTTTGATGTTGGAAAGCTCGCTGCAGGAGAAAGCAGACTCTGAGGACAGGCTATCCCTGACACAAAAATAAACACACACAGTGGAAATAAGAAACCCTCTTTAGCGATTAACAAAAGAAAGAATGTGAAAGGTGATGAATGGTGGAAGGTATGAAAGGCTGGTTTTCAGCTGCTGAATTGCTCTGCTAGCATGTGGTGCTGTGAGAGAAGCAATGTGGTGTATGAAAATAAAAACATTGACTGTCTGAGCTGGAGACTTCACTTCTGAAGCAGAAAGCTAAGGGTGCCAAATGCTGTTAAATTTTAATGAGATTTTAGATACAACTCCGTGTGTGTCACTGCTTGAAAAACAACACTTGAGACTGATAACAGCAGAGAGCCTGTGAGTTAACACCTTCAGCCCAGCATGTGGCTTTCAGAGCTGAAATATTGGCTGCTCTGGAAGGCACTTTGGTCAAGGGTGGTGGGAAGCAATTCCTTTGCCTGAGCCATCAAAACTGCTGTGCAGTTGCTTTTGCTGCCCCTGAGCTTTGTGAGTTTACAGGGCATGTGGGGCCGTCATCACAAGAAGGGGAGGACTGTCCTTCCCCACCCACCTCTCTCTTCCAGCCCTCTGTGCTGCAGATGCCCTGGAGCAAAGTGGGAAGGAGGCATGGAACCTTATTTATATGTAAACAGAAGAGTGAAACTTCGGGGTGTTTTTACTACTGTAGTCATAGCTTGGCCAGCAGGTAATATTTCAGGGTTTTGTCTTGTTTAAGGGAAGTGGAGAGGTGTGATCATACCTCCTTTTACTTTTCGGGCATGTTTTCTTAGCGGGATACTATTTTTGCACCAGGCCCACCTCTCTTTCTGGTGGTTGCAAGAAGTGAAGTGTTCCTCCAGTCTTCAGGTACAGCAAGTAGCATGATAAGAATGACATCATCATTCAAGTGGATGAGATTTGTGAAAACACCTCTATTTTTAATAGGTTTTTCAAGCAAGCTTTCATGAAGGCTGAGAGGAAGAAGGGGGATAAGAAAGCTAAACTATCTCAAAACATGACTTTAAAGGCTTTAAAGTACCAATACTTATTAATTCCTTTGGCATATATTAGAATAACATAAATCCTGATAAACTGCATTGGTATTAGTTCAGATGTCACAAGTACTTCTACAGGCATTTAGTTGTAATTTAGCATCAATTAACTAGAACATTATTTAAAAGTGTTATTTTAATACATTAAATTTTCCAGCGTGTCCTCAGGCAGTTGCGAGAGCTGCTGGGAGCTTCTCTTATCACTCTCCATTTTGGTTTCTAGCTGTCGCTCCTGCTCTCCTTTTACTTGACAGTGTTGCTTCCCACAAACACAGGACTCCTCAGGGTGGTTGTCAGGGTGGTCTCACATTCTGCTTAGCCTAATTTAGTTGCAGCAAGCTGTTGCAAGGGACACTCCTGCCTCTTTCCATACCCTCTCTTGGTATTCTTTTTCCTTCCTTGTGAACACCTAACACTTCCAGGGGTATGATTGTTAAACTTAGAGAGCAATTTTTTGACCTTGAAAATCTCCTCTGGACACATAGCTGCTGCTCAGTGCAGTGCCATGGTACTGGGTGGTGTAGCCAGCGCCCGGGAATGTGGGATTTGTCCCTGTCCCTGCCCGGAGCCTTGTGGAAGTGTTCCCTGGGATGCTGGCAGCTCTGTAGTTGTGCGAGCGCCCTGCCGTAAGGGACCGTGTGGCCTTGTCACAGCACTGTGACAAAACAGCTGCTTGTTCAGGAGCTGGCAGGGGATTGCCTGTGCCTCCAACTGCAAAACAGACATGGTGATTGCTCATTTTATCTCCCCATTCTTGGGGAATGCCCTGAGAACAGCTTCTGCCTGCAAAGGTTGACTCTTAGGATGTAAATGGAAAATGCCCAGGACAGCAAAGCATTTCTATACATTTCTGTAGTATTTCTATAGTACGGATCAATACTAAGAGTCTGATACTGGAGAGTGGAACAACCTTTTCCCCCACATACCGTGTAAGAGCTGACCTGTGGTCAGTCACTGCCATGGAGTACAAGTAGTCCACTGTTTTTTGCATGGAGGAATTTGGAATGTGTTAGTAGGTGTTTTCGTCTCGAGAAGAAATAGCTGCTGCCTTGCTCTTTCCCCACAGGGTGTAAAGGCCCTCTCCGCTGCTGTGTGGGGGAGTGGGGCTGGAATGTGCTGCAGAGGGCAGAGAGCCCTGCAGGCACCTGCCCTGCTGCTTGGATCTCTTTGCATGGCGCTCATGACGCTTCCTAAGGAGCCTGACGAACAACTCCTGCCGCCCCGGGCAGCTCCCACCCTGGGAGCTGTATTTCAGCTCACATGCAGCGTGTCAAGACATGCAACATTCCCATTTGTAAAAAGTGCTGTTAACAAATGCTTTCTTTAGCCTCTGCCTCCAGCTTGGTATTCCTGTTCACTCCCTATGGAAGACAAATTTGTGTGTCCTCTGCCTGTGACCTTAAGGGTCTACATTAGTGTCTGCAGGAGGCAGGGAAATGGCTCTGGGGAAGCAGCAGCCTTTGAGCCCGGCTCTTTCCCATGGGGACAAACCTCCTTCTGTCTCACTCATCTGTAGCAGTGTTTCTACTGGCATTGTTCTGTCATGATACAGAGACACATATTTTTTGGACTTAAAGAGTTTTATGGTATTTCTTCCCCCAGCTTTATGATCTTTGCAGTCTTCTGTGCTCTCTCTGGGTGTGCCAGCCAAAGGCCAGAAGCAGGACTAGGCTGGCAGGAGAGTTAATGCCTCCTGTTAAAACCAGCTGATAAGTTTGGGCAGTCTAGGTCCTAGCCCTTTCCTTGGATAGAAGGCAGGAGCTTCTCCAACACCCTCTGTGTTTCTACAGTTGCTACAGTAAGCAGTTTTTCTGCAGACCAACACAGGCTTGAGTGTGAGCAGACTATAGCAAATCATCAAATTCAAAATTGGTGAAGCATATGGCAATTGCTACCAAAACCTCCTGAGCTCATGGAACCACCAAAGTCACTGAATTTGGACATGTCCTGTATTGCAGTACATTTTAGTTGCTTTGGATGCTTTTGAGAGACTGGTGTGGATTTGAGCAAACAGCTGAAGAACTCTGAAGTCACTTGTAGGGCATGGAAATACCCATTTACTACTGGGAGAACCTTTACCACCAAACATCCACACCATCCTACTCCTCTCAGTAATTAACCTCATGGGAGACCAATGAAACAGATCTGTAAAGGAAAACTTACAACTCCGCTAAATCTCTGAGTTTTAGTTGCAATAAAGATGATGGGGGGTTATGTCACAATGGGATTTTCCCCCCGCACTCCTCAGTTTCCTCCTTCATCCCAAATACTCAAGTGGTAATTGTGGGTCTCACTCTTCCTCCTTCTCTACACAAGGATTTTTCTCCTAAACTAGATCAGAGTAAGTACCATTCTTAATCTGTACTTAGCTTAATTTATGACTTCAGTTTTAGACTATAAGGAAGACCTGTGACCGTGAAGTTCATCATTTTCCATCAGTCTGATAATGATATCTCTCCCTATGGTGTATTCCTGCATTTAGTTATGTTTCACTTAGGGCCAATGTTATGATTTTTTTAATGCTGTATTTTTTGCCTTTTAAGCAATCAGAATTCTTTAAAGTATTTTGCATGTCTTCTTTAACCAAGTGAAGTTGGTTGGTGTGTCCTGGTATTTTTGTTCACTTTCCCCCCCATCTGTCCCTGTACAAGAACGTCCGTTCTGTTGGACACTGGTTAACCTCAGGGCTGTTCATCAGGCTGGGACTTCGATTTGCCATCTGGCTGACGCACTTGACTGTGCGTTCTGCACAGTGATGTGGCCACAGATGCCTTGAAAATGACGGCCTTTTGCATTGTTCTGCATGGATATCTAATCAGTCACTTAGTAATTAAACTCCTATGTGCAATGCAATTTGTTTTATTTTTTCACTTCTCCTTGGCTTTCATGCAAGCTTCTGTGATATGTTTGCTGAAGTAGTTTAGATTTCATTTTGTAGTCCAGCACTGTCCCCTGTCAGTAGTGTCATCCCTCCACCTCCTTGCTCTTGGGCTCGTGTAGTCAGACCAGGCTGACGTCACCCCTTGTGAAGATTTCACCTCTGTGAGAGCAGTCATTACCTTCCATCTTTTGCCTTTATGAACATCAAAGAGCTGCAAGTCCCAGCAAGTGAGGTCCTCAGGAGTGAGGTTTGGTTCAAGGTTCCCATAAAGCCAAATTGGCAAGTCCGGTTGGTTTTCCTTTGCATATTATATCAGGAGCCTTCCTGGCCATCCAGCCTGAGCAGCCACTGCTGTTTGGCTGACTGCTTTGGACCCAGCTGCCTGTGTGCTTCTTGTGGTGCCTGCAGGTCCTAGAGCAGGAGCTGCCAGTATAACTCCTGCTTTCTGAGGATAGAAAATTCATATAGTGAAACCCTGGGAGCTGACATTAGCACTGAGATCCCCTGTGACAGCCACTACCCTGACTGTAACCATTGGTTATGGCTTTCAGAAATCCTGAAGGAGCTCAAGTGATCAAGAGGTCAAACCCTGGCATTTAAGAGAGCAGCATGTGAGAAAATCAGTGTCTTAGATAAATATGTCACTACCTAAAGCACGGGGGGCAGAATTAAGGGATTTCCTAGTTTTATTGTTTGAAAGCAGAATTGATCTTTTATTCAATTTGTGATATGTGTAGTCAGTTGAGATATTATTTATTTATTTTGATGTTGGGCACAGGCTATACTCTAATGCTCCCTGGAGACATTCAGCTGTCTCTTTTGTACTACTCAGGTTTGGATATTGCTGTCACTGTGGTTTCTGAGTACCTTCCAACCACGTGTTAAGCAATATGACCTAGCATATGTCTCATTTAATGTCTTCTCCAGTCCTTTGGGATGAAACAGGTTTGGATATATTTTGCTAGTTAAGCTTTTTTTTTTTTTTTTAATTGCTCATTTTTAATGAGCTACAGATGTTGCCATTTAAGCCAGTAAAGTTTGACCAGGTGCCTCAACAATGTCAATCTTTGCTGTGCATTTGGAGAGTTGCTGTTCCTGAGGGTTAATCCCAAGGCACGCCAAATGTCCACAACTCCTTAACTTCAAGAACAAGCAGTGGGTGCTTGACAACTCTCAAATTCAGTTCCCAAACTTTACACCACCCCACAGCAAATTTGATGAGATGCTTTCATTATGCAATATGCATGATATGTAAAAATTGTGTTTTTCTGAGGGTTCACTGCAGTTCACTGACATGAAACCAGCTGTGAGTTTGTACCTTTGAAGGACTCATGAAGATGCCTATTCTATTAATTTAGTCTAGGAGTGTTGTACTTTCCTCATTTTGTAAATAGTGCTGTAGCAAGGACTTGAAAACGCTTGAGAAGAGGAGCTGTGTTGTAGTCCTCTGTGTGTCTCAGTTCAGCTGTATGCTTATGTTGTCTTATTTACAACAGCCCAACAGCTTTCAAAGTTCAGCTGTTGGAGTTTTTGCAAACAGAAACAGGCATAAACTCTGCCCAGCCCAGTGAATGATGTTTTCCCTCAGCCTTTTGTAGTAGAGATTGCAGAGTCCGAAGTTATGTTTCAACTGCTTACATTATAGTATGATAATATAATATATTCTCCTGATGATATCAGGAGAAAATAATCTCTTCCTGATAAAATTTTCTGCTTCATTAATACTCAGCTTGAAGTGGATGATTACAGGGAACTGTGCAGGTCTCTACTTTGTGTTTGAACATGCTTGTAATCAGATGTCTGTGTTGAGGGAGAGATCTTGAGTGGGTGCAGGTCGCTCCACCTCTTGTTGGCTACTGCAGCATGCTAGGTTGCAACTTGCTAATTTAAATAAGATCACTGAGCTGTTGGCTCTCTGTAGTTGTTCTTGCACCAGCTGAGTGTAATCCTTGGTACAGAGTCAATGTCACTGCCATGTCTTCTCTCAGAGCACCCCTGAAGTCATTCATGCCTCTGTTACTGAGGAAATTCATGATGGTTTCCCCCACCTTGCCCCCAGTCAGCCCCTGGGATTCACCTGGTTCCTGCCCACTGCAGGCAGAGTGGGCAGCCAGGAGGGAGCCTGTAGGGGTGGAGAGAGGCCAGGGGAAGCAGCACAGGCTTGGGGGGTACTGGGATGAAAGTTGGGGGGTCTTGAGGCAAGGCTCTTAGTCAAAGACTTGCTTGGTGTTGCTGAAGAAAGGAGAAGGGGATTGGATGAGAAACAAGCAGGGTAGGACAACAGTAACAATGATGGCCAGATGCAGTGCAGGGAAGGGGAGCCGGTTTATGTCTTGGTTATGATGCAAAGCCATGAATGTTTTCCCTGGGCTGTGTAGCTGTGTAAACAGACTGCAAGGTTTCTCAACTGAAAACTTAGTTCCAATGTGTGTTTGGTGCTTACTCACAGAGCATGCAGGAGGATGATGAATTTTAATCAACCACTGTGACTTTCCATCTGGTTTGTGAACTAGATCAGGGTCATGATGTACAGGTCCTGAAGATGACAGCTTAGAGGAGTCTGGATGGCCCCTAGATCTGTATGTACTGGAGTACTTCTGAGCCCATCCCTTACTGACACAATTAACTGAAAACTGAGCTGTGGGGTGGAGAAATGCTCTTCACTCACTTTACAGAAATGAAGCACAGACAAGACTCTGTAGGGGAAGGTTTTATAATTAAATAGTTGGGACTTAGCTCCTGCTGTCGTTACGCAGATTAGCCTACATTTTGAAAATCTCAAGTGACTTGCAGCTATTAGGTAGAAATCCCCTCTCTGGAGCTTGGACTTGTACCTTTCTGTCCTCTGCGCATTTCACATCAAGTCATTCAGTCAGACTATCCTGTATTGCTTTCTTTTCAATCAGTATGTTTTGATGGCTTGAACCTGGACATCTTTTTGAGATACGCTTGGCTTTGCAGTGTATACATTGGAAGTTTAGCATTGTTGGCTGTGGATATGCTGAAGGAGGCTGTCTGTATTTTTTCAAAGGATGTGATCAAGAGGATTGACTTCAGCTAGTTTGATGGTTTACTGTTTTTTTCTCCTGCCTTTTGGTTTGGATTTCTGATGTAGGTGGTGTAAAAAGGTATCACCTCATATTTAATTAGAATGTTTTGGTTTGGAGAGGGTCATGAAGTGCTGTTTCCTAATGTGGCAATACTGTTACTAGGCAAAATTCCTGCTGCAGGTGCCTTGTTAAGGAGGTCCTTATCAGAGCAAAGCGCAGTTGAGAAAAGTGATTGGGTTTTACATAAAGCAGTATCCACATTCCTGAAGGCTGGCAGAGCACAAGGCATACAGAGCAGTCCAGATTTATACATGTGCTTCTCTGTGCAGCTGATAGCCTTGTCATAGCCATCAGATCCCAAGGGCTGGGATCTGAGCGGGAAATTCTTACACGCTGCTGCTATACATAGATCTCAGCGCTGATAAGCCATGAGGTTTCATCACAAGACTGATGATAGCAAGTATTTGGTTGCCAAGAGTGGGGCTTTGTGAGAAGTTTGACTCCAATTAAAAAACACAGCCTCACACAATAGAAAACATAACCTCCTCATGGTAAGGAGGAAGAGATAAAGGATACAACCCAAAGCAGTGAACTCTGGAAGGCACATACAAAAGGTGTGTATAAACCATACAGTGGTTGGGTTGCTTTTCAGTAGTTTTTTTTAAATCTTTTGGTTGCATTCTCTAGTTGTAGTTGTTTTCAGGGTCTTGAAAAGGGGCATTGTTTTTGAGTTTTGGTGTTTTTTTTCTTGTGACCAGCCTTTCTAAAATACCTGACTATGTAAAGACACCGCTTGGTGCTCTCTGTTAGACTCATTCATTCTCAATCCAGGAAAACCGCTGAGGAATTAACAGAGCTGAGTAAGAGGACAGGGTTCAACCTGTTGGATTCAGGATTTGGTTCAGGTGCCCTTTACCTCCTGCCCTACTCAGGGATAAGGTTTAGTGGTGAACACCGTGGGACTGGGTAAACAGTTGGAGTTGGTGGCCTTAGAGGTCTTTTCCAACCTTAACAATTCTATGATTCTGTGTCAGATGCTGATGTTGCAGTGCCTGAGAGGTGACAAGTCAGTGTGATGGGGATGTCGTCCCTTCCAGCAGAGATGTGCCACTGTGGCCATTGAACTTTGCAGGCACACGGCCATCGTCCTGCCTTAGAGGAACCCATCCAGCGGCGTGGCAGGCAGCTGGTCCACGCTGTTTGTATTCATCTCTGTTAGTCCTGCGTGATTTCTCTGCAACATCTAATCTGAAACAGAGCAGTTCGGCATTCTTTTGAAGAACTGGCAAAAAATATTCCCCTATGGCATCTCTTGTTGATTGTCTCTATTTACTGAATAGAGAAATTCTCATTATATTTCTTCGGTTTTGATCACTGCAATCAAATGAGGATCATTTTAAAAAGAAAGAGCAGTATTATGCACTGGTGAGCAAATAATGAAAGACTACTAGATGGGAATAATGGGTGGTAAAAGAGAGAAATTTCTGAAAAAAAAATGGATTCAGGAGCTAAGTAGATTTCATGAAAGCTGTCTTTCAGAACTCTCTGACACAGCTTTAAATAAGTCTTCATCTGGCATATGAAATAAGGAAGAATGTAGTGTAAAAGTCCATATAGAAATTGAACTGGACTTTCAGACTGTGTGCCTAGACATGACATTCTTCCTTCATTCATCCAGACTTCCTTTTATTTCTGTGTGATCTTACTGTGAACGCAGCTGAAGTGGGATCTGCCCACACAGCATATTGCAGCTTCAGTGCCAAAGGCAGTATCAGCATCCATCCGCTTTCATATCTGTATTTGGTTAGAGGGTGGGGGAATCCCTTCCCTTTTGGATAGCAGATGTCAGTCTCCTACTCTCCTGCAGCTCCCAGAAGTGAACTCTGCCTGACTCATGTTGGAGTACAACATGAAGGAAAGGATCTCCCCTGCAAGCACAGGATGATAAATAAATGCAAGACCTTAAACAAACTCTCTTGAACAGCATTAGCCAGATCTCTGCTCACCGGGTAACAAATGCCAAATCAGGTTTCCCTGTCTTCTCTCATGTTTTACACTCAGTTACAACACTTTTGAAATAAGTGCTTTGGTCAAGAGCAGCCCACGCTTCTGTCTTCAGCTGAAGAGTTCCTGCTGCTCCTAGCAGGATTTTGGCAGAGCGTGTGTGGGGCACAGACGACTGAGGCCACTGTCCTTACTGATACAAAGCTAAGGAGTGGGGGGACAACTTGGAGCAGTTGGTAGTGCAGTGTTTGTGGGCGTGTGTAAGGGCCTGGAAGCTGAGAGAGGAGGATCAAGGATTATTGGTGCTGAGCAGAAAGGTATTGGTGGCCTTTTTTAAGTGCTTTGCTTCAAATTAGCTCCCACCCTGGGTACCTAGCATCCACAGGACACTTCTGGGATAGTGGTGGGTTTGAAACTGCTGCTGGTTGCTGAGGTGCACGTGCTCTCTTGGGGGGGAGTGGGTCGTGCTTTGAGAAGGAGGACGGGCTCTGTAAATGAGAAGAGAGAGCAGGCTGCTGGCTAGGATAAATATTTGAATGCTGGCCACCTGCCTCACCTGTCATCTTCCCCTGCAGCCTGGCTCTGGCTGACCCCAGTGCTGGGCCAGTGCCTCCTTCTTGCCACAAGAACTGCAAGTACCTCCTGACACTACCTCTGGATCCAGCAGTCCAGTTCCCAATAATTAGTCTGTCCTAGAGATTGCCTTCCATAGGGTCCTGCAGGAAGGGCAGGAGTGATGGCAGTAGGTGAGACCAGATGCGCAGCCTGGGCAGGCAGCAGTGACCACAAGGGCACAGGTGGAGGAGTCCTGTGACACATGGTAACAGAGATGTGTCTCAGCACTGGCTGTGGCAGGACCTTTGCCCAGCTGCCTCTGGGTACAGGGGATTCCCTGGGACTGGTGTGCCAAGCTGCAACAGCCCTGGTGTACTGCCATTAACTGTGAGTGCCAGGCGGGCTGTCACATGGCCCTTAACTGTAATGGGTGGTAGTCCCTGATGTGGCTGTTGGCAGTCTGGGAACCACTGGCTTCTTTGGTAATCTCAGCTGCCCCCCAGAGACAGCTGTCTTTGGAAAGAGAGCAGAGACTGAGTGTCATGGTGGCCCCACTGGCACATGCAGCTCAGAGCTCGCACCAGGGCAGTGAACTCGTGGTGGCTGCTGGCCTCCAACATTTCAGGAGAACAGAAACTTGTGCATTAGCTGTTGCTGTCATGACTCTGCCCAGAACATCATGCTACAATCCCACAAGCTTAATTTTGGGTTTGACCGTTCATAAAGAGCTGCCACAGGCTGTGTCTGGAATACAACATGCTCATGCTCCCTGCTGTTGTGGTGGTTGTGGCTGGCAGGGGTGCTGGGGTCTCCTCACTGGTCCCCAGCTAGCCCTGCTGGAGAGCTGGGATGTCCCTGGCCCTACTGATGACCTGGATCTGGCACTGGTGAGATGTGTGGAGCTGAGCTGAGCTGAGGCACTGCCTGGTGCTGCCTCACCTATTGTGTCAGGTTCAATTCACTCACCCTCTTGCTTCCCCCCAAAGGCAGACGGCACTGTGCATTCATTGTGCTGCTCTGTCAGGAAAAGGTCTGCTCCTCTCTGGGAGGGAAAGGGGAGAAAAGGGGGCTTACACTCTTTTGTTGATGGGCTAATGCAGCCTGATGAAAGGAGCCACGTCCTCACTGCCAGGAGTCAGCCTGTGGGAGCACTGCCCAGTGCTTAGGAAAAACCTACCAGCACTAGGGGAGACTTATTAATGTTCCACAAGCTCTGCTATGACTTATAAGCCAGTTTGTGGGTGCAGAATTGCAGATAGCCACATATTATAACTACGCCAGGAACGGTGAAGTGTTTTCTGGAATTGCATTTGGCTCCAGTGTTGAATGGAAAACCCTCAAAGTGCTGTGAGCTTGTTCAAAGAGACAGGGTTAAGCATGTGGCAGACAGGCATCACTCCCCAGTGGGCTGCTCATGTGGGGACCTCTCCGGCCCAGGCAGGTTTGCCTCTTCCCTCTCAAGGGGCCATCTGCATCTTAGAAGACAAACTGTCTGCTCTGCAAAATCAAAAGGAAAAGGCAGAATTTGTACCTGCAGGGTTTGGGGGGTGAGGTTGGGTTTCTCCTCCCCCCCCTTGTAACAAATCATGCCCCGAAGTGGTGAAGTTCTGCATTTGCTGGGTTAAAATTATCTGTGATCTTAATGACTTGAAGTTTTAAAAATTAAATTCTAGCAGCAATTGATGTGGCAGATGTAGTTTCTTCAAATAAGAGATGATGAAAAGTAAAGAAGGATGACTAGATTATTGTTTTTATTAAAGGTATTACAGAGGAATAAATTCCTCTCATGAACAGGCTTTCTTTGCTTATTCCCATCCTCTCAATAAATCATTGCCACAGTGTCAGTTAATACTGTTTGGGGATCTTGCTCAGGAATGTTTTAGACGGAAGAAAGAAATTCATACCACAAAACAAACTGTCTCTGCGATAGCCATAAAGGTTACTGTAGTTTAGAGAAAGTAAAATATTTACCATCTGATTCACATAATAGGCAAGATAAAGATTGAATGCTAAGGTGGGGAGAATAGCCTGAGGGCACAAGCCACTCCTACCAATACCAGCTGGGATTAATGAATGGCTTTTGCTCCTACTCGGTTTTCTTTGCTTTGTACTTGAAAGTCTTTGCTGCAGTAACTTCAGACTATAATTAGATTGACTGGAAAACTGAATTATGTGCAAAGAACTGCTCAGATCACAAATGAGGTGCATGAGCTTTATTTGTCCACCTTAAGTGTGTGTCACCTTCAACAAGCAGGAAAATAATTCCAGCATTTAATAAAATAAAAGAAAGATGTGTCTTAGGAAGTTGGTATAAAGACACAGCAGTATTAGTCTGGAGAAGGACGGTGTGTCGTGGCTTCTTCAGCATGACAATCTTAAATGAATGGCTTTGACAGGAGTACTTGAGTGGCAGCATCATAAAAAGAATAGTGTTCATCTACCTGAAGTTGGAGCACTTGCTGTGGGGATGAATAGGTTTCACTGAACATTGTTCTTTGAACTTAATTAAGCATCAGAAACCCCACTTTCTAGGCTTGTAAGAACAGCAGTTTTGATGATCATCTCTGTTCCCTTTTAATGTGTGTATTTTTTCATCTCGCCTTTATATTTGATCAAATGCTCTCATAGTTTCAGTGCCGAGTGTGATAATGCTGGTAGACAAATGTGTAGGGTCTGAGCAGCCCTGGCTCTGGCACTGTCATTAAAGGCATCTGATGTTGCTCAGCAGCTCAAGAAAGGTGTACCTGTAATGCAAGTGTTCTGGAAACTGTGGAGATGCCTCTAGGCACCAAAGTGTGGTGCTGAATTCCCATGGGCTCTGGGGAAAGGAATGGAGTTTGAGGTAACTGAACTAAATGTCCAGAGCAGTCCATCTTGCAAACCATGCTCCCTAGGGAAGCTTTGCCCACAAGTAATCCAATTTCTGTTTGAAATGAGCTTGAGTCAGCTGCAGAGCTGTAGTCTGCCCTGGCTTTTCTCTGACAGCAAACAGGAGGGGGACCACCAACCTTTTAAACCCACACTGCACGTTCCCCATCCCCTCTGCCAGGACCACAACTAGTAGGAATGAGTGAGAAATGATTTACTGAAAAACCCCCCTTTTTTGTGGGGTAAGTTGTCAAAGGGGAAGCCGAAAAATAGGTTTTATCCATTATTTTCCTGTGTGTTGGGGTAAGATGGAGGCAGGTCCTGGTGCTGATCCTCTGCAGAGTCCATTTGTTGGGAGCAGTGCAGTGCCAGCATGACTGCAGACCTGGGCTAAGGCCTCTGACAAGATCTTTTACAACTGAATAAAATGTGAAGTCTGTAAATTTAACGGGCCTTGCATTTTGAATTACAATGGAATAAATTTTCCTCTTAAAAAGAGGAATTGTCTTACTTGTGACTTTCTTCAGTGTTTTACAAGGTTATGAAGGAAACTTCTAAGCATGTTTTGGCAGTTCACGTTCTGTGGTCTCTATTCAGAAGATATTTTTTAATTTCCCTCTACAGTTAAGTTTCTCTTGGGGCATCTCCCCTGGCTAACTCTTTGTGTTAAGCACCTAGAAAGTTGGCAGCATCCTTAAAACTTCGAATGCATTTGGAGCAAAGGCTCTTGTTGGGACATATGAGTGCGATCAGATGTGAAACCAAGTTTGACTGACTTCTCTTGAGATCTGCTTACCTTCAGTTTCAGTGAGACAGGTTGTCCTCTGAGGAATCCTTTGAAGAATTTCTCTTGCATGTTCAGATGAGGTACCTGCAGGAGAAAGACTTAGTTTGGTCGTTGGATGCCTAAGGTTAGCAGACATATCGTATGTCACTGTGCTTTATTTTTTTTTTTTTTATAAAATGAGGGTGGAATGCAGGATCAGAATTACCTCATGTGCTTTAACTTTGAAATTAATGCTTTTTTTGGCTGCCATCACAAGTGCCTTTTTAATGAACTAACTGGTGGTGATATTGGCATGCATGTGCTCCCCAACCAAAGGCAGCATTAGCACTCTGTCCGAACTGGGGTCCATGGAACCCACATGGACTGTGGCTCCCTAATGCAAACCTGCAACCTGGCCTTTTGGAGGAACAAGCACAGCATGCTCTGCAGGCATTGTGGATGTCTATACAAGAAGGTGACAATGACAATGTGTTTTGTAGTCCAGTAAGCACTGGTCGCTCTGTCTTCCAATGAGGAGGAGCAGGACATTGAATGCAGAGTAAATGCACAGTTTTGGGAGCTGCCACCTCTGGTGAACGTCCCCACAGCACAGAGTTATGAATAACCCCATTCACTTCTGCTGCTCATGGGCTCAGTATTTCCTATTCTCTTTTGGTCTGAGTTCAAATATCAAAGGTCAACGTAAGTTCATGTTACTATTTTACCACAGAAGTGTTATATGGTTATTGAAAAATAATAAGAAATACAGAGGAATAAGATTCTTTTTAATACCTGGTTTCCTTTGAGGAGGCATCAGTTGCTCTCCAAATGTCTCTGGTGAGTCTACAGCAATAGTCTTGGTCAGTGTGCTCCTACCCACTTTTATAAATCTTCTTGTCACAATGCTTGCTAAGCTTTCCCACAATGTTAGTTTTTGGGGTTTGCTTGATTCCTCTCTCCTCTGCACCTCTCGGTCCCCTCACTCTGGTAATAAATGTTTAGTCTCTTATGAACAGCAGCAAAGTGGAAGGGATTAAAATAAATGTGGAGAGCCTCCTGTTTTCTCAGGAGGTGGGAGTAATTTGCCTCTCCATCCTCTAAGCCCAGTGCCATTGGGTGCCTGTGCAAATACTGGACTATTATGCCTATGTAATGTGCTTAGCATTAAAGGTTGAAAATGAGGGCTAACCTCAGTATCCACAGGTTTCTGGCTGGCCTTCAGCCACAAAATCTGCTTGACTTAAAGACACTCCACCCTGTTCCCCACCCAGCTGTGGTAGGAAACGTCAGTCCTTTGTCTAAACACGAGTGTCATTGTGTGGCTTCTTTTGAGAGCACACTGCAAAGAGGAGTAATTGTGCAGAGAAGGGCTAAGCTCAAGTAGTAAAGTCCTTGTAGAGGAATCAGCTGAGTGCTCCATCTTGGCACACCACCTGGTACTGTGTAAATGTGGGGCAGACTTTAGAATCCTGAGTGTGCTGAGCTGCACTTACACCACTAAATTAAGGCAGGGTAGGTGGAGTTTCTCCCT
Source organism: Scytalopus superciliaris (assembly GCA_013400415.1). Classification (NCBI taxonomy): domain Eukaryota; kingdom Metazoa; phylum Chordata; class Aves; order Passeriformes; family Rhinocryptidae; genus Scytalopus; species Scytalopus superciliaris. Next base: position 1,323,652 of record VXBX01004397.1, read on the forward strand.
TGCAGGATCAAGGGCCTGCTCTAGGAAGAGGCAAGTTAGGGACAGTGCTGAGCACGGAGCACCAGATGTGACTGAGTAACGTGGACAGTAAATGTGCTTGCCCACAGCCTGGTGATTGAGCATGTAGATACGTACTCAGAACGTTCCAGTGTGGATTGGAGCCTCTCACATTAGATCTGAAATACCAAGTCCAAAATCAGCTCTCTTCAGGCTAGTGGACATTTAGCAGCTGTTCATATGCATTCACTATTGCAGGCTGCATGAGTTTGCTTCTCTCCAAAGGTCAGTCTCTGTCACTCAAACCCAACAAAAGCAAAAGTAAAGAAAGAATTCAGGCTTTGACTAATACCAGCTTAGTCAGGTGAGGGAAGCTGGTCTAAAACTGGTGTGCAGGTATTTTGGAAAATTGCTTTCTTAATATTTGTAATGTGGCAGCATGTAAAGGTCCGAGCTATCTATATATGCTTTATAAGGTTTATATTTTTCCCAAAGTGAAGGGTGTTGGGGCTACATGATTCTAGAGCTCCTGAACCAATCCTTTGGGAATGGATTTGTGTACAGCTACCCCCAAACATCTCCAGATGCACTGCCCAGTCCCCCACTCATCAGTTGGATGCAGGCTTATCTTAGGAAATAAATGTTTGAAAACAAACGAACAAATAACGCTATTGTGTAAAAAAAATTTCTGGAACAAAGGTTTGTTTTTATTTCTGTGGGTGTGGAGCTAGAGATCAGAGGCAATAATATTCCCTGTTATTAAAGATTATTCATTTTGAGAATTTCTCCGGTTCAGCTTGGTTTCTAGTCCTTGAAGGTCACTGCTCTTATTTTTCCATGGGGTTTTTTGCATTATATAAGCAAGAAGCTAATGGCCAATATCATGTGTTGGGCTTGTCCGGGCCTCTGCCAAACTCGTTTCCTGTCCTGGTCATGACTTTCTTTTTTTTGAAGCTTATTGCAAGTCAGGTCACACAGTCCTGTCTCGTTTCTTTCTGATGGGCCGGAATAAATCTCTCCCAGACTGAGAGGTATAATGACTGCACCCTGCTCGCTCATCACCTCTGCCTGACTAGCTCGGTAATCATGCGGGACAGCAGATCTCCAGTGAATATTGGATATTTGCTTCCTGGATTCCCAGTGTGTTGATGGTAAGAGGCTACTTTTAAAACTGCCCTCTCAAGCTTCATGTCCCATTTCCTGTCAAAGTGCCCTTCTCCCAGGTTTATGAGCCTCTGCTGGGTGCGAGGTGTTTGCTTAGCCAGTGGTTTGGATCAGATTTGGCTGTTTATCCCAAGTACAGAGCATATGTCTATACATCTGTGTATGAAGGAAAAGCACCTCCAGACTATTGATTGACACTTCTGTGAGCCCCGCTCTGCTCTTCCCAGCAATCTCCTCCATTTGTGGAATGGCATGGGGGGTCAATTGGGGTCATCTCCAGGCGAGGAGATATAAAGCGGTGTAAGACCCATCTCACCTTGCACTAATTGGCCTTCACAGTGTCTGACTTTATGGAGGGGTCAGGGAGCAAATGGACAAGGTGATTACGTATTTCACAGGCTTCAGAGGCAGGAACGACATCCTGAGACCTGCAGGCCATATTGATTTGGAGCATGACAGCGCTGTCTTTTTAGCTCTGCTCCACCCCAGCTCTAACTAGCTGTCTGTTAGCATTGCTTTGGGGACACTATTGTGTTTCTAACATCTCAGCACTGCATTGCCCTGATGCTCAGTCTAAATTTACTACTGCTGGTTGTTTTCATCGTATTTTGCTTCCTTATAAGACCTGCTATCCTTCTGAGCTGTTCTTGCCTCTCCTGTGAGCCAGCCCAGTTTCCAGCTGGGATGTGCTGTAAGAAGACAGCTCACGAGGTCTTGCCTGCATTTTATCCATCACTCTTTCAGCACTGGTTTGGTGAGTTGTGACATTGGAGCTGGAAACCTGACAAGAAGCTGCTTTGATTAGGTGGCATTATGGCACTGAGCAGGGATGAGCTGGTGAAGATGCACTACCACCCTTGCTGCATTTCTGCCTTTAATAAATAGTATAGAGGCTGTTCACTGACAGCTATTTTGTGTTGTCCTGTGTGACTGACTGCAAACCACTCTGCTGGCCTCTGTTCCCTATTTATATAAGGCAAAGCAAACTGCTAAGAGCACTTTTGGATTATTATGGTTCTGAAAATGAGTGTGTGAGGGAGTGCTACATCCTGTAACTGTTGGCATTTAGGTACCACCATCTTTTTCTCATCAGACTCACTGGCAGGCACAGCTTTAGTCAAAGCCTTCCTGCCTTGACAGCTCTCTGCTCTATCCCTTGGAGAGGAAATATTCTTCAGCCATCAGCACAATCCTGCTGTCATGCTGAGGAGCAGCAAGCCCACAACACAGCTGAAACTCCACGAACTGTGCTTGGTTCCTGGCAAAATGCATCAAAAGAGAGGGAGACATTGATCCTGCTCTTTTCTATGGGTATCTATATATATATATATACTCAAAATACTGATACCGATGTAAGGGACTCTCTTCCTTAGCTAAAATCTACCCCATTCTGGTATGACATTGAAGAAGCCGTGCATTGCATCACTTGAATATTAAGAGCGCAGCTTGGGTTCAGGCACTCCGGTGTCTGGTTTGCATCAGAACCAGACTGCTGGTGACCACAAGTTTAGCAGTATAATGGCTGTTCATGTGGGCCCGATATGTGCTCTGATTTATTGACCCCTCTCCAGTTCCTAGCAGACAGCCTCCCACATCACAGAAGTGCCCAGCTGGAGGTGTTACTGGGAGCCTCAGATGGGAAGTCTGGGAATGGATGAACCTGGAGACTCGGAGGCTTCTGGGCATCAGAAGCAGTCCCTTTGGATCAAGTTAAAGCAAGGCAATGGGGAGACTTCTGATTTGACACTGCCTATAGATTCTGTGTCCTAGGTATCAGTAACATGCTAACATGCTGCCAGTACAGATTTAAGGGGAAGATATTTTTAAAAGCAGCGACTAACACGTCAAATTCCACTATTCAAAACCTTTATTGTATTCCTAATATCATTCCTCCTGCAGTCTTCTCAAGCAGGGCTTGTGCCAGCCTTTGGTAACCTGAGTCAGGCTCCCATCTGGAGGTCCTTCCTACACCCAGCGCTGGGCAGGGAGATCATGTTTTACATTCCCCGTGTGGCAGGACACTGGAGGCTCTGTAGCAGCTCGTGAGTGCCAGCTCATTCCAGGATCGGGGCTGCTGAAGTTAAATTTATTTTATCAGTCTCTCAGTGGTGGAGTATTTCACAGTCAAAAGTGAGTTGTTTGGACTTTCTCTCCCTCCTTCTGTAAATTCCTCTATGGTTAGCTTTTCCATGTTGGGCAGCCAGCCTTATTTTCCAAATATGCATATAACAAACGGCCCTGCTTTGTGTAATTACAGTGCTGAGGCATCTCCTGAGGAGCTGGGGCTTGGTGCTCCCAGCATCCCTGAAGCAGGCACTTGGAAGCACAGGGAGTCTTTTAGTGCAGTGGGGCTTAGTACAGAAAGTGTCCATGATGCCACAGAGAGAGTGGAGGAAAAGCAGCCCAGCCCTTTCCATTTCATCTTTTCGTCGTCAGCAGAACTAATTCCAGACCCCTGATAGAGAAGTCTCAGCCCTTTGTTCATCCTTTCCTTTTATTATTTTTTTAAGCAAATCTTAAGAAACATGCAGGCACCCACACACATGCACAGAGTTAGATTTCAAGTCCTAACAGGAAATGTGTAATCTGCTTGAAGATTAAAGTGCCAAGTGCTTCTCTTAAGATTGGGAACCTGACACGGATGTGATTATGAATTAGAGATTGCTTTGTGGTATCAGTAGGGGGAAAAAAATGAATGTGAAAATAGAAGGGTACAGACTTGTTGAGTTCTGCAACCATCTTCAAACAGATACGGGGAGCCTGGAGGATTTGGTTGTTACGGGATATGGGGAAGTTAAGCCAGAGTGTTATAAGAACATATTTTTCACTTGTTAAGCTCTTGTGATAGGAGAAAAATACTAATTTTTCACAAAATGTCACAGAATAGATGTCTGAACATGTGCCCTCAACACTGAAGGTTAAAAGTGTACTGTGTAAGTTTTCAGAAAGAAATTCCTTACTGTTGTATCTTGGTGAGAATAATGAACCATTCCTACTCTCAGAGCAGGGGTAGCAAGAGAAGAAATCTCCATCCTACTACAGGCAGAACTGCTGCTTTTTAAGGAACAGAGTGCAGTGCCTGCCAGATTATCCCAAGTTTACTCCTACTGCCAGAAAAAAATTAAAAATAAACCTTGTCAAAAAGCACTCCAGCAGAGTAAAAGTTTTGTACCTGGCTTACAAAACTGGAAGCAAAGAAGCAAAGTGGAGAGAGAGCAGATTAAGGTGCTCTCCCTGGTGACAGCTCTGCTCGTCACTCCTGGATGCTGATCCTCAAAGCTGGATGCTTGCCCGGCTGATGGTACAGCTGGAGCTCATGTTCTGCCACTGAATGTGGCTTTCCAGAGTGAGCAGCTCTCTAAGCTTACTGGGGCTGTTTCCTAACTATACTCTTAGTTTAAGAAGTGTACAAATATCTTAAAAGTAACCCCTTTAATTTTTCTCCCTTCCTATTACTCAAAATAATGAAAAAATATGCTTGGCTTTAAATTTTATTAAAAATGAGGTAGTTGTTGGTTTTTCTGGGACCAAAGCTAACTTTGGACTGCAGAGTGATTTCCCTGCATTTCCTGTTATAACTCTGCCTTGAGAGCTGGATTCCCTTTCTGTGTAAATGGGCCAGCAGCGCTCATCTGAAGTGCATCACCTTTGCCAGGCTGCCTGTGTTGTATGTTAATTATTTCACAGAATCCTAGAATGGTTAATGTTGGAAGGAAGCTCTGGAGGTATCTTGTCCAACCCAACCTCAAGCAGGAACCCCTAGAGTGTTCAGGCAGCACCTTCTGTGTTTGGGTTCGTGCTTTTGTCCTGCGTTTGTCCTGCCCTGGGCACCACCGAAAACAGCCTGGCTCTGTCTTCCTTGCACCCTCCCCTCAGGTGTTTGGACACACTGGTGAGATCCTCCCAAGCCTCTCCCTTCCAGCAGCAACGCCATGAGACTGACTGCATCCTCCTTCCTGCCATGGAAGTGGACTTGAATGGGCTCAGTCATCTTACTAACATCTGGGTAAACTGAACCGAAACCTAACATGATGCAATGCAATTCTATGGCATGAGAGAAGGGCCACAGAAAGGGAAGAAAAAGTCCTCCTTCGTTTTTAGGATGGATTCAGGTCTGGTCAAGAGTGCCTGGGGTTGAAAGGCCTGAGAGAAGCCTTGAGTATATCAAGGCTACAGCAGAGGCTTTTGTGCCCTTGCCGTCAGCTGTAGGGCTCTGGAGTAGTGCTCTTCCTTGGAACCAGGGTGTTCACAGGAGCCCTTTTCTGCTGATCACTTGCCCTCATTGCAACACCAGCCCATCTGCCTTTGGCTCTTTGGGCTCACAGTGAATGCAGGCGCGTGTCTGGCACGTGCACACGTGTGTGTGTGCACATGTATGCGTGTGTGAGCGGGCACCAAAGGTACACGCTGACCCTCCACACCCTGGCTTATCACAGCCTCTGGCATTTTATCTCACAGCGTGTGTATTGTGCATTATCTTACTGGGATTCTGTTTCTCTGAAGTGCTGTCAGGCTGCTCTGTGTACAAAGGGTAACAGGCTGTGCTCTCCGTGCTCAGCCATGTTGGACATTGCAGCACGGACGGGCTCAGGCGGGAGCAAGGATTCCATCCAGGCTGCTCTGCAGAGCAGCAGAGCAAGGGGGAAACTGCTCAGGCAGTGCCTGCTGGCAGAGCAGAGCTGCTCTGTTCCCTTTCCCTGGGGTACCTTTGAGAAGGAAATGTTGTTCCCCAGACATAAGCAAAGAGGTATTTCGTCTCCTCTCTTCTATGCACAATCCATAGAGTCTGATCTCTGCACTCCCTAGTGTGTGTTTACATGCGGGGTTTCTGGGACTAGCCATATAAAGGGGGTGAGAATGGGTAAGCAGTCAGTGAGCGAGGTATGAGGGTGTATAGTACTGTAGTAATGCAGAGCCACTTCTTTGGAGAGTGGCTACATTTGAAGTTACTTTAAAAAATTATTTCCAAGTAGCCAAGAAGTTATAATACTGCTCGGGTTTTTTTTCTTTTGGCTTTCTAAATCGGCACGCTTGTGCAAGCCTCAAGCTCTCTACCTCTGAATTGACTGCCAGTGCTGCTGTGGGCTCTGCATGCCAACTGAATACTAATTTTATGAAGTGAAAGGGTTTAGTTAAAAACAAACAAAACAACAACAACAAAAGAGCAGGTTAAAAGAATTAGGATGTCTGTTTCCAAAAGAGCAAATGTATGATGAAAGGCTACAGGACAGTTTCTCTTGTTTTCCCAAAAGAATTAAGTTTGGCTGTAGATCTGCAAGGAAGGAGTCACAGAAATAGCATTTAACTAAGGAATTTGCTTCTCAGCCAGGAAGGGCACTCAGGGCTTGGCTCTGGTGCTCCTCATGCAGTGATGGGCGCTGTGTCACACCATGGCTGTTGGCAGTGGCAGGAGACCAGCCTGTCTGTGACCTGGAGCTGCCACAAGGGAGGAGCAAGGGAGAGCTTTGGGGGTCCCTCACACCCCTCTGGGCAGGTGGTTCCTTTGGCTGTGGGGCATTTGCCTTTGTGGTGGCACTGAGCTCAGCATGGCAGGAAAATGCTTTCTTGTAATGACAAGGACAGCCCCCAGAGAAGTGCCTGTCCCTGAGTTTCTCTGCTAGAGCAGTTTGCCTGCTATGAACTTCACTTAGGGACCTTCCTTCCCTTGGGATGCCCACACTGGCTTGCTTTATTTTGCACTTGTGGTTTTTGTCTTCCCTTGTAGCCCTGTTGTGTTCTTGTCCACTTTGACCCAGCCTCCCCTATAACCTGGAGCAATCCCAAGCAATACCAGGCAGAGGTGGCTCTGGACTGTATATGGTGTGGGTATGACCCATCGCAGGTTCACTGGGGCCATTTCTGGCCAGGCTGATGCCAGCCAGGCATCCTTGTCTGATGGATCACGTGGAGATGGGCTGGGTGATGGGCAGGAACCCTTGATAAGAGCAGGGTCTTGCCCTTGGGTACCCTCCTTAACCGTGGTCCCAGAGGCCTGAAACCCAGCCCTGCTGCACTGCCTGGCTCAGGCATAGTGAGGCACCACCACCACCACCTCCCTGAGCTCCAGCTGCTGACTCTGTCCTCTGCTCCCACTTCCCTTCAGCATCACACCTGGGGAGAGCCAACTTTCTCACTTGCTGAACAGGAGCTTTAAATTGGTGACTGATGTGTGTATTATTGCAGCAGCTCCCTTCCCCTGGGATGTTCCACTATTTATTCTCATAAGGGCAGGATGAACCCAGTCAGCCCCAATAATAGAAATGTCAGAGGCTGCTGAGGATTTGCTGAGATAAATGCTTATTGGAATTTTAACATGGCAGGAAGCATCAATTTTGATAGTAATTTCCTTTCTGGAAGAGCTTCCTTGATTTCTTCTTATTCAGGTACAATTTTGTACCATCTAGACTCCTTTATATCAAGAGTTTGAATTGTAGAATTTTTTTTAAAATACATTAAAAAACTTTATTAATATTGTAAGATGCCACTATGAGTTTGCTGAAGCTGAGCTCCAAGGAAGAGCTGCTATCATGACTGGGTTTTTTTTCTGTTTCTTTTTTTAATTTACGAGAGTATTTAGAAGCAATAGCATAAATAACTACTGGGATTTTCAGAAAATATTTAAGGAAAACAAGAAACGTGTCACACTTAAGGCGTGATTACCTTGATTATATATGTGAGAAAACCGTTGTATTAAAATAGTTTCTGCTGTTGGAAACCTGCAACATTTGTTCTTTGCTTAGATGCCCATTGCAAGGTGGGAAGGGAGGTGACTTTGGGGATTTTATTTTATTTTTTTTTATTCCTGTGGTTTGGTTTGTTTAGGGTTTGTCTGTTTTTTTTTTTTTTTATGAAACAGAATCTGTTCAGAAATATAAATCCTAATATCACAGTTCCCTTGCTGCAAAGTCAAGTCATCCTAGCAGTTGTTATTTTATCATCTTACACGTTTGGAAAGTGAGTACACAAAGTTTCAATGGTAAATTGTGATGTTGGAGCAACTGGAGAAGCAGACAAGGAGACAGAGTATCTGCCAGGGCAGAAAAAAACCGATAAAGATGAAAGAAAACTGATCTCCCTAAGCTGGTATGTACTAGTAAACTCGGCTTAAGGCCAAAGTTGGTATCAAAGTATCATGCTTCAGGACTAAGTCCACCAGAGAGATTTTTAGGATAGCTCTATCAGCTTTCACTGGGTTATTTTTAGGGACCTTCTGTCCTGATGCACACAGGCTCAGTTCCTTCAGTAAGTAAATGTGCCAGGCAAGGCCAGCTGGGCTCTCACTTTTCATTGTCTTCTCGAAGGACAACTGGGAATTTTTTCTTTGTAGGTAGCTTTACTGTACAGGAACAGCCTTGTGCCTTGGCAGAAGATTTCCAGAGGAATCCTGTAAATTTTTTTCTTGTCTTGTGATTTTTTTAGTTTTGGTTATTTTTTCTAAGTATTTGCACACAGCTGTGGAAATGATCATGTTAGACAGCTGGGGCACAAACTCACGGTGTATGCTGTGTAATGCTGTGTGTACAACCAGCTGTGGAGCTTTTGTGGAAACTTCTTGATCCCTGTGAGCTCTAAAGAAAAACAGGATCAGTTTTGACTCTCTCTGCTATATGCTGAATCTCCTGCTGCTGTTTGCTTTTATTGCACGGTTTCACTCAGTGTCTGTGGTGTCCTTGATGTGTGGGGAGCTGATGGTGGCAGCATCTTCATATTGCCTTGCTTGTCTGTGCAATGAATCCCAGGGAGCTGAGCAGCCATCCGTGTCCAGTGGTCACAAGTGTCATCCTTCTTCCACTGAGATAATGGTCTCATTCCCCCCTCCAAGGATGATTCTTTGCTGATGTTCTGGCATCGATTTTCAGCTGCCATGGGATGTATATCCCCCCCTGACTTGTGCTGGGCTGATGGACCTGTCGATGGAAGGAGGGCTCAGAAGGTGCTGCCCTGTTCACAGAGGTCACTTCCTGCCTTGGCTTTGTCCATGGAACAACAGCAAGTCCTCGGGAGCTTCCTGCTGGAGTGCGTGCATCAAACCTCTGGCCTCAAGGTCTCCATTGCTGTGGGCATGACCCTCATCCTCATTCCCTCTTTCCCAGCTGAGCAGAGTGTGCCCATGGAGGGCATCTCAGCATTTGTGTTGCAGCCCTCTATGCTAAATGAGGCTAATTTGTTTTGTGCTTTGCCACTCAGCTCAGGTGCTCGCTTGGATATGAAGGTTAAATTGTATTACCAAAGGATTGATTTTTCATAGCCTTACCAGGGAGACATGCTGATCGTTCAGTTGGGGATTTTCCTGCACCTCTCTCCACACAAGCACACCTTAATCAAGTACCCACTTGAACATAAGAAGTTCCTTCGTTAAGAGGGCTGGCATTTCAGAGATGCCCTTTGCTTAATTCCAGTTGTCTGCTTAATTAGACATTTGAGAGTGCCGTTAATTGATTGATGAACAATTAAAACAGCTCCAGCTTCTCTCCTGACAAAGATGCATGCAGCAACTAACCCTTCTTGTCTTTCCCTGTGGGAATTTGCTCTGCGTTGGTTAGCTGTTACCTTGCCTGTTTTGGTCTGTAGCTCTAGAAACACAACACAAACACATTAGAGGTGTCTCTAAATAAACACACATTAATGTTCTGGGTTTATCATGCACTAGAATCACAGTTACACCCTGGGAAAAGAAAGCTGGAATGGGAAAAAGTAAAAGCTGCAGAAGCCAGGGATTTCTTCCTTCAGATCTTGCAGTTGCAGTTCCACATTATATTTTATAATTAGACTGAGGGTCATGGGGCATTGTGACAGTCATGCCAACTATAAATTGCCCTTTATCAAAACAGGAGAAAAAAATGGGAGTGAGCATGTATTAATTAACTCTGGCTCAGGCTATCCGTGACCGTCAGCCTCACCCCGGCTTCTGTTGCTGGGCATGTTGTAATAACCTTTTTCATTTAATATTTAGAATCCCTGAGGGATTTGGCAATTTGGAGACATTTAGCAGATGAAGAGGTGGCATTGAAGGGAATGTCTTGGGGGGCGGCGCGCGCAGTGTGTGTGCAGTGCCCGGCCCGTGCCCTGCCCCGGGAGCCGCCGGAGCGTGCGGAGCGTGGCGCGGGGCTGGAGGCAGCGGATGCCGGCATGTGCGGGCAGGCTGTGGCTGGCTGCCCCGGGAGGAGCATGTGCAGAGGGATCTCAGTACCCCGGGCAACACAAGGAAAAACCTCAATTAAAATTAAGATTAGATAACAGAGAGAGCAGCTGCTCTGAAGTGTGCTCTTCGCAGCAGCCTTGGGGGCATTTATTCCTTCCTTCTCCCACACAGCTTTGTAACAGAGGCCTTTGCTGTGAAACAAACCCAGCTGGAAGGCTCATGGTGTTTTTCAGTGGAAGCAGTGGGCTCCTTGCCAAGCTCTGAGGAACCTCGCTGCTTCTTTGGGTCCTTTCTGCTTGCACTTGTGACTCCAGCCTGGAGCTGCCACATCCCAGCCGGCAGAGGAGTGAACTGGATGTGTCCAATGTCTGAAGGGTAACACTGGTGGGGCTCTCACAAGAGCAACAAGAGATGCCACATCCTGCAGGAGCACACAGGGCACTTGGCTGGGAGTGATCAGGAGAAACCACAGTGCTCCTTTTGCCTTCTCCTCAGCACACCTTGGTGCTGTCTCTTACTTCCAAGGCAAGACACGCTTTCTCTAGTGGGCAGGAGGCATGGTGTACACAGCCCTTTGTTGTCCTCACTGTGCTCAGGCCTCAGGTTTGCAGAAGATTCTGCTATTGTGATTGAAGGCCAAAGGAACAGACGTGTTTGCTACTGCTGTGCCATGATATGGAGGGGAGCAGTGACTCAGGTGGACATAGATCCTAAGTCTTGGGCAAAGACAACATGGATTTCTTGGAGAAAACTCAGTAGCTGAAGAGCAGCAGTCACAGCTGAAGGGGAAAAGGGGCAGTTTTCTTCCCTGTAGCTCTGCGTATTTTTATCACCGTATTTCATATGGAAACAGCATTTGCAGTTTTCTGCAAAGCTTTGCTTCTGGAGCATTCAGACAGCCCCAGCACGCCTCTGGCTCTGCTCCCCAGCAGATTAGAGGTCCTTCCATCTCTGACAGTAGTGTGAGACTAAGTGAACTGTTTGTTCTCTTTTTCTCCAGCAGTGAAAACAGTCAGCCATTGTTTGTGTTACTGCCTTTATCTCAGTTTTTGCTTTCCTACTGCAGGGTATGCCGCATGAAGCAGTTGTCAGTTTGGGAATAGCTGTTAGGTTTGGACAGAACTTCTAAGTGGTTAGAAAACCATCACCTCTGCCTTATGCTGTGACCCTGTGGCTTCAGGGGGATGTCCCTGTTCCCTAGAACCTGTTAAGTTTTGGTTTAATGTCTTTCTTCAGTGCACCTTAGCAATTTGTTAAACCTGCCTACATGATATTAAAAGGTGAAATGGGTGGTAGGAGACTTGATTAAAAAAACATTAAGCAAGATCCGAATATATTGTAACAAATTTCCTTGTTCTGCCAGATGTGATTTAGTTTGCCTTTAAGTGGAAAATAAATACATCTGCCATGCTGGGGAAAAATCTCTCAAAGAGCAGAATGTTCTTGTTAAAGAGAGGGAAAGCATGCTCTCAGTGGTCATAGGTGTGATGTTACAGTCTGAGCTTGTCTCTGTAGAAGGTAAGAAGAGCTGTGACATTTAGAGGTGTTAATTGAAAAGCACAACAGAAGGTAAGAATATAAAGCTGCTGTCTCTCCACCTTTTCTGGCTACTGGGAGCTGACAGGCACAGAGCACTGCATACATGGCTAATGGTGCTCGGGTCTCTGCTTTGAGTGCCTCGCTGCCTGCTTTGATTGCCCTCCTGGCAGCCTGCAGGAGGTAAAGCTTTCACCACGGCCGTGCTCAGCAGTGTGCTGTGAGGTTAGTTACGCTGGGTGGATAATGTGCCCTGCCATACGGGAGGTGGGAGAAATCAGGTGGATGGGGAGCTGCCCATTTGTCAGTGAGATAAATGAATATTAAGTTCATGCCTGAAGTATTGCTCGTCCTTAGGGCTCATTAAATCATTCATTTTTCAGTGAAGTTTCAAAAAGTCCAAAGTTGGATTTGGAACCAGGTTTTAATGAGCAGTAGTTTCCACTTCTTCTTGCCAGGTAACTGCACCACAGGCACAGCCATAGCATTCTTAATCTATATTTTTTCTCCTGTTCCTGGTTTTGTGAGACCACACCAGGCTGAAAACGTGCTGGTTTGTGGAGTGTTAAGGCACCGAAGATGGAACTGATGCAGACTGGTTGATGTAGTGCTGAGCCTGATGAGCACTCTCCAAAAGGACTGATGGATATTTGTATAATTCAAATTATCCTATCAGAATTCCCTTCTCATAGCACTGATATTATTGAAAAATACCTAAAACATATTTTAGCTTTTTATGAAGTCTTGACGATCTGGATTATTCTGTTTTTCTGATGTCTCTGGTATTTGTTTTCCCAGAGGAGTGACTTGGTGTCACCATTGCTGCTGGCATTAGCACAGCAAGGCCAGGGTTTGAGTCTGGGTGATGAGCAAAGTCAAAGGTTCAAAATGCTCTTCCTATATGACTTGAATCCTTTCTTAGCACTGCACTGGAAGGGCTTGCAGTAGCCTTGATGTAATGAGTGTGTGTACAGAGATCTTCAAACAGATGAACCTAAACATGGTTCTTCATGGGTCTTCAACCCAAATTTAGGTCCAGTTCACAATTTCTGGTGGGCAGGCTACTCAACAGCTTCTAGAAATCTGTGTGGCCCTTGATATGACTCTTATTTTAGACTTTGGCGCTCAAAAATCTTCATTGTTCATTTCTAAAGCTCTGAGGACCCTGCAGAGGACTATATTTGGGGAGTTAACTTTGTGTTAACTACTGGGAATCTTTTATTTGCCCTTTCCATGCTAATGCTGGTGCATGGATTTCCGGAATCTCCTGAGATACAGAGAGCTTTCTGTCGGTGCAAAGCTGCCGTGGGAACAGCCCTTCCTGCAGCCCTTGAGCACAGTCCCCTGAAACACGTTCAGCAATGCGAATGGCTTTAATGTTTAATTCATACTGAAGTGGAAGTAAATCTCATTCAGATGAACAGTGCTGGAACCCGTTTTGAAGGAACTTGTGTGTTTCCCAGATGGACATATTTCCCTCTAAGTTCTGTGCAATTTTGCAGGTGGGGTACTTGGTAAGGCACTGAGTGAGCAGATGTAGTGCTGGGAGGTAGTATCTTGTTTTTAGTGTGAGATTTGCTTTTTGTACAGAAAGAGTGGATATGGATCTGGATATGATCTTTCTCTGTCGACAGACAATCTTTGGTGCCCATCTAGGAAGATCAGAACTATCGCAGTGGGTATAATTTTGATCTAATTATTTGATGCCAATTTGTACCATAGTGGAAAGCTCAGTTGTTGGCTTACTACAGCATGTAGTGCAGCAGCAATAGTGTTAACAGGGTCAGCAAGGGCTACTTTGGAACAGTTTCATTTACTTGGGTTTATAAAGTGGCTTATGTAAAAATAAGGAACAGTTTTACAAAGCAATTGTCGTAGACTAAATACCGGATTCCCCAAACATCTGTTGCAAAAGCCCTGTTAAATTCTCTTTCCATTCCATGGGGAAAGACTGAGGGGAAAAAAAACAAGCAGACCTTTCAGAATAAGCTAAAGGAAATTAGTTGCAGACTAAGGAGGAAAGGAGTTGAAGTTCTTAGGAACGTGTCCTCTCATTTTTGCTACAGTGAGCTGGAAAATTCCAGCTGCGACAGATACGAATGGACAGAAAACAAGTCCATTAAGCAAATGCATCTTCCAGAAGAACATAATGTAGTTAACCTTTATATAGATGGGCAATGCCTACTTTACTGAGACAGACACCTGCCCTCACACATACTCCAGGTGAAGCCGAGGTGCTCAGTTGTGCCTGTGTGTGGGTGTTGGTGGAGAGGCTCTGGAAGGGTGTTTGGGGTGCTCAGGTCAGAGCTCGGCCCCGTGCATCCCTGGTTTATGCTGATGTATGCTCTCTGCTTGCAGTCTAGGTGCACAGTTGCATCAGCAGTCCTCATTCAGCCTTTTAATGGTTGTACTTGTTCTTTCATTCCTTAATTTTCTGAGAACATGGCCATAAAACCAACTATTATTTGAACTCAAATGGACACGCAGTATGTAGAGTGCATGCCAAGTGCAGGCTGGGTGGTGCAGCCCAGCCAACTGCTGTGGAGATGTGATGCATCTAAATGATCTAAAATATCTCCTTTTTTTAACCGCTATGTCCTAGAGAATTTTTGGGAATTTAATAAATAGCGTTAGTCTGGTGAACTGGTCCAGATAGTTCCTTTTTGCAGCTTCCACCTTTTAATCATAGGCTGTTTTCACATTAATAAAAGAGCGAGTTATGTAAGTAATTTCACTAATATTAGCCCCAGGCTTCTGACTGCTGAGAGTTTTGTGGTACAGAGCTATTCTCTGAATCCCAAAGCTATGTGTAATTGTATGATACACAATTCAGCTCACCATATGCACTTCATATAATTGAGAAAATTTACTTAATTTTATCCACTATTAAACCCAGCTTTAAGTGAGAAATGAAACTAATTAATACAGTGGACAATTCCTCCTGACTCTAATAAACTCTGTTTATATTTTGTTGGTATCAAGCGGGGTTTATTTTTATTATGGAGCAATAAATATGTCTGAGCACCCAGCCATTTGTCAGTGTAACCCAGGACAGATTTAATTAAAAGGTAGAATTGACTAACCAAATAAAGTTAAAAAAACAAACACACATTCATATCTTTTTGAAGATCTCTGGTAGGTGTCAAGTCATGCCCCATTTCTTCTGATGGAAGGAAGGGCTTGGAGAGTTCCAGAGCAGCCTGGAGGGAAGTGGTGCCAGTATCCCTGGCACTGGCTCTTGCTTTGGGCTGCTGCTGGGCAGTGGTGCAGGGTCATGAACCCACTGCAGCCTGCCTGGAGCTGGTGTTTGGGGCTTTACCTCTCTGGCAGGAGAGGCTCCTGCACTAGGCTGCTGAGGTTTTGGGTTTGCAACTGCTGTTGCTTCCCAAGCAGTATTGGATCTTTGGTCATGTCCAGTGCTCATCTCCATGACCATTTCTATCTCTCATAATTTTCTGGAGTTGTTGTTTTGTTGTTGTTTATACCCAATTACTGTGATGCTGCAGAAGCTGCTCCTAGGCAGAAGTCTAACCAAAAGTAAAAATGGGTCTGTTCCTGGACTTAGGCTTCAGTAGATAAAATTCCTGTTGATATTCCTGTCCCCCAATTCCCCTGCCAAAAGTCACTACAATCCATTGACATAAAGAGAGCAAAGTGTTAGGTGTGCCTTGACCCTTTGAGATTGTAAGGGCCTAAAGCTCAGTGAATGTCCCATCCAGTTTGATCACAACTGAAATATCAAGGCATCTTCTCAATGGCAGGGAGACCAGTTGAGGGGAAAATAAATCTGGTTCTTCAAATGCTCTCTGTGCTTTTGATCCACCCTTGGAAAGCCGTCAACGGGCGATGTTGTTGTTGCCAGGTGGATCACACAGACACCCTGGATATTCTTGTTCACTTTCTCTCTCAAACAGCTGCTCAGATCAACATCTGGCTTTGCCTCCGACCATTTCTGCAGTTTGGTAGAAGTGGAGTTTGTCACGCAGGCTGCATGTGAGTCACAACCCCCTTTGCCTTCAGTGAGCAGAACAATTCCTTGTACAGCCCTTTCTCTGTGAACCTGGTCTGCCTTTCCCATTGGACAGCACAATGAATTACTGGCTTCTGTGAGTGTCTCCCCATGTGGGAATGAGGCTGGTGCTGGAGTGTGCTGAGCCTGGACACTGCCCTCAGCTCTCTGTCTTTGCTCCCTTTGTGGAGACTCAGCAAGGGAGAGCAGATGTGGCAGAAGCCACTTGTCTTTTATGTGAACCTCTGTGTCCTAGACTGGGGAGGTGCTTGCCCTCATGACAAACGTGGCACCTGTGGGTGGGTGAATGAGTGGTGCATGCTTGTAGTTTTCATTGCTTAATTAAACACTTTAATTAAGATATCAGTTAAAATACATGTCACTGTTGATCTGCAGTGCCATTTCTGACTGCTGGGGTGAACAATGCGCAGTCACTTTTCCAGTAATAGTAAGCAAATAAAAAGGGTTGTTGTTTACGGTCTGAAAAGTTTTTCCCAATAAATTAATTTCCTGCCCTTCATTAACTCTGACTGGTTACCAAGGGGGCACTGGAAACCTTCTCTGTAGAATATGTTTTAATTTTGCACTCCTGGCCGTGACAGGCGAATTTACCTCTCAGTTAGGAACTGATGTAACAAGATAGTGGAAATGATATCTTTGGCTGAAATATGTTCAGAACAGATTCGCTGTTAAGAAAACCCTCTAGTAATTCAGTGCTTGTTATTAAAGCAGTAAAAAGCTTAAACACGATTTCAAATCTGTATTTGACCTTTAATTTACCTCAGCAAGGCAGAGCTGAATTAGCATCATGCATCTAAACAGAGATTTTGATTTCCAGAATGATGTGTGAGCTTTGATATCATTCTCCAATTTCACAAGCCATGTTGTAGAAATGAGAAATGTGGGGTTTTTTCCAGTCTGCCTGTTTGTGGAGTAAATGTTAATGACACATTTCCCCCTCTTTTATGGGCTTTTACTTGTGAGTGCTAGATCTGATCCCATGCCCCATGACTGTACTCACTTGGCATATAAATAAGGATTTATAACACAGTTTAACTCTTCCAAATGATTGTGGGGTCAGAGGTGACCGCTGTTTTATGATATGGTCTCAAACACAGAACGTTGTGATGGTTTAGTCCTGGTAGGAGAGTTTATGATATGAGCTTCCTGTGGTAGCACAGTTTTCAGGAGGAAAATAGTTTTGTGCATCCTGGTGGCTCTAAACAAGAAAAAGGGCTTTGTTGAACACCAGGTATGTGGCTGACTTGAATCTTTGGCACCTCAATAAGGCCTTCAAAATACATGACATTTGGAGTGATGATGCATGCTGTGGAGAGAGTTGTCCATGCAGGATGGCCTCTTCATTTGCTCTTAAGAAGCAATCTCAGCAGGTCCAAGGGGAACTGCAATAAGGGGAAGAATAACCTCTTTCTTCTTTATTCATCAAGGCAGCCTAGTGTTATTCCAGGCATAAAGCTTTTATAAGTAAGTGGAGTATAGCTCAATCTCAGCCCTCTGTTGCACAGATCCAGGAGGTCATCAGTCTCTGCACTGGACTTCCTCTGCTACAGAAAACTGTAGGTTGTTTCCACAGGTCTGATGTGCATGGGACAAGACATTTAGAGGTGCGTCTCAGGTTATGGGATCCATATGTCTTCTGACATATTTATGCAAGCCAGGAGACTGTCGGTTTTCCTTCTTTTCCTCCAACTTTTCCTTTTCTCTTGGGTTTTTTTGTTTTTTTTTTTGGGGGGGGGGGCATGGCAGAGCAGGCTTTGTTATACTTTTGAAGCCAATTTGGGTCACCATCACACCAATCACACACAAAGAAAACGTTTGCCCTTTCTAACTCGCACATATGTGACTACATGTGTGACTGCTCTTTGGTCACTTCCGGGCAGGTGTTTTGGTAGGGAGCCTCCAAAAATTTTTCTTGATGTAGCAGGAGGTCCTTGACAGAATGAGGGAACAGAACATGAATTTCCTCTAATACATACTGGGAAAATCATAGTAGTGCAGAGGTACTGAATGCAGAGTCTTTGTGCTGTCCTGAGCTGGGATTCCCAAAGCAGTTCAAGGTGTGAGTGATGTGCCTCTCGGTGCCTCTTAGCTGGACGCCCTTCAGTGCCTCGGCAAGGCCAAGCAATAATCTCCACACAGTACGCTCACTGTAGAGTATTTTGAGCATATTTCAGTCCCATCTTTCTGCCTTTCCCTCTGCTTTGGCTTTCTTGTTCCCCTCTCATATCTTTCTTCTCTCATTCCTCATCTGCTCTTACCTGTTGGTTTATTCGGGGTGTTTTTGTGGCACTCTAAAGTTGGAAGCATTGGAGCAATTCTTGTTCATAAGTGAGGAAAGAAGTGTAATGTGGCTTGGTGCATGCATCAACATGTTTGTTTTGTTGGGCTGATTTGTGATAATCTTCTTTTGATCAGGGATAAGAGAACTGATAGAAGGGAGCTGGAGATGGCCTTTGCAGAGAATTTATCAGTAGAATTTAAGTGCAGTGATGAGTGCTGCTTCTCTCTTCATAATTCTTCAGTTTAATTTGCCATCCTTGTGAATTGACTGAGCTTGTGTTTAAGAACTCGGGAGGATGTGAATGTGTATGTAGTCAAGCATAGAGAGGTTTTAAAAATTACCTTCCCAAGAAAATCCCTTAAATATCAGGAGCAGCAAACCCCACAAGGAAGATCAGATTTTTGTGATTACTGCAGCTTATTTGGGTCAATGAAGAATGTCTGCTTTTGTTCAGAGAAACTGTGACTGGGGCATAAAAAAACATTATAGGGACTGTTAGGGGATTTTTAAGGTTCTTGTGATATGTGAGGAACACCCAGGAGGCTCTCAGAACTTTTTTTATTATTCTAAAGTTGTTTTATGTTGTGCTTGGTCTTTATATGGAACACCAGAACTGTCAATGCTTCAAGCTCTAATTGAGTCGAAGGCAGTTACTGGGCTCAGCAGGGGAAATAGTACTTTACAGGTGGTCACATTAAATGATCCAGTGGCCCCCTTCTGGTCATAAAAATGTAGGATTTTTTTCCCATTATCCTCAAATGTAAAATACGCACTGAGCTCTTTGTTAGCCTTTAAATCAAGCTAAAGAAGGTGCTGAAAGCAAACACAGAGTTTTATACCAGGTTATGAGAAGTACGAAGAGAATGAAAACAGGAAACAAAGCATGTCTAAAATAAGCCGGTGTCCAGCCCAGAAGAGCTAAATCAGCGTGATATTGCGTCAGAATATAATACAAAGCCTGGCAAACTATTTCATGCATTGCAGGGCCTTCTGCTTGCTGTACTGCTCTGATGTCCTGCGTGACACCCACAGGAAGGGTCTGTACAAGGTGCCATGAGGAAACCTCCTCCACTGCTGGGATGGCTCATTAGCTCAGCTGTCTGACAATTGCACGGTGTCACCAGCAGAACACTCTCTGTGCATGTTGTGTTACGTGCCCAGGAGAGCAGGACCTTCCCTGCAGCTCGCAGGGGTTCCCACGGTCCCCAGGGCCACTTGTGCCACGGGTACCCCATCCCAGAAATTGCCATCATGAGGATGTTCTGCTGGTGGGGACTGCAGCAAAGGGCTCTGAGGGTTGAGCACTTTCTCAAAAGCACTAAGAGCAGGAGGACTCCCTTTAGCTTTAGTTTGATAAAAGGGGAGTGCAGAGATAGTGGGAGTCAGCAAGGGTTGGTTGCTGTGCCACAAGGAGGGTAGGACTCTTAGGGTTCATCCTACCCACTGGCCCTCATTAACTGAGAGATGGAGATGGCATCACAAAGCCTTTTATGGGGCAGAGAGTCGCATTGGTTTCAAAGATCAATTGTGGTTTTGAACA
Organism: Scytalopus superciliaris; assembly: GCA_013400415.1. Taxonomy (NCBI): domain Eukaryota; kingdom Metazoa; phylum Chordata; class Aves; order Passeriformes; family Rhinocryptidae; genus Scytalopus; species Scytalopus superciliaris. The sequence goes on from VXBX01004397.1 coordinate 1,343,342, forward strand.
GACATTTGGTAAGGGTGAAGTGCATCCATAGCGGTGTGCCTGTGGAGACTGCAGCTCTGTGAGCCTGAGCAGTGACCATCAGTGACAGAAAAAGAAGTCACTGAAGTAATTTAAGCCAGATGCAATTTAGCAATAGCAACAACAACAAAAATATGTGAAATTATGTACACCAGATTGTTGTTAGCTCCCAGCTATAGTAAGCACTGACCAGATACATCTTCCACTGCTCTGAACAGAGGCAGCACTGTCTCTGGTCATTCACACAGATTTTCTGGCTTTTTGTCCCCCATGAATCTTTTGGAAAGCTTGTTTTCTGTTCTGTGCAGTTTATGACGCTGGCTGTGTAAGAAAATGTAATCCACTTTTTTTTTTTTACATCATTATTTTATTGGAAGCGGTGAGGTATGTCCAGACATGTATGTAATGAGCAGGGCACTCTGATGACACCACTGAGTGCCCCTGGAGGGGCTTTAGTTCTCGGTGGCACAGAGTGGTTTCCTTCTGGACTTGCTTCCTATCACAAATGGCACAGCTGGTATTTCTGCTGGTGCTGAGAGGTCAAAGCCTTTGCTACTTTGAAGTAGCCACTGAAATAGTGCTGACTGCAGTCCAAGGTGTGAGCAGAATGAGCCTTCACTGGTGGTGTGGCCCGCAGACAATTGGGACAGGTCACAGCTGTTTACATCTGGATTGCTGTCGAGCTGTGATGGGTCCCTGGTGGTGCAGATGGCAGAAGGTCGGCCTCTTGCAATTGCTGTGGTGGGTAATAGTTTTGCTTTCTCCTCCCCTAATAACCTCTCCACTCAAAAAACTGAAAGGCATGTTTAATCTACTGTTAAAAACCCTTTGCAGGCATTAGGTCTGTCCCCATGTTGGAGTGTTTTGGCAAAGACTCCGCTTTACATATAATGGCATTGCCTTGAAGGGTCTGTGCTGCCCTGATGTGAGACAGCACACAGATATTTCAGGCAGCTTTTAGAAACTGGGAGGGGAGGCAGGAGAAAATGCTGCACAATTGTTTGATGTGCTGATCAAAAGATAAACTAGAATCAAATTAAACCCCAAGGGTTTGTACAACCTTGCTTATGTTTTATGCAAACCCTCCTGTACCAAAGGAAATAAAACACCATTACCTTTCATGGCAGATGGAGTGCAAATGATGAGCAATTTTTCCCTGTTTTATTCCACTACTTACGTTGTTGTTTTACAATTTCTCCTTACCTGTACCACTTCATTTCTGATCATTAGGAATATGGTACTTGCTATTCACTCTACCACTTTGAGGCAGGGCTCTTTGGGTAGTTTAAATTGGCATAGCAGTGGGTCTCTGTGCTGATTTACAACACGTGAAGGTCTGGTTCGTGGTATCCCCTGCACTGGGCACTGTGAGCTTTCCACTGTCTCTCACTAATGCATGAGAGAGATGCCAGAAATCGGGCACGCCACTTACTAAAGCCTTGTACAGTATTTGTACTCCCTTGTTCTGAAATGTGTTCAGCGCTAATGTAACCTGCCCTCTCCCTCCCAAAACTGAACAGCACTAACAAGATTAGGTCAAGATCTATGCAGTAGATTCCTCATTTTGTTGCAACATCTGGATTTCTCTGAGGTTTTCCCCAACATAAAAGGTGGTTGTATGAGAGAGATGACTCTTTCTGTGGAGTCTCAGACCTGGAGTCAGCCATGAAAAATCCTTTCTTTTCCTACCTCTGGACTTCACAGCTTTCATGGGTGTTTGATGGGGCATGAGGCTTGGTTTGCATGTCAGCTCTGTGCATGGAGGTCCCTTCCAGTGCAGAATCATGTGTGATTCTCTGATACTGCAGCAGAGATGACAAATTTTCCTGATCACTTTTCTTATGCTGCCTGGAAAAATGGAGTCGTTTGTCTCTTGGCTTCTCATCAGAAGGCCAAAGGTGCACAGTGGGCAGACAAGGAAGCATTCATTTTATTCCCTGAAATCAAGGGAGAATTCAAGGAGTGGACTCTCTCAGAGGCACAGACAAAATCTCAAAATACCTCCAGGTATTTTCTCAAATTAAACACCTCTCAAATGTTCTAGGTCACCTAAAAACACAGAGGAAAGCGTGTAAGAAACAGTTTGTCTCAGGTATGAACAAGCCCCAAAATATCTTAGAACAAAACCTGCCAGTGCTGCTGGCAAACGTGAGGCCTCCTGTGAAGCAGGAGAGTGTTGCTCTTCCAGCTGAAGCTCCAGCACAGTCCTCCCTTCTCCTCTGGTCTGAAGAAGCAATCAGGGCAAGAAAAGAGAGTCCTGAACTGTGGGACTGATCCTATCAACAAGGGGGTTTTGATTTGTTTTCTTCCAGTCCTGCAGTTCTTGAGCCAGCAGAGCTCCCCAGGGCATTGGTAGGTGCCATATCTGCTGGCAGATTTGCATGTGTGAGCACAGATGCTTGTTTGGCCTCAACTGGACTGAAATCACTGTTTCTCCCATCCCATGTTAAGCCCAGCAGTGTTGTTTAGCAGCAGCAGGGGCCGTTTCAGGGGGCACATTAGTGCTGGCTGCCCTGTGCTTACATCGTGCTTGCTCTCGAGTGAAGTGTTTATGTGTGGAAGTGAGATGAAGAAACTGGCCTGTGCCAGGAGGGCCATGCTGAGTTTACAGGATGGTTTGCTTGACTTGTGTTTCTAAATAGCACGAGTCAGTGTTTTCCTTGGACAAAGGACAATGTCAGACAGTTGCTGCTTCAAATTTCTGGTTCTTTATCTTATCATGAATGAGTGCAAGATGGTTTTAAGAAGGTGGCTATTGCTATAACTACTATGATCATATTACTTGCTTGGCTGTGTTCCTGGCCTTTTGCCTCTTGGGAGCTGGCTAAGGAAATACTAAAAAAGTTGCCTGTGGTTGAATCCACAAAATGACAATGCAGTGGGTACAGAGGCAGAGTTCTGAGGCACCATCTCAGTTTTCCTGATAGCATGTTTATCTCTTCTTTACTGAAGCCAGAATACCCTGCCTTTGAGAACACCTCTGTGCTTGCCTTGGGTGCTCTCTCTGCCAGCAGAATGCAGTGATACCCTTCTGCACTTGGCTATTGTGGGCTCTGTTGGAGGTGCCGTGGTTGGGTGGGTGTGATGTACGTGGGAGGTTAAACACAGGTGGTGGTTTGTAACACCGTGCAGCAACACGGGGTGCAGGACACAGCCCTCCCCTGGGCTGTCAGTGCCCTGTGTGCCTGGGCTGCAGTGCTGTGGGCACACAGAGTGCATCCTGTGGTACAGCACTTCCCTTCCGAGCATCTGAGTTTGTTGAGTGTGTTTAAAAGAAAACACTAGATGAATGAAAACTGATGAGGGATGCAAGGCACTGAAACTGCTTGAGACTGTCAACTTTAAACCATTTTTTATCTTTAAATTGCATTTTTTTTATCCTTTAAATTCTTACTGCCATGGCAATCTGTGTACAGATGGTGATAATATGGAAATGCTGACATTCACAGAACCTTTTTCTATCACAAAACTTCTGTATAAAGATGGAGTTTTGAGATTCCAGAGCTGGATATACTGCATTTTCCTGGCCTGTGCAGATGGCCCTTCCTGCTACACGCCTGTCAGTCATAGCACATGGACAGACAAAGAACAGCCTGATGGTTAAAGGGCAAGTAAGAGATGCAGGAGTTGTAGTTACAGTTTCTGGCTCTGTAGCAGACTTGCTGCATAAACTCAAGCACATCAGTGCTGCTTCTGCATGGAGCTTCCTTTGCCTGCCCCTTTCCTGTAATGTCTAGTGAGGCTGTAAGTTCTTTAGTGTGTGGAAAGACCTTTTCCAGAGCTAAGAAAGCAGCTTTGTACATCTATACAAGCATGCAGCCAGAACCCATATTAAGTTGATGGCTGCTGGCACTAATTACAAGTGAACACTTCTCCATCTGCCTTCCCTCCCAGGATCTGCACCTAACAAGCACCTTGCAAAGACCAGGCAGTAGCCCTGCTCCTTCCAAACCATCTCACACTTATCCCTTGTCCCTCCAATACATGCAAGGGGATCAAAAGCTCTTCCTTGGCAGTAGCAGGGAGAAGGCTTGCTCAGGATGAGCCCTTGTGTGGCAGTCTGTGACAGCGGAACATGAAGCAGTGTGGTCCCTGCAGCCCTTACACAGAGTGCTCTGCAATAAGGATAATTAATGAATGCCAGCTATTAGCAAATGAGGGCCAGTTCAACTGCTCTGGCTTACAGCAGCCAATTCCCTGGATCAGAACTACCTCCATTAATCAGGGCCTATTGCTTTTGTTACTGTAATTGAAGGTTGGATTCAGGCCTTACAGCCAACCCAACTCACCTGACTATCCTGGACTATCACTGTTATTTAAAACAGTAATAGAAGTCTTACTAATCCAGGTGTTCCCTGAAGCAAATCTATGAATGAATTTTTAAAGCAACAACAAACACACACAGCTGATGGGGCCAGACTTCCCATTCTCAAGCACTGCTGACCTTACTTCTCAGTAATATGAGGTCCACTAGGTCAGCTTGCTTATTCTCTGGAATGGGCAGATATTGATATGTACAAGAATTGTGCTCTTGTAGCCTTCAGTAATCTGTCAGCTCACAGAAGTGGAGCAGACAGGCGTAGGACAGGGAGGGCATGATGGAAACCAGGGCTTGGGAGTCTGCTCACCAGTAATGAATAGAAAGCAGCCCACAGGGTGGGAGTCCATGGCAGAGCTCAGGCTTCTTGGGAGGAAGTTAGAGAGTTTTGCCCTAGTGTAAGTGGTGTGCCAGCTGTCAGTCTACTGCTTCTGGGTGGAAGGTGCAAAGGAAGATGTGTCTGATGAGGAACTGAGTCTTACTTGAAGAATTGTATATCCTTCATGCAGGAGGAGTATGGCACAGAAGTTGCCAAAGACAGGAAGACACCAGAATCTTTCCTTCGGGTTGACAGTGTGTTATGTTTCAATTGATGTTAACCAGCAGTTTTGGGAAGTAAAAAATCTACTTCTCAGATGTTGTTTTCCAAGTGGTGAAGCACGTGGTCGCTTCAGTGAAGTATTTAAGGGCCAGGAGTAATCACAACTATCTATCATCTGGTGTCCTCTTTGGGACACAAGACCTGCAGTTTAGCAGGGTCATGTGTCCTGTCCAAACTGTGATGAGATGCTAAGATGTTGGTAGCCTGCAGTCCCTCAGAATGGCATTGGCTGTATTTAAAAAGGAATTATAAATTCCCGAGGAAAAGCAGTGTAACAAGGATTCAGCTTTGCCATCAGTGTTTGTGGACCGTGGGATAGTTGCCGATTTCAAGCTGGGCTGTCAGACTTGCTGGTTGCAAAAAGCAGCGGGATGTGGCACTCATACAGCTGGATTTAGGTTGGAAACATTTAGCCTTCTATGTCCAAGCCTGTGCTACTCGACTGCCTGCTGCGTCTTCTCTGCCGTTGGGTTGTAATGGAGTTTGACAAGGATTTTTCCCTCTGGAAAACTTGGAAGAACTAGGCTTCCTTGCACATTCATAGAGATCATTTAGTGACACCAGTACTGGGGCCCGGGTGGAGTTGAAACAGTGAATGAGTAACAGCCCGTAAGTAACTTCGGCACTGCAGCCTTTGCAGGGAACTCTTCTGTAATTTATTTTAAACAAAAATAATTTGTGAGTTGTGGGGCATCAGAACCGTCAATCCTGAAGAACATTTCTGCTCTGAAAAGTTACTGTACCCAGTAGATGTGCAGGTAGGCTGCATTCAGAGTCTGTTTTACTGAAGTTACAGATAAAGTAACAAGTGTCCCTGTTAACACAGGGCTTGTGTTGACCCCTCTGCAGCTGTGAGTGTGATCTGGTTTCCTTGCTCTTTCTTGCATCTTCAACAAAACGTTCACCAGGGGAATGGTGCAACTGCACTAAGCCTGCTGAATCTTTCATCTAACAATTCTTATTTATTTGAGGTCCTGGGGAGAAGAAACTTCCCCAAACTGTGCCTGGATTCTCCAGATCCAGGATGAATTTGCAAGGTACCAATTAGGGAAACAGTGAGCCTGTCAGCTGCACGCATGCACACATACATGCATACATATACATACACATGTCCTCCCCTGAGCCACTGCAGTGATAAGGCTGCAGTGCCTGGAATCCCTGTGAAGGAGCTCTGCCCCAATTGCTTTTCAGCTGTTGTGCATGTGAAGCAGGAATCAATGGGACAAAGTAAGCATAAGGCTGCAAATGGCAGTAAAACAGCTGGTAGGGAAGGCAGTGTCAGAGGTATACTCAGCACAGATGAACCCTGCTCAACACTTGGAAAATGGGGAATGCAAATGACAGCTTTCACAGAGCCAGGGGAGCGACTGGGGACTGGGAATTCAGCATGCAGGCTGTCTCAGTCCTTGCCACTTGAGTGTCTTGGATGAAACATGAAGACATGGGCTTAGCTCCACGGCCATTGCAGCTGATAGGGGCTGTGAAATCACTCTTGCTGTGGTCAGCAGGTGTGACAGGGAGAGGCTGAAAGCAAGGAGGAGGAGGAGGAGGTGTTGGTTCTTGAACTTCCTTAGTTGCCATTGCAGTGAATCGAAAAGGTGTTTTATAAAGGTTCCTAGCGGGTGCTCTCAGGCATGGCTGCATGTGCTGCTGGATGGGAACTGCCAGGCAGATCATCTGAGCAGAATTTATTCTCCTCACTAACCCAGTGGAGGGGAAGCAAGGCTTTGGAAGCTTTGGAAGCAAGGGATGTGTTTGATCTGCAGTGTCTGTCCTGGGCTGAATGCATAGGGTTGCGTCTGATCTTGTAAACCCTGTCCAGACCTTGGATGGGAGGTGGAAAAGAAATTCCAGATATTGTTGGCACATACCAAGGAGTCTTGGGGGAAGAACTAGACCGCAGAAATTAAGTGAGTCAAAAGATTTCATTTTAGGTGCTGTGGCTTCTGCAGATGGGTGGTAGAAAAGGCAGCATGTGCTGCAGTCTGAGGTGCCTTAGGTGGTTTAGACAGGGCTTTTCAGGCACTTCTGTGCCCTTGCCCTTGGGTTGTTGAAAGTGCAACTATATTAAAAGTCCAATTACTGACTCTCTTTACATATAAAGTAAATTCCTTACTGTACATAAAGACAAAGCAAAGAACCTCTGTCCAGTGGATATCTGTTCTCAGAGCTGTTCTGCAAGGGAAATCTAAGCAGCAAATAGTAAAATATCCCTTCTGCATCCTATTGCATGTTTTCGCTAAAGGTAATTTAGAAGAAACCATGAATATCTTTTACTGCCAGTGGTAGATTTCTTAAAAACTACCTGGGTTCAGGAGACAGCCTGCTGCGGTAATGTCAGGAATACTGGGTTTATGACTACTTAAACCAAGGTTGTTCTAGCTGTGCGCCATTGTACTTTGCAACATCTTGTAATACCTACTGTAGCTTGTGATTGTCTATTGTATATTAAAATACTGAACAATAGCGTAAAATTAATGCCTACCATATCTGTACTCCTCATCCTTCCCTTCCATGCTATTCACACTCAATTAAGACCTTATGAAAAATCCTAGAGCAGTACGTATGAGAAATGCTCCTTAAATCAGAAAATGCACTTCAGCTATATTAAGGGAATCAGGTGGAAGGTGTCGAAGTCAGGGATAGGTGTTGCCCCTGATCCTCTGAGTACAACTGTTTGCTCCTTTAGGGCACTTAACCCTGCCATGAGACCTGCCCTCAGGTTACGGGGGTGTCCACAGGTGCTCCCCAGCTCTGTCTGAGGAAAGCAGCAGGCTGGGCGCTGGGGGAGCCCGCAGTGCTGTCCCCTCTGCAGCTGGACTCTCCCTGCCCGGGCTGGCACTGCCACACAGACAGGAGCGTCAGCCGCTCCTTGGTCAGGGGCAGCTCAAACTCAGCCCTGTTACTTGGAGGTGCCGCCACTCACAGAGCACCACTTACTCGTGTCCCACACGCTGTCAGCAACAGCAGCCAAGCAGATAAGAGGATGGGGAGATGTGCTGCAGAGACCTGGCAGTTGTTTGAGGAAAGTTTTCAGCCTTGTCCAAATTATGTGGAAAAGCTACCAGGGGCTTGCAGCATCCACCCAGGGTGGAATGGGGAGCATGAGGGAGGGCAGGAAGGGAGGCACGCTTTGGCTGGCTGGATCTGTCTCTGTGTGGTGGGTGATGACTTCCTTTGATCCCGCAGCTTGGCGCTCTCTCCTCCTGAGCAACTCTCTCTGTGCAGCTCACCGCCGTGTGATTTGGGCACAGCAGCATCCTTATAAACCTACTGCTGCCCGTAAAGATACCACTTAGCTCCCTGGTGTTTTCAAAAAGGCTTCATGTGGTGATTGCACTCCCATCTCAGAGCAACATCTGCCATTCTGAATAAATATAGAACCAAAGCCCTGTGACACCCTTGGAAGGCAGAGGTGTGCAGCTCCCAGCGCCACCTCTGTCCCCTCTCTGGTGCCCTGGTGTGTCCCGGCCTCTAGCCACAGCTTGAAGCACATTGCAACCCCCTTCACGCTCAATGAAGGTACATTTTTACCTCATCAGAGGGACCCGAGTTCTGATCTCTCAACATAGCTGCTCACTGCCATGCTCTGACATGAGGGAGCCAGGGAACTTCCCCTGCAGGGAACTGGCATCCTCTGGGGTTTTGGAGAGGCACAGTGGAGTTGCCTGCTATGGAGAGCTGGGGAGAGCTGGATCCCCAGGTAAGCTGCACTGTGGCCCTGCTTTGTGCCCAGTGTCACGGGCTCCTGTCAGCTGGCCAGCGTGTTGGAAGCAGACCTGTCAGAAGCCTCATGATGGGCTGCTGAGCCCCCTCCCCAGGGATCTCCCCCTTTGCTTCAGTGCTGTTGTGCACTGCTCTCAACCTCCCACGTCTGCTGTGCCACCCAGGGAGGAGGCTGCTGCCCAGGCTCCATGGGCAGAAAGGCTTCACCGGCTCCTGCACCACGCCAGGAACCTGAGAGGTGGCACCCTGGGAGCCTGGACCTCTCTCTGCTGCAGGGCCTGCAGCTGGCATGAGGAGTGACTTAGATAATTCAGCATTGTCTTTCCCTGTGGTGACCTCATTATGCTCAACAGAAAGAGAATTTTAAAAGAAATCCATCTGGATTCGAGACATCGGAAACATGGGAAAAAGGGTGCAGAAAGATGACTGCTCCTGAGCAGCACATGCTCTCCATTTGCTACCAGAATTAGTACTTACTTCCATTGCTTTAACTTGTTCATTTTGCTGCAGCAAAAGAGACTCTGAATTTTGGAAGGCAAGTTTCAGTGCTTTTTTTAGAACTAGACCTCCTTAAGATGCCTGGAGTTGGTGTCTCAGAATAACAACACATTCTTGAAAGTATTGACCAGATTATTTTAATAGTTCAACAGCCTGGGCAGTAATGGTTGGAGCAAACAGGAAGATATCCAGACTGAGGGTTTCACTTAGGAGTCACCTGTCCTGACCTCAGGAGCCTTGTTTAAGGGCTGCCACGTTTCAGGGCAACTCATCTGCTGGTTTGCCTCAGTAACTACATGGTGCCCTGAATCCAAATTGTACCAGTTTTCAGCTGATCCAGCTTCAGAGTGTTGAACGTGCTCTGGAAGCGGGGGACAGCAGCCACTGCTTCACAGTGGGACACATCCCTCCTGCAGGAGAGTCAGAAAGCTTTGGGCAAAGCCCTGATGAACCTCCCTGCAGTGTGTTCCCCACCTGGGGCTGTGGGGTGTCCTGGCCCCGTTGTGTGAATGCGAGCAGAGGTTTGTCGGGGTCTGGCTCTCACCTGTGGATCCCTCCGCAGCTAACACTGAACCAAATTTGCAGTAACTGAAAAACAAGGGATAAGCACATGAGCTGAAAAGGCCAAGTGTTAGTCAGGCCGTGGGGGAGAAAATATCAGTGACCAGTGGGAGATATAAACACCAGATACTGCTTAACTTACTGGCACAGAGAGTAAGATTGGACTGGGAGCCGAACCAAAAGCAAGACTGTGGCTGTGCTGTTGGGAAAGACAAGGGTTATAAGCTCTTGTAAGAGCCTCCCACAATCTTACTTTCATCAGTTAGGATAAAGAAAATATACAGCCTAGCTGACAGCAACTCTTTACTGCTCAGGGAAACAAATAGCGATTGCAAGTGTGAATGACAGACAGACCAGAAATGTGCTTTCCAGGGCTGAATAGAGCTGTTCAGCAGCATCTGAAGGGCTTGAGCTGAGGTGATTAAAGAAGATGCTATCTCCCAACCCTAGCAGACTACAAAAGGTGTATTTTCAGGGGCTAAATACTGAAACAATTATGGCCCAGAGTGTAGTCAGGTTATTTCTTATCTTTCTGATGGCCTGCTGGCAAAATCATTTTTCTTAAATGAGGTTTGTAATGTCTAATACTTCCAAGATGGTATTGCCGCTGCGATGTGTGTGGTAGTGAGGATCAAAATAAACATAGCAGACATTGCTAAAACTGCGTAGGCTTATAATTAATATCCCATTCCTCAGGGACGTGATATTTTCATTTTGGTTGTGGAGGACTTGTTGCTTATTACGCAGGAGTGCTGGGGGTTGTGCCTGCTCCACATTCCCCCTGTGCTTCCTCAGCACGGGCAGATTTGACATTTGCATCTGAATTGCTGGCTTTGTTTCTGCAGAGTTCTCCAAGATGCTCCTGTGGAGGGGAAGTCACTGCCCGAGGCTGTGGCAATGTGGTGTTTGTGGATGGGAGGGTGCTGACACCCAACCCACAGCAGTGGTAGGTTTCTATGGATGAGCTGTTTCTGGGGACATTGTGGGTTTTTTTCTCATCCTTGTCCTTGGCCATCTTTGCCAGTGACTTTGCTGTGCATGTCCGAGATGGACACAGTGACCAAGTCCTTTACTGGCACCATTCATCTCACCTGAGAAGATGGTGACCAGGGACCCAGGGCTTCCCTGAGGCCACACACCGTTGCTGAGCCTCCAGCTCAAAGTGAGAGAAACAGTGCCTCTGCTTTGATGGTTCCGTGGAGATAAGCCCAAATTATTATTATAAACCACTTTATTTTAAGCCTTAGTGCAGCACACACTTTTAGTAAGGCTGCTCTGTTAAATGTTTCCTTTGCTGACATCCTGAGAGCTTTCTTATGAGGAATTTGTTTTCTGTTAAAAAGAAACACCACCTATTTTGCCTTGCAGAGGCAATGAATCCATGGCACTGCAGTTTATGGGGTTTATTTCTTCCTACCAAACAAGAAACCTCAGCATTGCATTCAGGTAGTTAAAAGTCCTAACGTGCCTTTGTCAGGCTGCTTACCTGTGAGATGGGGAGAAAGGACAGCTGATGGCAAACAAGTGTGAATGGGTGAAGTCAAGGAAGAGACAATAACAGGTCGCTGAGGAGAGGAAAGGCTGACTGAATGGCACAGGTCACCTTAATACAGGTTTCCCAGCAGCAACAGGTCTCAGGAGTTTAACTGGTAGATGGTAAAGCCACAAGAGAGTGTGATCTTCTGGGGACCCTCCTGTATAACCATAGGACCACTCTGCGTTCATTCCTGTATGAGGCAAAGCGTCCCCTCCCGCTGCCTGTCGCAGCCCCACACAGGGGAGCAGGGAGAGGACTGACCCACTGCCCTGAGCTGACTCAGGGGCTGCTGGGAGGGAGCTAACAAGGTGTATGGAAAGGGGAGCCAGGGCTGGGCTCAGAGATCAGCTAGGCCAGCGCTCTTCAGACTTGGTCTTTCTACACACTGTGCTCAGGAGCTTCCTGGCCTGGTACCTCCTGATGCCTTGGGGTTTTAGGGAAAATGTATCTACATTGCTTTCCCGCTGTCCATTTGGTCAGACTAATAGTAGAGCATATCAGAGCATAGCAGAGAGTTTTCTAGAGACAACAGAGATCCATCAGAATTGGAGTAGTGTTGTGGATTTCTTGGTGTTTTGTGGGGTTTTTTTAAATGAAGCATCCAGGCAAGAGGGAAGGAGTAGGGTATTCCAAAATGACAACTGTCCTGAAAAGTACAGTGCTTCTGCTGCATTGCAGTCTGCTTCATTTGGCTTCTCTGACTGCAAATCAGCAGTGAAAGTGAAATTTACTAGGAACTAAAGTAGATAATATGAATAAGGGACACATTGAAAGTTGTCCATATTAGAGTGCGAGAAGACTTCAAGGTAAGTTTCCTGTCCTGAATCTGTTTTACTGTTCTTGTTTTCGTGAGAAATCTTGGTAGCCTTGAACTGTCTCAGGAAGTATATGCTGACTGTTCTTGTGACCCTGGGACCCCTTTATTGAAATATCGCGTGTCAGGCTGGAAAAAACCAAGCGCTAAAATCCATCTAGAAGTCCACATCTCCTGGCAGGCAAAAGCATGAAACCAGAATACTTTTGGGACTTGTGAAGGAAGCTTGTCTTTGCCAGTATCTTTAGTTACAGAGCCTAAAGGTCATAGCTAGGAACCAGTTGGCTGTTTGGCACAGAGTATATGAAATCTGCCTTGGAGGAACTGTTGGTTCAGGCCAGCAGTTTCTGTAAAGCATCTGACTTGCGGCATGTTTCACTTCTGAAAAGCAACACTTTGTTCGAGCTCCTGACACCAGGGCAGTCACTGTAGAGTGGTTGTGATTAAAGTAATGGGCCCTGTGTTTGGGCAAACCTTTCCTGCTGCTCAGAAGAGGGGTGGTGGATAAGAAAGCTCTTCCCAGTTTGACTAACCACGTGGGTTACAAGGGTTGAAAGCACTGGGGGTCCAGTCCCTCTGCCTTTGAAGCCAGCAGGAATTTTTATATCAGTTTTAGTGGGAGCTGTTTTGTCCTCAGCAGGGCAACAACCCAAAGTTGCAGCAAGTGCTTTGCATTGTAGTGAAAAGGAGCTGGATTCTCATTTATTCCCCCTGTCAGATGCTGCTTCAGAAATCGGTAGTTCAGTGTCTCTGCTGGCTTAAGGCAACCGCTGATCAAAGTGCAGGTTTTGTTATTTGTGTGCCCTAATAAATATCTTAAGGCAGATGCAGAACTCTGTAAGGAGAGGGAGGAGCCAGTTGCCAGTGGAAGGTCATGCTGGGATAGAATCAGTGATGCTTCCTTCATGTCCTCAGTAAGCCAGGTGATTGCAATGTGCTGTGAGAGAAATGGTGACTGAGGAAATCCAAGATTTTGGCTCACAGGAGCTGTGGAGTTTGGAGCAAGGCTACTCCAGCACTGCTCAGTTACTCAGCACAAATGAACCACAGGATCAGAGCAAAAGGGGTCAAAGAAGAGGAAGAAGAAGGAGGGAGTGGGTAATTTCTGTTAGTGAGAACAGCATGGGAAGGAACACGATGAGATGACAGTCGAGCTGCTGGTCCACCATGTGGCCATCTCCTTCCTGCAGTAGTGCAGTATGGCCCACAGCTGATGAGTCCTGTGTGTGTGAGGACATGTTCATCATGTTCATACTTTGTTGGCTACAGGAATCGAGTCACGTGCCTTTCATAAATGTAACAGGGAAGTCTCGTGGTCGAATTTCAGAGATGGTGCCTGAAGGACACATGGAAGACAGTGAGTTTGTTTCATTAAAGGGTTAAGTTCTGTATGCCTGGTTAAGGAGAGCTGAGGAGACTGAGCAAGCCAGTCGTACTCAGAAGGGAGAGGAGGAGGGTATTGCATGCAGGGGAGAGGTATCCACAGCTGTCTTCCTGCTTGAGCAAGGCTGAGTGATGGGCATCACAAATCCCGGGGGGCTCTCAGCAGGAACAGGACAAACATCCTCTGCTGATGGTTTGAATTTGAAGGAGATCAAAAATAGACAGTGTGTGAAGTGTATTAATTAAGGGGGTTTCAGCTGTCACAGGGAATAAGGATGCAATTAAAGGTGCAGATCTTGTTGCACCTTCTTATTTCTAATGCTGGGTAAGTACAGTTGCCTGCCACTCTCGCACACTGATGGATGTGTTGTCCTGATTCTCAGATGAGGTGCAAGAACCTCTGCTATGATCTATACCATTGCCTAACACCTCATCCAGGGAGATGGACAGGTCATAACATCCTGGGAAATGGAGGATGAAGAAGTGATCTGAGACCATGTGGGCTCAGCAGATACAGCAAATAAGAGTTGCTCAGTGAAGTCTATTTAGAGCTGTTTGCCCAGCCTGTTTCTAAGCCTCCCCAGTGACAACACCTGTTCCCATGAGATTTCCACTTGGATTTTCTCCAGTACAGGTGCACTGAGGCTCACTGTGACTGGCATTCAAGCTGTGTGAGCACATATGGTAGGAGAGCAGCAGTCCCTCAGCAGTACCCTGGGTAAGCCTGAAGGCTGGAACATGACTTGCTTATAAACACCAAAACGAAGAGAATTGCACAGTTTAATTCTATTCACTCAGAGGAACAAATCCTCTCCACTTCCCTGCTGAACTGGTCAGTAAAGGCCACATAGTTGGCTGGTGAGAGACAAGCAGCCTGTGTACAAGTGTGATTGCTCTGCAGGACAGTCTTCCACTCTGGAAGGCTGCTTCTCTGTGGGTACTTGGGTTTATGTCTGTAGTTCAGCAACAAGCTGAAATGTGGGCAGGGCCAGGGGCATTGCTGAAAAACATACTGATCATGGTGGTAGTCAGTGACATTTACTTTCTGGTCAGACTGGTATTAAATTTTTCCTAACAGCTTGCATAAAGAGAAAGTGCTTTTGAATTACGTCCATGACTTAGGGTGAATAGCGGCCAGACTGGTGAATGTGTGGAGATAGTACATCACATCTTTAAGAATGCCAAGAACGTTTCCCACTGGCTTAATTGAATCTGGAAGTGGAGTTGACTTGCAGACTTGGTAAAACATCCTGGGGATGGTCCCTTCTTTTTTGCTAAGACAAGAAAGAAAAACTTGGTGACAGTAATACTGTGTGGTGGTGCACAAAGGATGTGATTATTCAAGAGCAAAAGCATCTCAGTGAGCTTAAGAACAGAGAGATCAAAGGAGAAGTTGCCACTTTGACTGGGGTGCTGGGTTTAGACCGACTTAAGTACCTGCAACCTGATGAGATGCGCTTTGAAGCACAATTGGATTTTTCCCAATGAGAATAACATAGTTGGATACAGAGTATCGGGAGAACTCAATTTGTATTTTAAAAGTTGCGTCTTCTGCTGACTGGCCCATGATGTCATTTATGGTGGGTGCAGGGGACTGAGTGCTTACATTGAGGGGAAAGTGGTAAAGGAAAAAACCGTGCAGTTTGCATTTAATGTGAATCTGCCATTTCTTAGCAACACTCAAGCTAAAAAGACCTAATAACCAAAATGTTAACAACAGACCTTTTTCAAGTTACAAATTCCTGAAATTGCAGAGCTTTTCCTTCACCCATCTTTATGCATGTAGCTGAGTGCTTAATGAATGACAATTTCTCTAAGGTATTCTCTAATCATAACCGTATTCTGTGGAGACCAGTTACAGCATCGTTATCATCTCTTACTCTTATGAACATGTTATGTCAGGTTACTAATGGTTGCAGTGGGAAAGTGTGATCCAGCCCTCTGAAGCCCAGATCTTGCTAATAGCCCTGTAAATGGTACATGAGTAATCTTGCTGAGTTCATTTGCCTCTTAATTTCTAACTACCACCTTGAAAAGCAGATTTTCAAGCAGTATATGTAGAAATTCTGCTTTGTACTGTTTTTAAGACATGGCAGGAATTCAGATCATCCGCCCTGCAACATAAATACTGTGCTTGCCACAATTTGTAGCAGAGATAAGTACTTTCACTCTAAAAGAAGAATTTCTCTTTTATGGTTTTCAGGCATCATAGTGGTCAACATGGTGAAGGATCTGCTTTCCTCCCCTTCAGATGAGCTGGTGTTGTTGTTCTAGTCTTCTGAAGAGTATATTGGGATTGCAGGGAGCTTGGAAGCAGCTGCCCTCAGGAATTCTGTGTGGTACCCTGCAAGCACTCTTATCCTTGTCGCTCTGCCAAGCTGTCTGAGGGGAAGCTCCTTAGTGCTGGGGTGGGGAGCTCCAAGGAGGGCATATACATTACAAGGTGTTAGAAGCCCAGAGGTAGCCCAGTTTCCCATATGCCAAGATCAAGGTCCAGGAAAACGGGATTTGAAGCATGGTGATGTTAAATGGTGGCATCTGTTTCACTAGAAAATCAGTTTACCTGGATAAACTAGTCTGTTCGTTAGAAACTGTGCACCGAAGTTACTGGTATGAACAGTTGGACCATTCACAGTGATCCAGTTCCAGACTGAGGCTTGCAGGTCTTCAAGCTCACACTTTTACACTGTTTTTTTGAAGCTGGGTAATTGTTGCCCCACTTTGAGCTGGGACTGGACTTGATGCAGTTCCTTCTGACATGTGCTGCTTGTGGTATGCAGTGGCAACCAGGCACAGTGCCCAGGGGCTGCTGTACCTTGCCAGAGTGTGGTCCCTCTGGGTGAAAGCAAATCTCATTCATACCTGGGGATGCTGAGCCTCTAGGGTGCTTCAGCCAAAGCTGGTTGAAAAAGAGCAGATGCATTCCTCTGGTGCTCTTACAAATATAAAGAGCAGCCTGTTTCTCTGGAGTAGCTGAAAATGTTGTGAAAGGCTCTATTTAATGTTGTCTGGGATAAAATGTCTTGTTGAGATGTTTCTCCTGTCCCTTTCCCTTCCTCATGATTCCTCTTAGTGGTCCCCACCATGCCTTTGTCATGCTGAAATGTGAGCCCTAATGGAAGTGTCAGGGGAGGAAAGAGGCGGGTGAACGTGGGGCTTAGGGGTGAGTCCAGCAGAAAGTAATCTCTTATAATCCCTGGAAAATGTTATTTCAAAGCAAAAAGATGTAAAGAAATCTAAGAGCTCTATCCCATGAAATGTAAACCCATCTTCAGCATTAGATGGGTATGCAGGGTTTACTCAGAATGTGAAGGCTCCTTAATGTACAGCAGTTAACACCATAGATATTAATGCTCATAAATACGTCCAAAGGAAAGTTGAGTAGTAATTGTTGTGGGAATCACAACTTCAATTTTTTAAGACTTCTGTTAAATTGATGGGTTTGGTCCCATTAACCACACAGAGACATGCACAGAAACCAAACATCAAAGAGGAGGCAGAAGTGGTTTTTGTTTCTTCTATAAGTACTGCTACAGCCTCAAAAGTAAGAGGGGAGTTGAAGGGGGGGAGCAAGGGAGGGGAGAAGAAGATCTTTAAATGGTTTTGAAAAAAATAATCCGTGCTCTAAAATTTCTACTGCCAAATTTCATCACAGACTAATTCCTTGCAGCTGAGCTGCAAACCTCTATGAAAATAGGGGTTTACAGTGGAAACACTGACTAACTATAGCTGTGCAGTCCCATGAATAATGACGCTCTAATTACGCCCTGTGATTTACCAAGACCTGCTTTCTCTGTAGCTCATGAGCTTTTGCTGGTTGCTGATTTGGGGAGCAAGGTCTTTTTTTCTTGACTGTGGTTTGCTTCTCTTTGTTCATATTATGTTGGCACATAGTTTTTAAAAAGCTTTTCTCTGAAGGGAGCTGGGCAGACAGCTATGATTAAGTATGAAATGATTGGTTGAGCTGTTTGTCAAAGTTATAAATAGGATACCACACAAACCCAACACTAATCTCACTGAAAGACAGATACTGGCAACATTTCTTAGTCATCTGTTCCTGACACTCAGGGGAGAACAGCTACACTTCCATTAAGTTTTCAAACAGAAGTTGCCTAAAATAAATTCCTCTGGTAAAATTTTGGGCATATGCACTATGAACCATGCTGAGATCTAGCAGGGTGTTGGAGTTTTAAATGTTCATCCCAGTTTAAACCTGGTCCTCTGGATCACCCCTTCTGTGTGGCGGGGAATGGTTTGATGTTTGTGGAAACAAAGATCTGTTCATGAAAGTTGTGACAGGACCAGGCTGGCGTCCTCATCTCATACCCCTGGATTAATTTAAGGGCAGAAGAGGAGTTCTCTCTGGATATCCTTTGCACCTTCAGGTTTACAGACAGCTTTCTGTAATCTGCTTTTGGAAGATCATATGGAGGCATAAAAAGAGGAGCAATGGTGCAGGTTTCACCTACGTGCTTCTGCAACCAGAAGGGAAAGGCAGCATATTGAATTCCTTCTGCTGCAGATCTCTGCACGCAGCGGCCAGAGGCTTCAGCAGACTCCAGCCTGCGTGCTGGTACTTGGCCATCCAAGTTCTGCATCAGCTGCATCTGTTTTGTCAAACTGGAAGTCTGCAATTTCATGTTCCCACAAGAAGACCCCATACTTGCCATTTGCTTTCATGGTGCCTCAAATTGTAGGAAAGGGCTCCACAGTTCAGCACTTCTGCTGCCGGCCAAAACACGCATGAGACAAATAAAGCAGAGCAACAGCTGAAGAAGAACTCAGGATTTCTGGGGCTGAAAAAAGCTTCAAGTTGCAAAGTGAAAAAGCCCACATCAACCAGAACTTGCCCCTCCAATCCTTCACCTTCCCACATCCCTGCCAACACATACAGTAAAGAGTTTTAGAGGAGGTACAAGCACTCCCAGTTTATGGCACAAGTCAACAACTCTGCATAGGTAAAGTCTTCTCAATTTTTACAAAAAGCTAAAAAAAGGATGATCTTGAATTTGTGGAGTTCAGACAATTTGTTACATGCATATTTTTAATTTTGATAAGTGTAAACACATGTAATGTAAGATTGAGTGTCATTAAGCCTAAGTTTCAGATATTTAGGCGTAGGCTTTTTTTTTTTTTGCAAACTCTGAGAATCAGATTCAGATCCAAAAAATTTAGTAATTATTTAAAGACAAAGTTTTTTGCAAGCTCAGGAGTCATGTTCCTTTTTACCAGCAGACAGAGCGGTTGAGGTTTTTTTAGTTTGTTTATTTTCCCTTTTTGCTAGAGAGCAACACTCTGCTGGGACGCAGACATCCTCCTGCAGCAAGGGAATGAGCCGCCCCCGTGCTCCCCAGTGCTCCCAGCAAGGTCTGTAGCTGTGCTCAGCAGGGGGAGGCAGCCCACAGCCCTCACCAGGAGTGCGGCTCATGGAGGTGGGCAGCCGTGGCAGCCCCTTGTGCACCACGTCCAGCCTCCTCCTCTGCTGTGGTGCATCCTGCTCATCCCAGAGAGGGTAGCAGAGGGATAAGAAATAGGGGGGGCCTTGCAGGGCCCCTGGGCTGAGCATGTGGCTGAAATACAGAAAGATGATTTTCACAGTTCCCAAACCAGTGTCTACTCCTTGAGCAGCTTTGGTGGGATTGAGAGGAAAGGTTCTCTAATTGCTGACTTCTCCATGAGACGTTAATCAAGGTTTGTTCTTTGCACTGGAATGATTGGGACCAGCCACAAGCACTCCCCATTCTTGACCGATAGTTTTACAAGCTTGCCGAAGCTCTTTAGTCTCTTTATCCTAGACTAGCTCCAAGTGCAGTACCACCATTTTCCTTCCAGAGCTTCTGCAGATGAATTGGAAAAGCTTTTTATTCTGTCCAAACTCTTCCTCAATTTACTGACATGGATTATAAGAATTACTGCCCCAACAGTTTTTATTTTTTTAATGGAGAATAAACTAAAAGCCCTCACCTCTTTAAACTTCTTAGTGCACACTGCATCTTTAATCCTCAGTTTACTACCCAGATTCCTTTTCCAGTCTGATCCTTCTGGCAGCAAGCTGCCAAGGCTTGAGGAAGAGCTGACAGTTTATCCAGTAGATATTTTTCTGAGAAGTTGGGGGAAAAAAAAGATTCTACTTAATGAATTGCTTTGCCTCTTATGTAGCAACATATTTATGTTGTTATGAAGCCTGCAATGAAGCTGCATCTGATAAGAGTGATAGGTTTCCAGTTTGATCTTATTTTAGATTGCAGCAAACTGAGGATAAAAAGGCTCTTTGTTCCAAGAAGAAAAAACAGAACGAAACATCTGGTGAGAAGCTGATGTGCTCAGGACAACTCTGAAAGAGGTTGATAGTGATGGATTACGACACACAACTTCAACACGTCCCCACAAGTGTTATGTGAAGAGACAAGATAATTCTTCCCTTGTCTAAGATTCATTTGAAGAGTTTTCAGTTTTTCAGAGAAGGGGAAAGACTATAACAGTGAACTCCCTGTGTGTTTCTCCATGATCCTTGCAACTGGTCTAGTCTGAACTGAAGGCTTCCTTCAGGACTGAGTTATTGAAGAGTGTTAATTGTAGACCATGTCCTGGCTCCCAGTTGAAGCCTTTCATAATGGATCACCTCCTCTCCTGGAGCAGACCTGCTCAAGAGCTCCCTCGTGGTGGGTTTGGTGCCCAGAGGAGGATCTGAGGAGCATTGGATTCGGTGTGTTCTGTCAGTCCTTTTAGTCAGAGGTCCTTCATTTCTTGTGGTCCATGTGGATTTGGCCCTTGTTCTTTCATTCCTCTCTCAACCGCTGAAAAAGATATTTTCTACTGCAAATTATAAAGCATTTCCTACTTTGTCCTTAAACACAGGCTTGGATCACTGCACCCTGCTGTGTGTGCACAACTCGGAGCTGGAGGCATAGTCAGGCCCATGTAGCTGAGGACAGATCCAGGTCCTGGGAGAAACTGGGGGAATGGAATGATGGGAAGGGGTGTTCTGTTTCATTCAGAAAGACGCTCCCAAAACGCAAAGAAGCAGTGCGTGGGTGAAATGCTTTTGTGCGGAGCTTTTCAGTAAGAATCAAGTCTGTTGTCAGCACTTGTGACATTTTCTCTGTTCCCTTCCTCTGGGCAGTTTGCCACTGTAACATACACAGATGACATTAGGATTTTCAGACTGTCATTTCTGAAGGCGCTCTTATCTACTCTGTACTTAGTATTTTTCCAGGACATGGAGGTGGCTCTTTCGCCTCTGTTAATTAACTTTTTTTGCCCATGTTTGCCTGCCTTATAAATTCCTCTGACATCAGGGTCTAGGATTAAACAAATTGATACCACACTTCCAGTGTGTGAGCTTGACACTGAGCTGACAGCCTTGGAGCCTGAAGTATTCTGACACACGAACAGAGCAAACACAGAGGAAATTGCTGTTCAGCCTCCTTCCCACCCTCCTGCCCGGTTCCCTGCGAGCCAGGCTTGAGCAGCCTGTGTTGGTGGGAAACAGGGCAATCCCAAAGCCCTCCCACCCATCAGGGGGGTTCTGCTCCGAGGATGCCAGTTGTGGCATTTCTCAGAAGTACCTGTATTTATTCACTGTGTCAGGTTTTCTCTGTAATGCAATTACAGAGCAGCGCTAACCTGGTAGGGAGCCAACTCCATGCAGTAGCCAGATTAAGTTGTCTTATTTGGTTAACAGTATTTTGATAGTTTATTAAATCCTGGTAGCAGTAGGAAGATAAGGAATGGAAAGAACAAATCTTGTGGATTATCTGTTCTTGGTTGTTCACTTCTGTTGGTATAATCCCGGTCTGAATGATGAGCTGTGGGAACAAGCATTTAATGTTGTGCTATTGTTTCATCTTAAACACGTGCATTGCTTTAACAGAATAAGCATATTCTCTAGCTATTTTTTCCAGTTTGCTGGTTTTATCACTGATGTGGAACGAGGGCTTGTTTTCTTTATCTGGAACAAAAACATTAGTTCATCTCAGATAGCACAAGCTATTTGATCAGCCTTCAGATGGTAAGGCATTGTAAAAGCTGCTGACATTGGACAAATTCAAACCTGTGGTGTGCAGCTTGAAAAGCCTTCATGCCCTTGTTATCAGTCCCCCGAGATACCCAGCTACTCCCTCAGCAGTGGCAAAGAGAGATAAGAGTTGACTGTGCTGGAGCCAAATCCCTCTCTCTTTACTGAGGCCGGAAGGCAGCAGGGATGTGTGTGGGGTCGTGGGAGTGGATGCAGCAGGTGAGGCAGTGCCTTCCTCTTCCCCACAGTCCTTAATATGTGTGAGCTGTGACACAGCTCTGTGCTGGCCTTGGGCAACTGAGATTAACCTGGGACTTGCCATGTAGCACTGAGGTCCATGAGTGGTTCCTTCAGGGTCTTGGTGAATCAGACAGCTTCTCTGTGGCTCTCTGCTTCCCCTTGCTATGTTGCCTCCCAGTCCAGCTCATCTGAAATGCCCCCTGAGCCCATGGCAGGGCTGGTTCTCAGCTACACCCTGCCACCTCTGCTTCTCCTCTTGAGAGTACTTCTTTGTATGGAAGTGCAGGAAAACCAGGACTTCACAT
The DNA here is from genome assembly GCA_013400415.1 of Scytalopus superciliaris. NCBI lineage: Eukaryota > Metazoa > Chordata > Aves > Passeriformes > Rhinocryptidae > Scytalopus > Scytalopus superciliaris. The sequence goes on from VXBX01004397.1 coordinate 1,365,360, forward strand.
GAACACAGTTCTTCCTCATGACCATATTCTGCCCCTGGTTTCTGGGCCAGCCCACAGCCCTGCCCCACCATGCAGATCCTCAGCCCGTGGTGCCACAAAGAGCAGGGAGAACACAGTTCAGTGCATTTGGATCACAGTGTAAAGGTTTGCTGTACGATACAATACAATACAATTCAATATTCAGGCCTGCTATGACTCCCCTAACATTGTGTGCAAACCAAAGCCAAAAATGACGCTACTCTTAATACATAACCAGAAAATAGAAGATACTGTATTTTGCCGGCAGCTGACTGCAAATCAAAGGAACAGGCTGCACAGCTAACATCTGCCTTTGCAATATGGGAAAACAACTGATTTGCTCTGTCCTTAATAGAGCAGTCTGGTCTCTGGTTGAGTTTTATGTTAGCAGCTACAGGAGATCAGCTGCATGCCTGGGCACCTTACGCGGGTATTATGGGGCGTAGGTGTTTGCAAGCAGCTTGCCAGCCGATGTTTCTCAGTGCATTTAGAATGAAAAGGCCATGAAGAGCTCTTCCTAGGACTGCCTCCTAGACTGAATATTTTTTTGGGTATGCCTGTTTCCTCTTAGGAGTTATCTGATTGGGATTCAAGGTAGCATCATGGTACTAGTGCTGACTGTGCTGTCAGTTCCTTATCAGCACGTGCTAAATCATGTTTTCTTTAAAGATATGTATTTCAAGAGAGATGGGGACAAGAACACCTGAAGGAGGAAGAGCTGGGAGGCATAAGGAAGGGGATTTATTTTCATTGCACTACCTCTTGGCAAGGTATTTTTAACATCTGTACCACCTCCAGGCTCATTTTGTATCAGCTGTTGACACACTGACATGGTTAAAAAAAGAAGAGAAGAAAAAAGAAAACTCATGGTCTAAATCATGCTGGTTTGTCCTCAGTTCCTGGCTGTGATGCTCATTAGCCTGGATGGGATTTAGGTGTGAAGAGGGAGAGGTCAACAGAAGCTAATTCCTGCCAGGGACAGTAGGAGAAGACTGAGCTGCTTGGCTGCCAGGTGCTCTCAGGCTCACTGGCTGCACTTGGCCAGGGGCTGTGTCCTGGTGTCCCTGCCATGCCTGGCAGGGATGTCTCAGTGTGGCACTTCAGCAAGCTTGATTGCCTGAGATGTGTCTATGCAGAAACCCTCAAAGAGGGATTTGGGGCTGAAGTTGTCCTGGCATGGGAAGCTGGACTGAGGCTAGAAGCATGAGATGAGTTGTTGGAGCGGTTTGGAGAGTGAGTGGGAGGAGGGTTACAAATATGAGGGAAGAATTATGATGGATTTATCACAGCCTGAAATAAATTAACCTCTGGAAGGAATGATTTTGTAATAATTTGCATTTAGATACTCTGACACATCCAAATAACCCCAAACCTTCTGCAAACATTGAAATTAATTCAATCTCCAACATCCTGTGAGAGGGATAGAAATAGCACTATTTACATGGTTAAAGGAGCCGAGGACTCTTCTCTCAATATGGCATTTTACAAGCCTGGGACTGCCCTTCTGTCTCATTTCATGACTTATGGAGCCTCGTGGTGGGGTGAAACGCAGGAGCAGTGAAGAGCTGGCCAGGTCTTCTGAACACAGTGAGGTGAGATCCTGCTGCTCTGGTGTGTTTCACCACACAGCCCATGGCAGACGGGACCAGGGCTGAGGGGAGCCCGCGTGGGCCAGGGCAGGGAGGCTGAGAGCACACAGGGGAAGAAGGAGGGAGCTGAGCCCTGTCTCATCAGCTCACGTTAGTGGTGGCTGCGGGCAGGGCTGTTCCCCCTGCAGGGTCCCTGCCACAAAGTGGCCTGGCTCCATCCCTGAGCGGGAAGTGGTCAAGTGATTTAATATTCAGCAGTCTTGAGCGCAGTAATGAATTTGATAGCCAAAATGATTTGCTAACCCAGCCAGCTGAGAGGGTATTTGAAGGACAGTCCAAGCCTGTAGCCAGGCAGTGTGATATTTTCTTGTCATCAGTCTCCTCTGTATTCCTTTCCACTCCAGGGCAGTTAATCATAAATGAGATATTTGTCTGATGCTGTTTTCATGCATGCTCTACCTTGTTTCCATTTCCAAGGGACCGTGAAGTCGGTGGGTTACATCCCACCCCAGCTTCTGCAGCCTTTGCAGAACTGGCTTTTCCAGGGACACTCAGACTGAACCACCCGTTGTGACTGTGAAAGGCTTGGGCAAGCTGAAAGTTTTCGGAAGGGAAATTGAGCATCTCAAATTGCACATTCTTTTACTTAAAAATGTATCTTAAATCTGGATTGCTTAGGGCAGCGTGGAGCTAGTGTTAACTGAGCCATCGAGTGCGCCTTGTACACCTCCATGTTCCACTGCCAGACCTGCTCAGCTGTGAGGTTGCAAGTCAAGGGCTGGGGAGAGATCATTGGTTTTCAATTGCAGACCCATGGGATGGCGTAAATCTCTTTAGGCCTGACACAGAGTTGGCCTGAGTTGCTGGAGTGTATCTTCAAGGAGATTTGAGCAGCCCTCTCCTTGCTACCAGTTTGGCTTCTGCCGTGCCCACGTGCCTTCTGTAAAACTCTTCCAGGGTCTGGGAGCATGAGCTCTCCAGCAGGTGGTGAGCAACAGGCCAGCTGTATGCAGGGTGAATTTCTGTAACACAGCAGTGGAGAGGGAACTCGCACTGTATGGTGGAGATTTACTCCTCATAAAACACCTCTGACTCTCCATAGGTGTCTGCAGATAGTCTCCTGCCAAGGGAACCCAGAGGTATTTATAGTGCCACTTCAGCAATGGTACAATGGCAAGTTGGCAAACAAAGGGACTTTGAAATATAAGGAGAACAAAAGTACGGTCTGGAGTGTGCTATTTTGGAGTCAATAGAAAAAGGTTAAATAATAATAGTGAATGTTTCCAGGGTGGGTCAGGTTAAAAAGCAAAGAAAGCAGGGCATGTTCACAGTGCTGTAGTTCGGTGTACACTGAGTTTGAATTACAGAGACAAATAATTCTCCTGCTGCGATAGAGTGCGGTGGTGCTGAGTACCACACCAACACCTGCTGAGTACCTTACAAACACCTGCAGAAAGTGGAGATAAATGCTACTTCAAAAGGGATTGAAACTGCTCTGAGTTCAAGCACTGAAAGCATTCAATTTACAAAGTTGTATAAAATTAAGCCATTTTGTTACATGTGTGAGTTTTCCTTTGCTTTCTGCCCTGTGTTTCCCCTGTCCCTTTCCTCTCAGTCCCCCAGTGCTGGCTGGCTGGGGGTGACTCGGGGCTCTGCTCACACAGCAAGGTGTTGGGCTGGTGCCATCCTGCTGAGACACACTCTGCCTCTCCTGGGGAGGGAGTGGGGGGGTTTTCTGAGCATGTCGCATTTTAATTAATGCCTCACACCGCTGCTGCTCCTCACTGTCCTTCAGGGAGCTCAGGCACAGCACAGGGCTCTCCCTCACAGTTCTCTCCTCCTGGGGGCAATCCCCACACTTGCCCCTTCCTTGGTTTCTAGAGTCAGTGCAGGGAACACATGTAATGGGCAGCTTTGACAAACATGTTGGTGTCTCCTTTGCAGGGATGTCCATGTTTGCTCTCCCAGTTTCAGGCAGGTCCGAATCCCACTGGCAGCAAGCCGGGAGATGGGAGATCCCCCAGGCTCCCACTGCTTTGTCTAAGATTCCCAACACAGGGTGTTTGTAAAGGGCTGTCTGAGGCTTCGGCTGACCCTGCTGGCCCTGGTGGGTAATGGTGCACAGAGGTGGGAGTGCTCATACCCCCTCGGGTTCTGTCCATTGCAGGGGCTCTGTGCGGGACCGGGACCTCACCAGCAAAATTCACCAGTGACCAAGGTGGCAAAGGCACTTTTGGGATCCATTTCCTTGTTGATCAGCTTGTCAGAGAGACTTTGTCCTCAGGGCACCAGGGGCCTCATGGAAGGGGGCATCTCACAGTAAAACTGCTGTCCACAAGGCTTCCATCCTTGCCAGAAATCCTGTGGCAGCAGAAATTGCATGGAAAAGGCTGGACAAGAAGAAAGTTTTTAATTTGCCCTGACAGGAATCAAAGGCTTGTCTTGTCAAAAAATTACAGCTCCCTTTTCCTGCCTGTCTGTCACACGTCAGCAGCCCTCACGCTGTAGAGATAAGCACAGCTTTACAGAAAGGAGCCCAGGGAATGATTCAGAACAATCTAGTTTGTGAGGGAAGGAGAGGCTCCGGCAAGCACTGGAATTGCACTTGCATTTGGTATGGCAGACACTGAGCCACATGATGTTTATTTTTGACTCGGAGTTTTCATATTGAAGCAAATTGCTGCTTTTGCTGTTGCTCTGGTGGTGTGGTGCAGAGGTACCTGGGCAACTGTGGGGTCGGAATGGGTCCCATGGGAGGTGGCAGCCTGTGGAACACACCACCCTCCCTGACACTGGGAGCACAACATGAGGCTGGTGATGGGAGTTATTGTCCTACAAAAGCTGGTGAGCAGCAGTTCCCATCACATAGACAAGAAGACTGCTCTGCCAGTGCAGGTGCCCACAATAACCTGTTTTCTAAGGGCAGACTCTCACCCCAGGCCCTGCAGAGGTTGCTCCAGGGGCTGTCTGTGAGCAGGGACACAAGGGCCAGCAAAATGCAAACTCATCCTGAATGGCTTCTGCCTAAAATGCATCAACTACAGAGCACTCCTGTCAAAATTGCTCCTAGGCTGCTGATGTCACGGCTCTCACAAGGGCAGGACACATGCCCGGTTTCAGAGACCCTTTACCATCCATTGCTAAGGACTTTATGCTGGAAATAGCTAAGGACTTTAATGGGAAACTCTGGAGACTGTGCAAGTTCGGCATTTGAAGCTGTTGAGATACATAAGATAAAACATGATTTTAAAGATATTTAGGCTCAGCTATGACATTAAGGCAGCAGTCCTGTAAAAGTGCCAGCAAAATCATTGACGATCCAAATCAAATTATGTTAAGCACAGTAACTACTTGGTAATTGGTTTATCTAAGTGCATGCTTGGAACAAGGGGATTTTTATTCTTTAAAAAAACCCAAATTATTTCATTCAACTGAATTGTTGTTGCTGGGTGAGGAGAAACGTAGGGGGTGTTTGCAGGTGGATGTGTCTTTGTAGGGACTCATAAGAAGTTTAGCAATTATTTTTACAATGTTGCTGACTATGCCGTGCCAGCTCATCCTTCTCCACAGTAAAGAAATTGCAGAGGGCAGGAGGAGCTCCGTACTGGGGAATTTTTCAATTTGACTGCTGAGTGCTCTTGCCTTTCCTGTCCTTCCCTATAGCAAAGGGTATATTCAATCAGTGATTGTCATAACAACCTTTTTGGGGTGGCCTCATCTCTTTCTGGGAGTTAAATTTTTCATTGAAAATTTCGGTTTGTGGGGAAGGGAATTAGTTACCCAAATTCCTGGCATTCAGCACATCTCTGTCTTTTGAAAACTTCTCATTTGTCTCACCTCTCTGGTTATGGAAATGCTTTCTCGGGGTACATTTGGTAGGAAGGGAAGCAGTTTGGATTTGGGTTTTTTTGGGTTTTTTTTTCTTGACAAAGCAAACAGCTGTTCTAGTATACATGTTAAGTTTAATGGGAACAGCTAGTGTCATTTAATCAGACTTCCATGTCTTCTGGGATTCTAGGAAGAGCTGGATTCTAGGACAGACTTTGAGCAGGAGATACTTGTATTTCCCTTCTCCTTGCCCCATGTATGAGTTTTCTGTCCTTCACTTTTCCTTCCCTCACAGTCAGCAGTGAGAAAATTTGTGCCTGCATTGAGACCAAACACTGTATTAAAGCAGGGTAACTCAAATAAGGGGGTACATTTGACACAAAGACCTGATGCAGATCCAAGTTACCATGCAGCTGGAATATTCTTAAGCTGACACTGTCTGGGGTGAAATCCTTCCTTTTCCAGACCTGGCCATTCAACTACATTTTCTCTCCTTTTAGGGGAGCACCTGCGAATCTGCCCACAAGGCTATACCTGCTGCACCAGCGAGATGGAGGAGAACTTTGCAAACAAAAGCCGGAGTGAATTCGAAGCCATGATGAAAGAGGCTGGTCGCTCCGTGCAGGCGACACTCACGGCGCAGCACAGGAGCTTCGACAGTAAGTGAAACCTGCCTGCTTCCCCCCGCTCAGGATCCAGTCACTCCTTAGTTTTCCAAGCACTGCTCGAGCCAGGAGTTCACGTTTGACATGCTTTTCTCTGCATTTTGCTCGACAGTTTGCATGAAGTGTTGGCCTCCAGTAGGAATTGTACCTCTTGGCAGTGTTTCTGTAAGACCGAGCCGTTCTGAGAGCTCCATTTCAGAGCAGCCACTGAAGGAGGCTGACAGGCAAAGGTGTACCTTGGCACCAACACCGCTTTTACAAGCACGGTGTAAGCGGGTCTTACACAGCAGTGTAACATTTGAGGCAGTGATGTAAAACCTGGCACTGTGCCTCGAGCTGTAAGTTGGACAACATGGTAAAAGTGTCTGGGTAGCCCTCAGTAGGTGGGGAGATTTTACAGAGACGTGGATTTTTCCTGTCATTTCCATGGAGTTTGCAAATGAAAAGGAGGTTGAGTTCACATTAGGTGCTTATAGCTGTCAGCCTCATACAAACACCAGGAAATGTTGTAGAGCAGGGGAGGTCTTGGAGACTGTGGTGCATAAGATGTTGGGGACAAACATTCTCTTCAAAGTATAGTATCCCTCCTAACGTGGGAAGCAAAGGCTAAGGATGGCTCTCTTACTTTTATTGTTCCCTCAAGAATGCATTTTGCAGTGCACAGTAAGCTTCAAGGTCTGAAGGCCATTGGAAATAAATGGTTTACTGGCAAAATTGAGATGACCTATAATTCAGAAACTGTGTCCATTATCAGATTTTGAAGAAGGTCAGACATTTAGAATCACGGTCCTCCTAACTTTATCAACAGTAATCATATGGAGTTATCGTGGAAAGAATAGGAGTTGGGGAAAGAAGCTGTAATAGCCAGAAAGGTGGAACTGGAAATTCAAGCAGTAAATAATAGATCTAAAGAAATAAGCCTGACCTTCAGGGAGCTGATAACCAAGATGAAGTGCTTTTACATTAAATAGAAAGAAAAGGCAGTGCGTCTCTGCGAAAGGCATTGTGACTGTGTGGCCAAGGCTGACCAGAGCAAAGGCGTTCCTTTATAAGCTCAAAATTAATTGATTTCCACCCACCTTAAAAGGTGATAATCAGGATTTTCAAAAGAGCCTTACAATGCTGGTTGCTCAGACTGATGTCTGAATGGGACCTGACGTAGCTGCTGCTGAGCTCACTTGCTGACCTCTGGAATCCAGCTCTTCACAGGGGTTAATGCAGAACATCCTCCAGCCTTGGCACTGCCTCCCTCCACTGCCAATTGCAGCACTGGCTGCTATATCTGCTCTTTATTTTTGCCCCAGACACTCAAAAGAGCATAATTCTGTAGCTGTCATGTAAGAGAGCGCAAAATTTGATGGAATCTTTGAGGATTATATTGACGAGCAGAAATTGCCTAGAAGAACTGATGTAGTGTGAGTGTGATGTTTTGGTGGATTAATAATAACAACAGCAATAAGAATAATCCTAGGAAAAACCAGGCATATGAAAGGGGGATGCTTATTTTGAGCTGCCAGTTAGAGCTGTAAGGCCCTTCCTTTGTTTTTAGTCCCCAGCATTTTACAAAGACAGAGCTTTATTTCAGTGGTGCATACCCAAGTTTCTTTTAAGTATCAAACAAAGTAAGTGTTCAATAAGCCAAGTATTAGTTTCTAACAGACCATAATGCACAGATCACTGATGTTTTGCAGGGGTAGTAACCCGACCTGAGCCCACAAGGGTGTCTCTTACTCCCATTATATCTTTTTAGTTTGCCTAACTATCCTTGCAGTCATTACAGAGTTTATAATTTATGCAAGACATGATTAAAAATATCATATTGTGTCTCAGTTTCAAGCATGACTTTACCTATAAGTGATAGTATTATTTTTTCTTTAGCTACTGCATAAATGGTATAAAATTGAGGGAGTTTTGGTGATGGGGTGATGGAATCACCTCCGCTCCTGAAACAATGCCATAGAAACTACCGTAGCTTCCAGGAAATGTTATTAATCTAACAGTTAACAAGAGTTTTTGCAGGGAGTGGTGTTTAGAGATGTTCAATAAAGGGTTTTTTTAAGGTCAGATTGATGATTTCTGGTCTTGTTGGCACCGGATGCCTGGGTTTGCTGGATTTCCTTAGCAGCAGCTTAGAGTACAGGTTTTGGGGTTGCAGAGGTAGCAATGCACAGCTTGTCTTCACATTAGTGACTTTGTTTGGTCTTAGGAGGGTGGGGAGAGGCTCCACAGGATGGGAATGTCCAACCCTTTCTCAAAGTACTTTCAACCTGGAGATCAGATATATTCTCTGCTGGCAGGTGTGGCACACTGAACTATAGGCCTGGAGCTGTCTTATTTTTGGATCCATCACAGCAAATCTTGCTTCTGTAATCTCACTGCTGATCATGGCAATAGTCTCTACTCGTAAATTGCCCTGAAGCTCCAGATAGAAAATAGCAAGGCTACAGCAATCTGCCTCTGAAGTAATGCTCTCCACACTAGTGTTCAACATTTTGCTTTGGAGAATAATTCATCCTTGCAGGTTGTGGTCTGTAAAGCCCTAAATTGTCAGTGCCTTTTCTCTGAGAGGCAGCTTTGTACCACTGGAAGGAATTATGGTCTGTTGTTTCAGTCTCACTGGCTGTTTTTGGGGCAAACACTTTGTGGCCAAGAGACGAGTGTCCTTTATCTCATACAAAGTATTTTTAACAAAGATACATGTGTGAAATACAGATGACATGTGATAGGTATAGCCATATATTCTAAAATGAGATATGTGGAATAGGATCCTACAGTCTGAGTGCTCTCCCTGCATAGCAGAGGACACATGCCTTCTGGGATGCCCTTCCTGCAGGATCTGCCAGGGCTAAATTTAAAGTTTAACAGGCTACAGTATTGCTTAGCTGCTTACTAGTGTATTTGCTGTTTTGCTTTGCATTACTGCAGTTAGCATGATTTGGGGGCATCCATTTCAAGCTACACATGTGGTGATTGACTTGCTCTTAACCTCTGTACTGAAAAGGTAGCATTTTGCTCTACAACTGATTGGTTTTAATTTAAAAAGAAAAAAAAAAAGAACCAAAAGCAGAGACCATGAGTGATGAGAGCATATGCTTTTGATAAGTCACTGCTGGGGAGGACGCTGAGGTCAGAGTAGTGGTATTTCATTAGCAGGATTATAGACACAAATTCTGTGTTAATTCTGATGTCCCAGGGCTCTTGGGTGTAGTTACCTGGGAGCACAGCCTGTAGCACGGACCTGCTGGAGGCTGCTAGGGTGGTTTTTGTCAGCATTTGTTTGCCTGGAAAATTGTACATAGCCCTTACTTTAAAAGAAAAATGTGAATCGTGAAAACAAAATTGGGAGTCTAGGAGGGAGCTGGGAGACAATCTCTGTTGAGACTGGTACTAAATATTGGTTCAGAGCTGTTCCCAACATTAATTTCAGGATGTGCTTCTTTTCAAACTGGTGTCATGTCAATGGGTGGGAAGTTTTTGGTATCTGTTCTTATAAAGTTAAATATTTTGACAAGGAGCTTTGTCCAAGGAATTGTTCAGGACATGGAAGCAAGCTGCCTGTGCCCCCTCTGCCGGCTGCAGCTCTAGCCAGGATGGCACTTTGGCTCTTCAGTTGTGCTGAGAGCAGGTTATAAACAGTTTTGGGGGAGATCTTGGAAAAATGAGCTTTTTTTTTTTTGGCTTATCATACAGCTGTGTGTCAGTGTTGCACAAAGTCACGAGACTTTTTGAACTCCTCTCCTTCCCCATGAAACTTGTACCTCCATAATCCGTTGCAGAGATGAGCCTGGAAAAAACCTTCTGGACCATGTGGGAAAGGCTGGATAAGTGATTTGTGATGCCTGGTCAGAGCAGTCACGTTGGGAGGCTGGGCTGGCAGCACGGGCTGGGGCTGCATGGCTGGCAGAGAGAAATGGTCCTTGGGGTGACAGCGAGGGCTGCAAGCAGCAAGGAACAAGGCTGGATTTCTAATCTTGGTGAAAGCTCACTTGTTGAGCATCTAATCCTTGTCTGTCTCTCTCTTTTTTCCCTTTTTCCTCACTTAAATCACTTTTTAATAATACTGCAATGTTGTGCCAATCTTTCCTTTTGGTGCACTTAGCAAGCAGTCCCTGTGTGACTGCTGACCTTTAGCTGAGAGCCAGGAAATCTGTCCTTTCAGAATTGTTTCATGTTTTCAGGAAATATCAACAAGCTCAACCAAAAACCTTGGCTTTTAGTCCACATGGCACAGTCTAAAAATGATTTGTAACTCTCATAAATTCTGTGATTTTTAAGCTGTGGCAATCAAATGCAGATTAAAAATTATGTGTTTTATAGCTGGCTGCTCACTGGAAAGCTGATGTCATGTAAAAGCTTTCATAATGTCCAGTGTTGGTAGCTGGAAACTGCATATGCTGAAACACAGACCATGCAGATAATTAACAGTATTTGAGAGTTAGTTTCAGACAGTTACATATTTCTTTTGAATATGAATCATTGTTTTAAACATTACAAGGTGGGGAACGTCCTAGAAGGTGTTACACACTGGTGGTTAAAATTTTAGGGATTTCTAAAGGTCCCTCGTTTGAAGTCCAACCGAATGTGTCTTTGTCAGAGGAACTGACTTATTTAATGCCCAGTACCTAGGGTTGCAGTCCCTAGAAGGACTGTTGGAGAGAGGGGCGTATATACATATTTTTATTTACATCCACATATACTGTGGATGCTTAAGGAAGCTGATCAGGGGGTGGTGGAGTAAGCTCTGCAGGCAGACCTCTGATGACTTTAAACCTGGACTACAAACTCCAGACTTGAATCTGAATTTTGCAGGTATTTCCTTAGTTGATGATAGCATGAACCAAGGCCTGCTGACCTTGAATTTTAAGGTATCTGAATTTGGTGGCCCATGCACCAGGAGATATGTTCTGAGAGATGTGGGACTTCACTATGCAGCAAATGATTGACACAGGACCAAAGCATTGGTTATCTGGGCCACAGGGGCTGCAGTGCATGTGTCCCAAAATGTGTTGCCCCTGCTCCACGCTTCCAGTGTCCTGCTGTCACTGCTCTTGGCTGTGGGTGCTTCTTGAAGGGGCAGTTTGGGGCTGGTGAGGTGCTGTCTAAAAGATGCTGTTTATGTAGAAACAGGAGAGACTGGTTATGCCTCACAATATGGAAATGCTGCTGTGTTTAGAGATAAATTCCTTTGTGTCAGAGGTTATGGAAGGGAGCACTCCTGGAGCCAGCAGTGTCACTCCAGCAGTCCCAGCCTGTGCTCCATGAGCTGACTGTGTCCCACTGCCCCCTTGGCATCGGCACTGGCCACTCCCTGGGGCCAAGCTTTGAGTTTGGACTTCAAATGTATTGCTTTGGACCCAGAAACCCCTAATTAGCCGGGAGCGCTCTTTTTGTGGTAACTCCCCACGCTGGAGCTCTGCCCCTGAAATTGTGGTGTGTGGGCTCAGTTGGTGGCCTTGCCACGGGCTCAGCACTGTGGGAGGGCACTGACCTCTGGGGCAGATGGCAGATGGCAGGAGTCAAGAAACCCTATGGGGCAGCAGGCTCAGCTGTCCCTCTGGGTACAGGGTGGGGACATCAGGATGACTTCCACGGCTTGCCTGATGTTTGCCTTTCCAAACATCAACCTTGCATTGGCCTTCTGCAGTCTCCCAGCTGAACATCTACTGTGAAACAGTGACTGTGCATGGGCATTTTTTCCAAAGGGAAAAACAGTCCCAGAACACTTCAGTCCCCAGACGAACAGCTAGCAGTGTCAGGGAGGCTGAGGCAGAGGGGGGAATTAAGGGCAGGAAGATGTTGGAGAGAAGCAGGAAGCTTTGTGATCTTTTTTCCTAGTGAGATGACAGAGGACCGGGAGGACAAGAAACCTGGGAGTCTGTCACTGGAGCTAACTGAGTGTTCATCAGCTGCATGTCATTTCTGTGACAGGCCAGAGATAACCTTTCTGGCAGAACTGCACTACTTGAAGCACCATTAACTGATTTGTGCCTCCTTCTGCACAGCACTTGGGCAGCATCATTCAGAAGAAACTCATTCGTCCCACAGCTTTACCTCTGGGATGCATTATCAGAAGTACTTAGAAGAGAGGCCATCAAAGATTATTCCTTTGGCTCCCATGGACTTCCTTCCCTTAGGGATGGCTTGAGGACAGTATAGATAGAGACAGAACCTCCTTTGGCCTGAAATAAAAAAGCAGGGTCTCAGGTGGATCCAGGAAAGAGTAACAAATAAGGCAGGTTCCCTTGGAGACCTCCACAGGAGGAAGGCAGCAAGCACCCATGCTTGCTTCACTTGTTTCTCACGAGGAACCACCTTAAGAAAACCCCATGAGGCAAGACTGATGCTAGTTGGGCTGTCACCCCCCCACAGTCACGGTCTGAAGAAAGAAGGTGCTTTCATATGTAGTGCTGAGCATCTGGTTTGGTATTTATGGGTTCCTGGAATGGGGTGCGGTGTCTACCGAAGCGCATTCCTGGGCTCAGCAAGATTAATCCTGACAGGTAGCTGCCTCAGGGAAGCAAATGCTTAGGCTCACCTGTAACAGCTCCAGCACCTGGAGTTTTCTCTTCCCTTAGAGCCACTTCTCTTCACATTTAATCTGCACGGCTCCGTTGTGCACTGCAGGGGATATTGCAATGTACGTGCAGCACTTTGCTTAACAGATGGCATAGGCACAATATTCTCTCTTTTTTTTTAAGAAAGGAGAACAAAATCTTGCAGTGGCTGGGATGAGAGCGTGCACTGGGGTGCCTCCTGCAAGGGCCTGCACACCCTAAGAGGTGAGCCACTTCATCCCTGCAGAAGTCAGATTAGGTAAAAAAGGTACATCAGGCATCTCAGTTTCAGCATCTGTCACCATGTTTTGTCACACACTCAAAAAAAGCTGCCTCTGAGTGCTCAGAGAACAGTGAAATGTGCATCTGCTTGGGGACATAAAAGAAAACACCTGCTCTTCTGAGATATGGGATGACACAGGCATAATTTGTAAGAAATTAGTGATGTCCAGATAGTCATTTCAGAAGAAAGTGCTGGCAGAGTTTATTTTAACATTCAGGACACTTTGCGTGTATCTCTTTGAAAACCTGATTTCACGGGGTGAGCAGCCAAGCAGCCAAACTTTCATCACAAGCACTGGCTGCTGCCTTCAGTGGCTGCAGAGCCTTATCCCCAGATGGCTGGATGGAGGTCAGAGCAGGGAATGGGAGAGGAACAGCTGAGGTTTTTCTGCATGGCTCTGCAGAAGAGCCTGTGCCTTGAACCACTTCATGCTCAGCCATCTTCCAGCCGGTTTACTGGTTTCCACATGAAGCAGTTTTCACCCTTAAGCTCTCTGATGCTCAGTGTTTCTCCTAAGAGGAAAATGTTAGGATTTCCTGGGCTGCTCTTATTGCAAAGAAACGCAGGTGCTCTGAATCAGTTCTTGAGGTGGTAATTTCCCCTCAGCATGGTGTTTGCCAAGAATCCTGTCTCTTTTCCAAGCCAGGTGCTGTGGTAATTTGGAAGCATGAAGGGCTCCAGCAGCAAGGTGCTGTCCCTGCTTACAGATCAGTATAAACAGTGAGCTGGAAAATACACTACTGAAATATGTGGCGTGTCCTGACATAGGAGCTTGGGTTATTTTGAGTACTTCAACGTTTTTGTTCTCATTTAGCTGATGGAAGTACTTTGTTCTCCCTCACCAGAAATGCTTGCAGCAAACTGTTGATTTTGCTTTATTAGTTACTGGCATTGAAGTTGCACATCCATGGAGCCAAGGAGCTGCTTCTTACTGTAATGCACTGCAGGGCATCCTGCCTGTCTGAGCTGGGCTTGTGATCCAAGGACTTTGGTTGAAAACAAAAATGAACAAACAAAAGCCTGGTTTGGGGGAGTGGACTGTGCAGGGAAGAGATGAGTGTAAGGTCATACAGTAGGTTTGTGCTAGAGGTGGGAACAGAGCTCAGGTCCCTTGGCTTTGGGTAAAGGGCAGGAGTACCACAAGTCCCTCTAGTTCATAAAACACAGTGATCCTCTTCTGGTAAGACACAAAGGACATCATGTTATTCCATGTCTTAGAGGGGTTTGTCAGCCAGGACATTTCCATGTTCTCAGCACACCCAGCCTAACAGGGAATAGACACTGGCTCTAAATGCTCCTTGGGTCATTGTACGTGTGGTTTTTTGTGTAAGGCCCCTTCCAAAGTGGAAGTAATAGTCAAAATCATGAGGAAGGTCTGCAAACAACTTGTGTAAATGGGGGCAAGGGTGTAAGAGTTTTTTGGTGTTGGGTAACTTGTGTGGTCAGAGAAGTTGGTCTGACTTTTAGAGTGTATTATGAGTACCAGTGGGAGCTTGAAGGTGCTCTGTGCCCATAGAAAATAGGCTAAGAATTGATCTTTCTAGAGGGGGACTCAAAGATAATCCCTTCTTGTGGTAGAAAGAAGCTGAATACCTTTGCTGATGAACATTTCAGCTTTGTATTTGCTATAGCTGCTTAAGGATGTTTCACTTCTCCCCCCTTTTCCTAGTCTCATTAATTTCCTCCCTTCAGACCAACACAGCTTCTTACATTTAAAAGCACAGTTAATATGGTGTAATGTTTGCAGAGCTTTTTTTTCAGTGCCTCACTTCCTGTCCAGGCAAAATTGGGGTATTTTGATTTTATTTCTTGTGTTCTCTGAAATAAGCCAGGTTGGAGGGGAAAAAACCTCTTCATTTTACCCAGCAGTTCATAGCTACTTCTAAAGAAACTGGGTACTGTTAAATCATTCTCATTAAACCTGCAGATTTGGCCAAGACACCAATGAGCTGAGTTTGTTTCACTGTAAAGAGAAACAGAAACGAAGAAATCCAGCTTGCACAGGGCCTGGTTTTGCAAAGCGTGAGTGCAGCATCCTGTGCTTTCAGATGTCAAAGCCAGGGGTAGGATACACAATGAATTTGACTTCAGCTCAAAGTAAAGGTACTGGAATCTTTACTACTCTCTTATATGGGATAACAGAATTACTAGGATCTTTAGAAAAGGGGGCTTTTAGAGATTTTTCTTTGGTAATACTCCTAATCCACTGCTATTCCAGTAGGATCTACCCTTTGCAGGAAGTTGTTCCACATTCCTGCTGACCAAGGGGAATAACATCAGCACACACTTCACCCCAAGGCCAGCACTAGAGCATCCTGTACAAGAGCCCAGTAGAAAAACAGCAAAGCTATTTATTAGTAGAGAAAATAAATAAGGATTCATCTTTTCCCTCTGAAGCACCTTTTTATTGATTACTTAGCTTTATTTTTGCATTTAATGCTAGAACTCTTGTTTCCATTTGTCATAGTTGCCTTTCCACATTGTTGTTGTATCTGCTGCATATTTCTCAAAGCACTACAGTCCAAGAGTGTGAATTCATTGAAACTCAGTGGCTTGGAGATGCTGATTAAGGGAGAGAGTCAAATATATAAAGAAAGTATATATGTATATATATATATGTGTGTGTGTGTGTATGTAGATAGGTGTGTGTATTTCAGTTGAAATGGGGCAAGCCTCAATTTCAGGAATTGCTGAGTTCCTTAATGGATGTTGCTGGGAATGAGTATTACAATATATTTACATGTCAGGAGGTGACAAGCTTGTTAAATTGACTTGGGAATGCCACAAATATCTAGTTAAACGTGTATGCTAAATTGTGGGTCTCCAGCTGTTCTTAAACAGAAAGCAAGCTCCAAATGGAGGACAAATCAGATCCAGCCGTACTCTGAGTACTGGGGGTTTGATCTTCTGGTTTTTCATTTCCAGTAGTGTTTTGCAAGAAATGCACCCAGTGGTGACTCATTTTGCCCTTCAGGTTCCCAACTGCATGGCAATGATAAAATAAGTAAACAAACCCAACACCCCCAACCTCCTTCCCCCAAAAATGGAGACAGCTGTGAGCCTCTGGGTTAATCAAGGCTTGGGCACATAATGTTTGTTACAAGTTAATGTAAGTATCGAGTCTGGATTCAGCTTTTGGTGCACTGGAGATAATTGAGCAGCTTCCCACAGCCCCAGCAGTAGGGCAATTCCCTTGTAAAATGCAACCTCTGTTTTAATGCTGCTAAAAATGAATAAATTAGTCCTCAAGGAGTAATGAATTCCAATAAAGGTATTGTGTGGCAGCATGTAGTAAACTTGCCATGGAGGAAATGGCTGGAATTTACTTTTCCAAGAGCAGGATTTCAGCTCTCTTCTGCTGCACCCATCCGTGCCTGTGGCTCTGCTCCTGCCCTCCTGGGCTTTAGGAAAGGCAGTAGGTGGAAATAGCCAAAAATAGTTTGTTGGCTTTGTGCTTTGTTTGGGACACCTGAGGCCAAAGCAGAACATCGTTTTTCATTTGGTTCAGTGTAAATAAGGACTGGTCTGTATCCTTGCCCTCCAGTTTTGGCTCACAGGTAGAGAGGTAGGGTTCCTCCTCCTCCCACACTGACTGCTTTGGGGGGCAGCAAGAGGCAGGAGCATGGACTGACCCTCCTCCTGCATACTTGGAAGTGAACAGGAAGGCTGTGCAGTTGGCTGTACCCTTGACAAATACTGGCAGTATTTTACATGTCACTATGCATTTGCTGCAGCTCAGAATAATCATGGCTATTTCAGGCCTCAGTTTTGTCCATCTCGAGGAGCTCTCTGAAAGGAACGTAATTGTTGTTTCTTCAGGATTTGGCATCCTCTGCTCTTTGTGTCTGTCACACGGTTTTCAGTCAGGTTGGAGATGACATGGCTGGGCTAAGCCAGCCCAGCTTTCCTCTCATCCTCTTGCCATGTGGAGCTCACTGCATGTCATGGTGAAGGCCGTCCCAGAAGTGGATTTGCCTTCCTGGTAGTGCCTGACCTGTGACCATCAGGTCCCTGAACTGGTGAACAGCTCAGGTACTGTCCGACCACATATGAAACAGATAAGAAACACTAAGTATTTTCATGTTTGCATAGTCCATCTTAAAAAAGCGAGAAGGTGAATTACTAGAACTGAGATTTCTTGTGCAGTTTTAATTTGCGCCTCCCTCTCTGGCACAAATAAACTATAGATATTCATTCCTCGGTGATATGATCCTACACTATTTCTTTTTTTTTCCTACAGGCCCTTGGCTCTTGCAGGGCACATGATAAATGATGTGTGCTGAATCATCACTATTCTTTGGGTAGTGTGGTGCATTATTTACTGTACACCAGCCAAATCCTGCACTCAGTACATAATTATTAATTTCCTCATAGGCTAATTAAAGATTGTATCATAAAGCACATGCATCAGGGAGCTGAATTAAGGTTTCACCAGTAACTTGAATTTTCTCCCTTCCCTAAGTATGGGGATATTTGGCTTTGCAGTTACAAGACAGCCTTGAGTGCAATCTTTAAAATCTAACATAAGGCCCCTCTTGCACCGGGAGGTGCCGGCCTGGCTCCCTCCCCACCATCACTGCCCATTACAGCGTGTCAGGGACCAGCAGCTCCTGGGGGCAAAAGCAAAGCAAACGAAAATAGGTGGTCCTGTTGTAAAACAGCAACTCCTTAATCTCAGCTTTAGAAATGGGTAATGTATTTGGCTGGTCTTCTTCCCCAAAATTCATCTTACAGCAGGTGCCCAGCATGGAGGATTGGTGTAAGATGTGTCAGGTAAGTTTGCTGTGAGGTGTGTAATTACACTGGGAGCTTTTCAGTGTGCTCATCAGAAATTTGCATCAAGTATGATTAGTTAAGTGAAATCTTTGAAGACCTCTTTATTTGATTACCCCTTTTTTCTTGTTGTCTAGAAGAGAAAATGACATATTTAGACAGGAAAAGCTTTCGAGAGGGGTGATCTCTTTATTATAGGTTTCTTCAGTGTTTGGCACAGAGCTTCCAGAGCTATAATAACAGTTATAATGAATGTGCATTGCCAGGGAAATTGTACTTCAAATATCACAGGTGAACTGATACAGACTCAAGCTGTTACCTAAGAAAAAAATAGCTTTTCTTTGTGGTTGCCTTTTAACTGTGATAACCATTTCTGTTGGAGAAGGAACAAGGGCTTTTTTGCATTTTTAAAGTTAATGCACAGAAAGTCTTCAGCTGATTAGCAGAGGTCCTGCGTAGGATGGCTGTTTCATTACTAAGAGTTTAAGTGAGCTATAAATATATTTTATGCCCTTGTACAAGTTCAAAGGACCATGAAATATAATTAAAAGATTCTGGGCACTGCATGCATAGGAGCAACATAGGAAATAAACGTTTGACCTTTCTTACCTTTGGTCACCGGTAAGCAATTGCTCTCCGTGCTTCCTGCCTGCATTACGTACTGTTTTGGCTTAAATACAAGAGTTAAATGCCTACTGAGAATGCTCAATGAACATTCACAGTTCTATAGTTCTTCTGTCTGGATTCTTCTCTTCTCTAGAAGGTGCAGTGCAAAATGCCAAGCTATTAGGAAGCTAACAAGTTTGTTTAATTATGCAGACCAGCTTTGGCTATGAATTAGAAAGAGACTTGGAGTCTATTGTTATTTCCTTTTCTTCCTGAAAACAAAACAAGAAATGCTAATTGAGACATTTTATACAGCTGAAGCACAGTGTGTCTAAAGCAGCTCTGTTTTATTCCTAGCCAAGGGAAATATCATATATGTATCATACAGGAGTAGGATCTGCCTGTGGATTAACATCCCTGAAGATTTACTGGGAAGCTCTGACTCACTGAAGAGCCTTTTCTGTACAACTGAGCCAAGTTTTGACACTGAATAAGTTGATGTAACTGGGTTAAGACACGGCCCAATGATTTTCAGGTTTGCACTGGGGAATATAGTTGTGACAGACAATCATTCTGAAAGAAACTCAGAAAATTAAATACACAGTAACAAATATAAATTTTACCTCTCGAGGCCAAAGAAAATAGAACAAGCCCTTGTCTGCTTTGTGCAAGACAGGGAAAGAAACCATTGGCAAGCAGAGCCAACAGAAATGAGTTGCAGGATCTGATTATCTGTTATTTGAGTCTGTAGTCACTGAGCTCGGAGCAAGCCTGTCAGACTCAGCCTTTGTCATGCAAGAGCTGCACAGCACAGTCTTCTCTGAGCTCTTTGGGACCACGCTCTGGGTGTGTTCTGAGTGCTGGTGGGACACCTGGGCAGGCTCAGGGCTGGGAACCCTTTGGTCAGCAATGCCAGGATCAGTAATGCTCCTGGTGGAGCTGGCAGTGTCTGCAGCAGCAGTCTGGGACACTTTGCTGGAGGTGTTCACAGCAGACTGTCAGTAGGCACCTGCCTCAGGCACCTTCAAAGGGAAAGGAGGATGTAGCCAGCACGAAGCATGAAAAGCTTGCTGTAAGCCTGCACTCACCACCCAGATAACAGCTGCCTCAGGGAGTGTGCCCGGGTGAGCTGAGGGTGGAATATGAATCATCCTGAGAAATCAGCTCATCAAACCCAACTGCTGAGTGAACAGCAAGAGCAGAAATACAGCTGTGGGAGTAGAGGTCTGTATCAGACCAGAGGTAGGCGTTGTGGCGAGACTTACTAAAGAAGGCAGTTAACTGACTGTGGTGCCAAATCCTCATTGCTGCTGCTCTGGATTCCTCATGGGAGCTGGTGGGGCACAGGGATGAGGAGGAGGAACATGCCTCATCCTTCTCTGAAGGCCATGACCAGGCATCCCTGGGGTGGGGGTTCTCTGACTGCTCCCTGCAACAGGCAGAGATAAGCACCACCAAAAAATGGCTGTTGATACAAACCAGCATTTCCTCACAGCAGCTCTTTTCCTGGTATCTCTGCTCTTCATTCCTAAATGAACAGATGCACTCCTAGTCCCGTGGCCCTTCTTAGGGAGTGTAAAACTTCCCTTCAGTTTAAATAAACATAGCACGGGGCAAGGATCTGATACAGAGGCTGTTGAAATTGCTGGAGGGGCACTTCTGTGGACACTGAAGTGGACACTGTGTGGATAAGGTGCAAAAGCACCTTGAGATGTCAGTGTGAAGAAGCTGGAAAGGCTGAGTTTTAACAGGCTGTCCCTCCTGAACACCAGGACTAAGAATTTTGCTGCTGTGTACGATCCACATTTGCAGATCAGAAGGAATCTCTGTAGAAGGTGACTCTGCTTTGAAGATGGGGGTAGCTTAACACCAGAAGAATATCTAAATATTGGGTAAGCAGTAACACTTGCAGACCCTCCATTCAGAGGCATATTCCTGAGCACGCAGGAGGGGGATGTGGTTGGGAGAAAATAGCCTGATCAGCAGCAGTCCCATTTGAGCATCTAGGAGATAGATTGGGGTATAGGGGCAAAGAGGGAAAAGGGTGTTTCTTGCAACGTGAAAAACACTTTTAAAGGAACTAGAAGTGATACAAAGAATTCTGTCAGTGTGCTCAGTTTGGGTTTGGTCTTTTTCCATTAAAAAAAAAAAAGGTATGATGGTTAATTTTCATTAAAAAGACTATAAAGATTGGAATCTGTGCTGTTGTAAAACTTGCAGGTCTCTGTAGTGCAATATATTTTAAAAGACAAGCATTGGAGATAGCGGGTGACACGATTCCTGTGCAAACCACAGTATGGATAAAACCCTTCCCAGTCACACCCGGGTGATGGGCCCAGCACCCTGACTGGGCACTTCCACCCCAGGAACTGCACTGTGTGGTGTTTGGTGTGTTCTGCCCCACGAGCTTCCCAAGCAAACCAGGGAGTGAGCAGCCCCCACCAGCACACTTAAATCTCCTCAAGCCTCTTCTGCAGTCACAGCACCACAGTAAATCTTGCTAATTATTTCACTAGAGTTTTGTCCTCTTTGTGTGTAAACCCAGACATTTATCTGTAGAGTTGCAGATTTAGGGTATTTTGTAGTGGTGTTAAACTGAAAATAGAGTACATAGTCTCCATAATTCCGGAGAGTCACAATGGACTGAAACAATTTGGATCCTGAAATCGGATACTGAGAGTTCTTTTTCTTCTGATAATAGAAATTCACTGCGTCAAGCTAAGCTGATAAAATACTTACATTTCAGATTGCTGCAAACAGGCAATTTGGACAAGGAAGCAGTTGTACTTTGAACTCCCATTAGGAATAAAATTAGTTTTCAGCACTGTCAGATTAGCAAAACCAAGGAACAGTTTGTAATTTGTTATGTAAAGGAATTGCTGGTCGGATGAACAAGACCTGTGTTCATGCTCTGAGGGACAACCATCATGGCCATGGTAGCATCTTAACATCTGAGATAAAGTGAACAGTCCAAGCTCCAAAACCTGATATAATCCTTTACAGAGGGAATCCTCATCTTCATCCCTAAAGGAGTTCTCAACTTCATCTCTCCGACCCTGCACATAGATGCAAATGCAGTGTTGTGTTTCTTAGCCCGATACAGACCCCCTGTTTTTAACATCCTAAAGTACTTCAAGTTAATATAAAAGTCCAGCCAACAGTCATAAGACACTTTTTACGTATGGACTAAATAATAAAATATTCATTTGAGACTGGAAATAGATAGTATGTTTTTTCCTCAGCTTCCACTTTAAGGAATTTAAGTGGTCAATTTTCAGACAAAATTCTGTGCCTTTAAAGTAACGAGCATCAAAGACTGTTTTTAAGATGCTGAAAGACATTGAAAATGTTCAGGTAGTTAGCTTTGGATGATTTAATACTTGGCTTAATTTAAATCCTGGAAAGATTGAACTAATGCATATCTCAAGAGGTAATTGCTTTGAGCAAGTGGAAAATACCATCTCTTCTTTATTCAAAGAAGTGTGCCTGTGGCAATTAGGATGGAACAGTATTTTGGGCTTACTGTGGACTGCTGAGTGACCGGGGCGGAAAAAATCACATCTTTCTGTGGTTGCAATGAGAAAAAAATACCTGTTCATGCTCTCCTGATGAATATTTGGCCACGCAAGGTCACAGTGCCATTGCACCAGGCCAAGGGTGTTCATGGTAACCCACCCAAGGCAAGAGGTTCAGGATGTGTGACCACCTGAAGGTGCCCAGCTTTGACACAGTGAGGTTTTGTGTTGTAATGAAAATGGTGCACTGTGAACTTGTATTAGGCTGGTTTGCTGTTTGCTTTTGGGAAGTCTGATGTTGGAAATAGATACCTCTGTTCATAAGCAGACTATGTTCACACAAAGTCCCAAGCGTGGAGGACAGGAGATACACTGCTCCTATTGTGCCATGTGGGCAGGTGGCTGGTGTGTTTTGTGTGTCTTTTGCTGAGAATTGGGCAGGGAACTGGTGGAGTCCCC
This sequence comes from Scytalopus superciliaris, assembly GCA_013400415.1. Taxonomy (NCBI): domain Eukaryota; kingdom Metazoa; phylum Chordata; class Aves; order Passeriformes; family Rhinocryptidae; genus Scytalopus; species Scytalopus superciliaris. The sequence continues at coordinate 1,387,650 of VXBX01004397.1, forward strand.
CAGGAACGATGGAAATTTCCTTTCCAAGTGTCTGTGCTGTTAAGGGGGGGTGTGCAGGCACTGCCCATCTGCCCAGCCCTCGCCGCAGCTTGCTCTGCTTCACAGAAACAACTGCAGGAGAACCAGTGCTTCTGCAGAACAAAGTCGGGTGCAGAAGGCAATAAAAGTCTTTTTGCAGCTCTGTAGGGAAAGAAGTCAAGAGTGTTGAGCTAAATAAGAGATTTGGTAGGTGCTCTGGCAGTTTTACACAGAGCCTTTTGAGGGAAAGCTGAGCTGGGGTAAAGCAGAGTACACCAAAGTGCTTACAGCCACAGTATTTAAGCTTTTCAGTTATGCATAGACAGAAGAGAATAAGGATGTGATTTTTACCTTCTTTAAGACCTGCATCCTTGAGCACCATAAGACTAAATCAAAACAGTAAAGCTGGTCCAGAAATGAGCCCCCCAGCCTAGGTAGTGAGACTCTTAAGAGTGGTTCCCTGCTTCATTTCAGATGTCCTTTGTGATTTTAGGGACATAGTAGAGGCTCTGAGCCAGAAAAGCCATGGGGGCAGCTAATCCCATTTATCTCAGTGGCAGGCCCTTAAATATCTCTGATCTGAGCCTGAGACTGTAATAGGACTTTTCCAGCTCCCACAGGTATTACAAAGATAGATAGACTAAGGAGGTGCCCACATCCTTGAGTAACAACAACCACCATGTAAGTACCTTGAATGCACTTCATTATGCATGGAAGGAGTAGGAAAGATAACGTGTTAAAAACAGATTGGCTCTATTAAAGAGGAGCAGTTGAGAATTAAGCAATAGCCAGGAGAAATCCACGTTAAGAAGCATTTTTGTAGACATGTCTTTGCCTCGTGTTTCCTTTCTCTCATTTCTCTTTATTCCAAAATGAAATAAGTGACTTTCTTTTCAGAAAGCCCTGAACCCAGAAATTAGACTAAAAACTAGCCTGCGCATAATGAGGGAGACACTAAAGTACATCATCATAACTCTGAGAGGTAATTTCCAGAGCTACATCATCCCACATGTGTAAAGTTCATCCATCAAAGCCATTCACTTACTGCACTTCCCAGGATCATCTGGGTTACTGGAACTTTACAGCACAGAAATATTGGTTATACTCTGCTTAATTTCAGGGCACTGTAACAGAGCTGATGTACTTGCCAGTGTCACTGCTCAGTGCTCTACACTCCCTGCAGAATCAATGGACACTTCAGGGAGGCTCAGGATGGCCCGAGACAGTCACAGTAATGACAATTAAAAGACATTTCCTAGGCTTTGAAGTGCATGCAGTGATGGTATTTCTAAATGGATTTCACTCAACTTCAGAATGCTGGGAAGATGAAACTGCAAATTGCTAGGAAATACAACTTTCTATGTTCCTAAACTTTAAAGTATGTATTGGGTTAAAAGGCTGACAAATTTACACATTAGGAAGGAAACTGTACACAGTCAGGACTCTTTATGTAGCAGTGCTTCATGGGACACTTTTCTGTCTTGTTTTCATGTACTCTGAGAAATAGTAAAATGAAGAAGACATTGAATTTCCAGTTAATCTGGAAACAAAACAGGGGCACTTTAATATTTTCATGTACATTCACTTTTGGAGGCTCTTCAGCCTGATGTAAATTATATACAATGCTATCACACTGTAGCCTTATAAAATGGAGTTTTATGCAAAGATTTGCAAAGCTTCCACAGCACAGGCTATATAGACTTTTCCTTAATAGATGCAGAAATCAAGCCACAGTGAAGGTGTCAAAAAATAGCCCTTGAAATATTTCCTCTTCCAGCTTGGAAAGTAATAACATTTCTACTGCTGCTAAGCCCAAGACTGGCAAATATTTTTCTGTCATTAAAATAAGCATTTCCCAATGCTATTTCCTTCCTGTCACACTGAGTATTGGGCTATAATTCTCCCCGCTGCTGCTTTTCTTTGTGAGCGGGTGGAGGAGTCTAGACGGGACGTGGTTTTGAAGGCTCACTCTTAGCCCTTGGGTCCCGGAAGTGTGTAGGTTTGCTGTAGGCACTCTGGTTGGTGGTATCTCTTATACTGCTCATTTGAGGTTATATATCTTTGCTTTTGCAAATAGGCCCTTGGAGCCCGTGGGAGTAGTTGTGTGCTTGAGGCAAACAAGATTTGACCTTAAAATAACATAATAGCAAATACACGGGGTTCAAACTGATGGCTCGCTGGATGGAAGTACCGAGAAGTACCTGCAGCAATTAGTTGCTCATGGATTAGAAATTTCATGCTCTGCAACCCTCATTGTAATCCCACTTATTTTTTCACATATTTCAGGAGAGGTACCATTTAGTTTGCATTAGCGTGAATGATGAGTGCTAATCTGAGATGACAGAGCAATTTAAAGCTGGCAGTAAGTTGCTGAGGTAATATCTAAAATATGAAATGTCTCATTCGTTAGGAAAGGTGAAGATGACAAGCTTAACTGCACCCTCTCTCAAACTGGTTTTATGCCAAGGCTGTAGAGCTGGCTTCAGTTCAGATTAGAGTCAAGGTCCAAATATCACCTTCTTCACAGTAGCTCAGCAAGGTAGGTATAGAAACCAGGTGCTGTATGTATGTCAGCAAAAATCAAACAAAAAATGTTAACAGGGACTTGACCCTCTCTTTTCTAGCGACAGGTGAGATAATTTAGGGTGATCCAAGAAAATTGGGTCTCTTAAGCAAGGCGGTGTGCTTCCTATCTTCAGAGAAAAGGAATGACATCTGTCCTTCTCCTTGAAAGCACAAGTGATGCTGTGGCACAGCTGGCATAATTCAAATTTTTAGGAGGATGTGCAACTTTTTTCATTACAGGCTCCACTAAATGATCTTGGCTGGAAATATATGACCAGATGGCATTAGAGCTGCTTTCCCTATAAGATTACAAAGTGCCACTGTTCACAATCTCAGCAGCTGAGAGATTATAAATTACTGGCACAACCGGTCACTGCTTTTTGAAGCTCATTTTCTTGATGCATGGGGAGTCTTTAGGTTTTTCATGATAATATCTTCAACTTAAATATGTCAGGTTTTATTAGTTCCCTGATTTAGGTCTGAAAACACACCTCTTTGTCGTGAAATTAGTGTGATGTTGCATCCTAATCTTTTACTCTTTCTTATGCTTATGGCCTTCATCTGTTGGCATCTTTGCTGCCTGCATTGGCTGCAGGGTGCACTTCTGACCTGTGTATTGGCTTCAGCGAGTGCATTGAGACTTGTGCCAGCCAAGAAACACGTTGTGATGGTCCTGTGTGACAGATATGTCACTGAAGAGGTAGAAATGCTTTCCTTGCTATTTTATTTTGGCCTTTGTCCATCTTGGGTGTGAGGATGTCCTGCCAGAGGAACAGCAACCTGTTCCGGAGCAGGAGGTGTGTGAGTGGGATGGGAGATGTGCCTGAGCAGAGCAGTGAGAGGGAAGAGTTGATCACTAATCCTGGGCAAGAGGGATCAGCAGTGGGGAACAAACCTTGTGGATAAGATTTTTCAAATTGTCTTTTGAGTATCACCTGTTATTTTAGTAGACAGTTCAATCAAATTAGCCCAATCTATCCACATAAACCTGCTTTGTAAGACCATGACAGGCAAGAGTGAAAAAGCTGTATTGTAGCCTCTTGGCTTTGTCCATTTTTTGAAAGTCAGCTCCAGAAGTGTAACATGATCCCAGAGAATCAGACAAAGAAGCTTGTGAGGGTGAGCGAAGGAGGATTTATGGGTGTAACCTGTACTCTGGAGGGATGCCCTGCACTTCCAGTGGCATACCAAATGACACTGAGATTTTCTATTGTGGGTGATGCAATTAGTTTGTCTTACAGATTTCAGAGCATCTGTATTTTACAAATACAATGTTTGATAATATCTACCTCTGCTGGAATCCTTTGAAATGGAAATGAAAACCATTGCAGTTGCTGGCCCACTAACGTTTGTTAAGTACAGAGCTCACTAAGTCTTAAGAAAATGGTTTTAGAGGACCAGAAATAGGTTTCTCATTAAGCATTCCAAAGAATGTTTTCAGATACATATTAAAAGACATCCTCTATCTATATACATTTATTTATTGCCTGTAATTTTCTCTGCACCATAACTCTACTTGCACAGTGCAGCTGGGCATAAATCTCATTTTTAGGAGCACTGCTCATGTTATGTTTCTTGACTTTCTATAATAACAAGAAATGGGATGCTTTGAGATAATCCAAACAAAGCCGTGTGCAATGTAATAACATCTAGAAGAGTTACAAAGGGATCATTAAAGGCGGGGGACCCAATGACTGAAGCCGGACAGACGTTGTGATGTGAAGGTGACCTGAGCTGGAAATCAGTCGTGCTGGCCAAAATGCTCATTTGAGCTCCACAGCAAGGAACATCACAGTGTGAGAGTATCAGCTTGGCCAGCATTCAACAGAAGGTACTGTCCTGTCCAGCCCCAGCTGTCTGGCCAGGGCTTCTCCTCAACCCATCTGATACCAGAAGAAGAATAGACTGGGTGGAGGAGCTGTTTATCAAAGAGGGAGAAAGTGAGTGAGAGCAGACTCTGGAGCTTGGCTAGACCAGAACCAGGGTGGGCAGAGATGCTCTAGATGGGGGTGTAAGGGTCTGTTCAGAGATGGATCCAGGAAATGGGTGAGTGACTCCACAGGCAGAGCCACTGCCAAGTAAGCGGGTGGCACAGGTTTTATCACTATTGCAGATTGCTATTATTACTATCATTGTTGTTAATATTATTGCTATTTATTGTTATTTGTTGTTCTTGTGATTATTTATTGTTGTTATTGTTATTAATGTTATTTATTGTTATTTATTGCTATGAGCATTACTGTGCCATAACACAGTGTTGTGTTACTGGGCATTAGGGGAGTGCCAGACTCTGGAGGGGTCTGGCCCGTGTCTCCACCCATGCTAGCTCTACATGTGACCTAAGGCAGATCCTAAGCAGAGAGGAGAAAAGCAACCTTTAAATTTGCAAACAGTGATTAATTCTAGCTATATTTGAACTGATTATGGAGGGAGCAGGCATCAAAGCTGGGATTAGGGGCTTAGCAAGCATGAGCACATCCTTGGGCAGCTATTGTGCTCTTACCACTGTGTTGCACTCGGATGTCACTGTGCTGGTATTATGGCATTATCCCACGTAACCTGCAGAAGTCTCAATAGCTGCACCCAATGAAAAAAGCATCTTGGTGTTCCTGGCTTCCTGGTGCTCCCTCATGACATCCTGCTGGAACCAGACTTGTTTATTTCCTAATAAGCCTTTGTAACACGTTTCAGTGTCCTCACAACATCAGGCTGTTGAATGTGAAGGACTGCAGTTTTGTGCATAGATGAAATCTCAAAGGTTAGAGAAGTTCCTTGACCAGACGATACTCTTTGGCTGTGCCTGTAGTTCTTGAGCCTGCTATATCTTTGCAGTAATATTTATTGCAGTGCATTTAGAGTAATAACCTGGGAAGGTTGTGGCCTCTTTCTGATGGACTCTCAGTACCTCTTTCTATTGCACTGCTGAGCTACAGATATCTCACCAGGACAGGCAAGGTCTGTCCTGCAGGACATACCTTGGAGCAGCTCAGGTTAGTGAAATGCTGTGGCTGTGCTGCCTTGGCCAGGGCCATGTGGCTACTGTGTCAGAAGGCACACAAGCCACTCTTCAGGGGAACATTTCTCTTTTGGGCAGCCTGGGCACATGGGCATTAATTATTTCCCAACCCAAGATTTGCTAAAGTGTAGAGATTCCCTGGCTTCGTTTGCCTCCTACCATGTTATAAGAAAATTAATTGTCATATTGGTTTTTGTTCTTTGTGAGTAGCTCTTTATCAGAAAAGTGTTAACAAAAACTTACCAGAAGAAATTTACTTGATCAGGTGCTTGCCAATTAATGATGTATGTATTTTTGCATTTAAAGAATATCAGCACTCAGTGATTCTTGAGCTGTACAGCATCTCTCTGAAGTTGGCCTGAACATTTTAAAACATTACTTAAATAGGATCAAGAATCTTGAAAATAAGATTTGTCGTAAGCTTTGTATTGTTGCCTCTCATACCCATGCATGTCTGTTTTTCAAACAGCATTTTATAATCTGCACTAAGCCCTGAAGGATGCTTAGTTGTTATGGTTTGACTTAATATAATCTAAAAATGGCTAGCAATAAATCCAATCATTTCCATGTAAAGGAAGTGTAGGATTGGACTGGTGTAACTATTATACCTTACTCAGAGGAAGAGCCAATAAATCCAATATATTTATTCAACTCCAAAATATCCACCTTAATTTGGTGCAAGGGGGGAAATTAAAAAGCACAAGCCTATATTTTGAAGTACAGTATGACAGTAGTGGGAACAACGTCTTGTATTTCTGAGAGTGGGAAAGGCAGAGGAGTGGGATTTGATGTGATTAATACCGTACCAGGGATGGGGAAAGTTGAAAGGAAGACAGAGCTGTCTCCTGAAGGCTGTTGATCTCTGCTCTGGGCTCCTGGCCAGACGAGCTGTCCGCTGAAATGACTGTAATTTCCTGAATTATACAGAGCCAAACTTCCATTTTTGAAAAGGACAAATTGGGCCATAGGAGAATCACTTGTCTTTACAGCTCATGACAAAGTGCTCCCAACTTAGAGGTTGGCCTCACCTTTCCTTGATTTTATAGAGCTCTTATTGGCAAGTACTAGTCTTGTTATGGTTTAATCAATATTAATCTCAGTTGGAAGGATACTTCTGGTTGCTAATTGAGATCAGGTTCAATTTCATCTCGTCATATTTGCTGTATAATTATTAGATGCTTTACATCATGTCAAAAGAGCCTTGGCTAATAGCATCAGTATGACATTCCCATATGCCGGCACAATGTACAGCGCAGAAAAAGCTTTCATGAACTTGTTGCTGTCTCTGCAGGGTATAATTCTCTGAAGTTCTCCAGACTGTGAAAAGGTTCACAAAATCTAGTGGCCACTCTCCTGTTTCTGTTCAGCCCATGTTGATACTCCCTCATTTATAGTTTAGTTCATCTAAACACTTAAACATTATGATATGGCTGGATATTTTTGATAAGTGTGAAGTACATTACACCCTTTTTGCATGTTTCTCTTGAAATGAGAAAGAATTTGCTATGGGAGAAAAGATCAGTGACGAATAGCACCTCTAAAAGGGCTGTGTTGGGAAAGATATATGTATGAGAAATAATACCCACCTGAAACTGTTTTTTCTCTCCTTTGAGAAAGGCCAGTCCCAGTGGGGATGGCACTGACATCTGATGCACAGCACGTGCAGCAGAGATCGCCCTTGCTACCTTACCCAATCCCAGCTGACCATGTGTGGATCACAGGCAGTTTTATTGTGCACAGGTGCTATGAAAGAATTTTGATCTGTCTCAGGAACATCTGCTCCCCAAGCTGCACATGCATTCCACTGAAGGCGGTGGCACTCCCGGCTGTGGGCTCCTGCCCTGCTGGGTGCCCCTGTCACTGTCCCATCCCAGCTCTGGCACTGTGGCATTCTTGTGTGGATGGTTCAAACCCCTACACTTACTGTGAGAGTTGTGAGCAAGCAGCAAGAAGTGGCTGTGCTGGCAGGGCCTGGGCACACACCAGGCACCTGCAGAAAGCCCAGGCTGGAAAGGCTGTCCCTGGGAAAGCTGCTCTCCCTGTAGCTTTGTTTCTTTGTGATGTGGTTTGCTTGGTAATACAACACTAAACCTATTAAGTTCTTGTTCCTGGCATGAGTCTCTGATATTACTGGGACCTCTTCAGCCCCAGGAGATCAAGACCAGGTCTGGGAACAGGGCATGGGATAGAAGTGAGGAGGATGTGTCCACATTGAGTTAGATACCCTTGATTGGGGCGTGCAGTGTTCCCATAGGAAAGAGAGCAGGATAAAAATGTAGCTGTTCCCTCTGGCCTTGCTGATTGTCCCACACTGAGAGTGAATGCCCTTTTACAGGCTGGGAAAAAAAATGGAGGCAAACATCAGTGCACTGAATGGTTTCAGTGAACATTGGAAGGTTTTGACAAGAGTGTGATTAATTTGTTCCCTCTTCGGCACAGCTGCCTAACTCTGGTTCTGTCAAACGCCAAATCTGGCCTCTGACTGACACGTTGGCTCTGGCCATGATGGCTGAGACTTGACTCAAACAAAGGAGCAGTGCTTCTCATCTGTGCAGAGTTGGATGCAGCACCAGGTCTGCAGGAAGCTCTGGATGTGGTGGGTGGAAGGGTGTGAGTGCCAGGGCTGGGCAGGAGGGTGTCGCCCGGGTGCCACAGGCAGCGGTGCCAGCGTTGGGGTTGGTGCTCAAAATGCTCCTGGGAGACCTCGCTGTGGAGCAAACTGGCCACAGTCTTGGGGATGCACACGTGTATTTTTAGAGCTGTACATTGCAACATGTGCAAATTTATTAGAGCTTGTTAATTAAAATTACTGTGGTGAGTGCTCGTTACTATATCTGACCAAAAAGCTTGCACAGACAGTTAAAAGAAAAACAACCAAACCCCACGTTAGAATAAATGCAGGTTAGTTACTAAAATGGGGTATCTAAAAATAGTCACAGTGCAAATAAATGTAGGCCTTTATGTGGTGCAATTGCTACTATTTCCTGCCTTTCATTTTATGGCTTTCTTTAAAGATTTGCTGTTTCTTTTTTGTCATATGTATTTTTTATTCATATGGCCAGAATCCATTTTTATTTCCGTGATATTGATCCAGATGTACAGCACACAGCATTGATTTCTGCTTGTATGTTATACATGCATGTTACAAGTGGCATCCACCTCTGGCCAGCTGTGGTCTGCAGAAGGAGAGAAGTGATTTTCTAGGATCAAATCTAGGTGTAGTAAGGGCTGCAGAGTGTAGGGTAGGATTTAGCTCAGCGGTGTGCAGTATTGTGAGAATATCACAGCCAATTTCTAAATACATCCACAGGAAAAACGAAAGAGGGTGAAAATCTTAAACTTTGAAGAATAAGAAAGAGAATGTAAATGGGTAAGAGTATCAGGACAAAGAAATGGCATTGCAGAAGTAAACTCTTTAGAAAAATAAAAGGGGTTTAAAGAGGCCAAAGGATCCTCCCTGCAGCATCCTCCCAGCCCACGAGTGTTTCTGTGTTGTTGGCTCTTTCCTGCAGCAGGGCATGTTGGAGTTTTTTAGATGTGATCCAGACCACATTGCTCAGGCATGGCCAGTGACCAGACTAAGAGCAAGGGAGAGGTTTTTTTGCGTGGCTGGGCTGGGCTCACCCTTCCTGCGGTGGGGATTTGAGTTACAGCTTGTAGAGCAACTCAGGCTGTTTTTACCCTCACAATTATTAAGTATGGCTTAATCTTCTTTAGCTTCTAGCCACTGGTTGTTGTCACCGCTCTTTTTTTCTGTCAAAAGAGCTGTATGGAGACAATTCCCTGTGTTGAGTTGGTTTGACAGACTGTGCACAAGTTACCATCTTCCTTTACTGCTTTGTACGTCAAACCCCAGGTCAGGCAGGGCATTGGCATCAGCCTGGCAGAGCTGCAGCTGCTCATTTACCTTCTTAAAAATTTGTACAACATTCACAGGTATTCTCTGAAATTTTTCCAGTGTTTTATGGGTTACTAAAAGTAACTATAAAAGCTGCAGCAGTTTTAGCACTCGCAGATACTGAGTAGCTGAAGGTTTGAGGTTTTTTTAATGTGCTATTTCAGTTGTTACTGTTTTACTGCTGGAATGAGATACTTGGTATCACCCTGTGATAACACTGCATTCATCTGAATTTTGTCTAAATAGCAAGCAAATATAATCATTCTCACCCTTGTGTTATTCTTGCCAAGTCTGCTAATTCTGCAGAGAAGTAACTTCATGTAATTGTAAAGGCTTTTCTCAGTATCCTCTGGAGTTTTTTGTTAATATCCTTCCCCTTGTCCTTTCTGCTTCTGGCTCTAGATTCCCCTCCTTGCTTGCCCCTGTTCTGGAGCGTGGGTCTGTCTGGGCTATGGAGTATCCTTCAGAGGCTCTGTAGAAAGACCACTTTGGGACACCTGTTCTGTTTGGGTTATGTTCTTCTACAGGAAATCCATGGTAGTTATTATTTTTAATAAGTAACCACACAAAACAGACAAGAACAGAAATGTCCCACTATGAGCTTCGAGGAGGACTGGCAAAGATGGTTTTCTAAGGTCTCTCCTACCCCGAGGTAGTGTTGCATTTTGACACTAACTTTGAAGTCGTTCTGTCAGAGTTTTGGGTTCTGGAGCGCAGAGATGTGGTGCTGACAGACCCCATCGCTCCCTGTGTGTGACACTCCTTGAATATGCCTCCAAAATACAACCTCCCCGAGCCAGCCCTCCTACCTGACAGGAGGGAAAGGCTGCCTGTGGCCTGCAGAAAGCCCCTGCTACTTGAGCAGGAAGAAGGGAGGTGCCTGTTCACTTTTAAGGCATGCATTAAATATTAAACAAGGTATTACTGTTCTCGTGGTGTCAGTAGTCAAGACAAGCCCTAACCAAAGCCTCCAAGACTGCATGACCACAGAACTTGAGAGAGGTATGGCTATAAATACCAGCTCTGTGGTGAAGCTCAGCACTCCTCCATGTGAGAAGTTGGGTGGGGAAGGTGCTGGCGAGCACAGGTGGCCCTGTGGTCCTTTGCAAGTATTTGTCTTGAAGCCTTGGGACTTTTTGAATGAAAATATGAGAAGTGTTTGTGTCTGAAAATATGTGGAGTGTAGGCTTGTCTTGCAGCTATGTAGCATTTAAAAACCCTTATTTCTTACCCAGACACATGCCAGACATTTCGCAACACGGAGGTAATGACTTACTGCCTTCCCTGGAAGAATGTGCATCAGCAATATGGGAAAACAGGCTGGATGCAAGAGATACAATGAGTGTCTGTCAGATAACCCGGTAGCTCACTAGAGTTCTGCATAGACATGTACACAGTAGGGAGTATGTTTTTGAAGAAACAAAATGACTTGCAAGAGCAATGGGAGAGGGAGGAGAAGACGCCGGCGGAAGGAGCAGTGGGGGAAGAAAGCAGGAGACAACTGCGAGAGGAACAAACATCGCTTTGAGGATGATGTGCTTTATGCCTTTTGTGGGGTTTTCTGCGTTGCCTTCAGGCAGTTCAGGATGTGCAAGAGAAATCGGGAGATCAGAAGGGGTTGGATAAAAGTCTGTGCTCGGCCTCCTTCATCACTAAGCACACTCTCCTTGTTGGAGATGAAAAACAAACATTGGGTGCACAACCTGCTGTTTACACGTCTGGTGGATCTGTTCACACAAGGCTCTTCTTGCAGCCGAGGAAAAGGCTTTTTTTCATGGCTTCTTTTTGAGGCTTCTTGTTATTTTCACAGAAAGGATAAATGTGCAATCTAAGCAGGGCTGAGCAAATGACTTGGGAGCATGGGCCTGGAAAGGCTGGGTCACTGGGATGGCAGATGGCTCTTAGAGCAGCACAGGGTTTCTGAGACCAATGCAGACCAGACCTGAAGCAGGCAGGAGATGTGGGTGCTGCAGGCAGCCCCGTGCCTGTGTGGGGAGAGGCTGGAAGAGCAGGCAGCCCCCTGCCTGTGGGGTGCAGCACTGGGCTCTACAACAGAGCATTTCCAGCATCACTCGATGCCCGTGTGCACCATCCTGGGGATGTGCTGCGTCTCCAGGCAAACAGGAATGGTGTAACAATACAACTGGTGGGCTTTAGAAGTGAGGCAGTTCCTTATTGCTGTATTTCAGAATGCAAACTCGATCTATGTGATGGTGTGTTTGTAGGAGCTCGCTCTGTGCCAGGCACACAGCCTGTATTTTCTCAGGTGTCCTGTGTGAGTGCTCCAGCAGTGAGTAGGACTTCTCCTGAAGGTGTGTGCTATAAATACACCTTAAAATTTAGAGCTACTTACCAAAAAGAATTGATGAAGAAAGTTCAGATGTAAGCAGTGTTCCCTTTGGCTGTGTCAGCATTGTTTCAGTACTCCATGGGCTGGGGAGCCTTTGCTATCACTGAGTATTAGTGTTCTGTAGCAGCTTTTCATTGTCAGATGGATTTTCAGTCTTTATTCACTGTTCAGATCATGCTCCCTGTTCATGCCCTTCATCACGTTGTCTTTTGAAGAAGAAATCCCAATATTACATTTCTTTTTTGAATCCAAAAAAGAAATCCCTAATAGCTGGAAATGCGATGCTGATTCCAGTTTCTAGTCCTGTGAGGGACCAGGCAGCTGGGTCTGAGGAACCTTTCCTGGCACGTGGCTGGATGGGCCCAGCCTGGTGCAAGCATCCTGCAGCCCCTCGGTGTTCCATGGGTGCCCAGCAGGCACAGCACAGGGCTTGTTTGGCAGAAGTGTTTCCATTAGCTGCCCGCTCGGGAAGCAAGCAGCTTCAACCTGTAAACACTGCTTTTTGGTGGTCATTTGACAGACACAAATTTATGGAATATTACGGTGAACACAGGGAAAAACCTGCATCGGCTTTCTGTAAACAGATTTGTCTTTTCAGCAGCAAATTGAACATTACAAGTTTAATTGCAAATTAAACATTTGGCCCAAAACCCGGAGTGTTGTTATTTGGAACTGGTGCCAGGAGCTGTGGGTTGTTTTTATCCTTTGCTGGCTGGGCTGCAGGGCTGGGCCTTGGAGCATCCTCAGGGGTGTGCTTTGGCCCAAACCCCACACATGGGATGGTGAACGTGAGGCAACTGAACTGTGGGTCCCTCTCACAGTCTGTCCAGACTGAAATATATCAGGTTCAGTCCTCCCTTGAAAAAATGGCACTTTCGGCAAAATGCTTTTCTCAAAAATGTTTTCCCAGCAATACAAGTTTCTGTAGATAATGTTTACCATCCTTTCCTCCTGTAAAGCAATATTGGTTATTTAATAGAGGGTAATGGTCACATAAGCCTCAGGCAACATAGCCACAGACTGTCTTTAATAGCAATATTTAGTTGTGTTCTCTTAGTTATAAATGAAATAATTTTTCATTGTTATGATAATGATTAACAATATGACAAATTTCAATTATAACAGCAAATCATTACAGTATATTGAGATAAAATCAAGCTAAATTGTGCTGTAAATAAGAATCCATAACTTATCAGAATTGCATGGGTAATACATTATTGGATTTTTCCCATAGTCCCATGGCAAAAAGAGAGAAATTTTATTAAATGTCTTTTTGCTTTTGAAAACTTAAAGTTCACATTGCTTTCATTTTCACTAATAAATTCAAGATGTCCATATTAGTTTAACCTGAAATGAATTTGGTTTATTGCTGAAACTGAAATTCCCCTGTGAACGTCTCAGTGGATTAGATATATGTTGGTTATATTCTTCTATGATTAAGTTTTTATTGATTTTTTTAAAGTCAGTCAGTTTTTGTATGTTACTCCTCATTGCCCGCCTATATTCTGCTGTACTGCCCTTGACATGTCAAAAAGGATGATATGTATTTAATTTACTTGGTTTCTCAAGAAGTTATTAATCGTTGTTTAATACCCTTGAAGGTATGCTAATCTGGGCTCTGCAATAGGTGTGTTTTGTACAGCAGGATTCAGTGCTGCTGATCTGCACACAAGACACTGCAGCCCATTCTTCCCCTGTCCCCTTTCTAAGGTGCAGCCAAGAGCAGGTGTTTGTTTTCTCCTGTGCTGTTGCTGTCGGCTCTGTGCTGGTGCTGCACCAGCAGAGATGGGGCTGTGGGTGCATCTCCTCCCTTCAGGGTTGGCCTGTGCTAGGAAGGGATTTGAAACACTGGTCAGTGTTCATCTCAGTAGAAAGAATTCCCATTTTTGTAGATAACTACTAAAGTAAGCAATGGTCGAGCTTTTTGGAGGGGAAAAAAATTACTGTTAGTGTTATATTTTGTTGCCAAGGTGCTGAAATTCAGACCCACAGAAGCTGGATCAAGTATAGAAGATTTTGAAGGAGTGACCCATCACAGTACTGTGTATTTAAACACAAGAAATACCAGAAGGATTCAGATGTTTCTCTGTTTGATTTAGATAATCCCTACTTGTCTCCACTGGCTGAAATTATTTTCTTCTCAAACATGTGAAATAGCTAAATTATTTTTATCCATCGTGTCATGACTCAGTAGCAAGACTTTCTGATTGCTTTTTTTCATCCCCACCCAGCAAGACTCCCTGCTTTGCTCCAGTACAAGCCAAACAAAAAGGCTTTAATCATAATAGGGTCACACCTTGCATTTTGCACAAGTCAAACAGCTGCACATCTGCCCTGGCTGTGTGTCACACATGAGCCCACACCCTCCCAACATGGGTCGCTTTTTGGGTTGGGTGGAGGTTCTTGGGGATGGTGTTTTTTGAGGGTGGTGGTTTGGGTGTTTTTCCCCTGGAGGATGATGTCAGAACAATTCATAGTTACTTGAGCAGATCAGTGATCCTAATCATCTTCATCACATTAAATGATTTAGAGGGAGGGAGACTGTGTCCAAAAGTACAGTGAAATCCATGTGGCTAGAATGAACAACTCTTAGAAATGCAGATACTGTTTTCCTATGATTTGAAGGTCATTTTCACACTGCATGGAGATTTTCAAATGCATCCATGTATAACGCGTCGCCTGTTAGCATTCTGCTGTCATAACTTTATATTGATTGTCCTCTGCAAAGATTTTTAATAACAGCAGTAACATAAATTCATTTAATGTGAATAGAGGCTAATTAAGAACAAATGTGCTGGTCGTGTTAGGAAGTTATTTATCACTAATTATGTACCCTTCGTCTGTGACTTGCCATAAATACTCTCATCCAGGCTGATGCTCTAAAACAGTCCTACCTGTAGGTGTGTGTGCTGCCTTTCCCTCAAGGCTGCCTTTCCCTCAAGGCAGCCAGGCCCTGCCGAGGAGGAAGAGAGGAGGGCAGTGGTGGCTGTGCCTGGGACAGCCCAGCCCCTGGATGGGAGCAGAATCATTTGCCAGAGGAATCTGGCTCTGTTGGGAGAGCTGGGGGAAACTCCAGTTCAAACAAGAAACCCTTTTGCAAACTCTCACATACTTTGTCCCTGTGAAACTCCTGGGAAATGTGCACAAATGTGCCTCAGCCCGCTGTGAATACCACCAAGTGATCCTCCAGAGTGGCTGAGTTCTGAAATCATTACTCTCCAGCCGTTTTCTCTCTGTGAGTCCTTCGCATGACTGAGAAGGAGGGGTTGATTTGCAATAGGGCAGTGCAGAAGAGAATTTTACATGTGTTCACTTGAGCATTTGTATTAGCATTGCCTTGTGCATCAAGAGATGTTGCTTGACAAAAGCTGCTGAGGAGTCCTGGCAGTTAAGGGGCTGAGAGAAGCACCCAGCCTGTGCAGGCAGGACCACCCACGGTCTGCTGTGACAAGGAATCAGGGCAGCAAGCAGTGCATGTTTGCATGGGATGGGGCACTGCTTCCCACCAGCATGGGGCCAGTGTTCCACACCTTCCCACAGCTCAGGCTTTTGGTACCATGCAGAAGCCTGGAGCAGAGTCTAAATCCAAGCAGTAGCTCTTACCTGTCATCTCCTTTCCCTTGGAAAGGTTCCTGTGCCCACGTAGCTTGCCCTGAAAGGAGCAGTTATCTGGTGTTGCTGCTCCTCCACCTTTCACTGAGCTGTGGGAAACCCCCAAACTCTCAGACCCTCTCATCCAACTCAGGGAACTGAAACTCGCTCCTGGTGCTGCAGAGACTGCCACTCCTTGGAGTTTATGATACAAAACAACAGTTATTACCTACAGACAGTTTGTGATAAAGCTCATAAAATGAAAAGAGCCTGTGAAAATCATTAGGTTCCTTCAAATAAAAGATTGGTACCTAAGAAGAATCATTAATTAAATATTTGACTAGTGTTTTCTTGCCTGTAACAAGCAGAGCCGTCCCATATCACAAATTATTAATTTAAACCAGATTTTCTAAGGGAATAAAATCCATTGTTTAGCTTTTCTTAACAATATACTTTTGTTCTTGGGAGGCAATGTGTTATTACACATGCCTTTTGAAACTGTTGGCTGTATATTTGCTTAGAGTGAAGAGATTGTATTTCCTGTTGAAGACATAGTTTATCCTAATCTCTGTTCTAACTGCTCTAGGATTTCCCATTGCAATGGGGAGGTATTGCATTTCATGCTGGGGAAAGCACCCCCAGCAGGCTCAGCAGCTGAGGGGAGCTGGCTCACCAAGTGGATTCTTGAGCCTTTCCCACCCCAGCTGTATTGACAAGAAATTAAGTTTGGGTTTAACAACGCTGTTCTGTTTTCAGGGGATGATATATAGTCACTGGTGCAATAACAGAGTGATATCATATTGTCCAGTGAAATCCCTTAGCAACTGATTCAATATTTGCAGGGAAATAGTTGGGGTGGTGGCAGCCAAAGCTGCTGAATGAGTGACAGTGCCCCAGCTTGCAAAGCTCTTCCCCACGGCCTGTTTTGCACCCTGGATTCTCAGAGCTCCTGGGAAGGGTTTCAGAAGTGGTGATTCAATGCTACCTGTAGATAACAAAATGATTGTTTGTTTATTTTTGTAAGTAACATTTGTTTTGTGCTTGATGCTTGGCTGGCAGCTGCTTCTAGCATTTGAAGCACCCTGAAGCTCACATGTCAATGACATGGAGTAGACAAGGCTGATCACTGGAGACTTGTACAGTGAAAAGCTCAGGTCTGGGGGAAGTGTTCAGTGTCTGCCGCTGACATTTGCCTTAACAAAGAAGCCCTGTTCTATCATAATAGCCCAGAAGCCCATAATAATGCTGCTCTGATGCTCAGGCTGCTGTTGTTCAGGGTTTCTCTCTCTGTACTCTTCATGGTTTGGGGGGAGTGTTAATTTTTTTCCTTTAGTGGAGGTTATAAGGCAGGGAGCAAATTTCACATGAATCCACTGGGACCTCAGCAACTGGCCGTGTTTTAGCAGGCTGTTAAGATTTATTGCACAAACCATTCTGAAAGCTATGAAGAGATTTGCCATGCATTTCAGTGTCAGAGGAGCTGTGGGAACAGAAAGGTTGGCATTTAGCGCTAAACGACTCCCATAAAAAATGAACAGTTTTCTCCAAGTAGATGAGAGCTCCTGCACTGGTTGGAGGCATTCAACGTGTTCATTACCTCGAGTTGTAACGAGCAAGTCAATTTGTGATGAGAGCCCAGCTGGGGTCAAAGCAAACTAAAGGAATAGGAGAGCCAGGCTGGGGAAGAGGACACCTTGGAGTCAGCAGCTGAGGCAGCTAGAGGGGCACAAGTATTTTTGAATATACTTTACATTAAATTTAGTTCTTTTTTGGAGGTTTTGCCCTCAGAATATTCAAGAACAGTGCCAGAAATGTGATGTATAAATCCTACCTTTCACCATCAACTGTCTTCCTTGTCTTCTCTGTCATCTGCTTCGGTAGTAGTGCTGTCAGCACTTCTGCCTTCCTTGTCCTCCAGTTTGTTTTCTTTCTGGCCTGCTCATCTTTATCTCTTCTCCTCTCCTAAGCTTTCTAAATGCTTGTCACTCTTTTTTTCCCCCCCATGTCCTTTCAACCCAAGAACATGATATAACTCTGCTTTACGTGATTTCTGTGTGGTGGTGTCGGGCTGAGGCAACTGTCAGTAATCCAAACTGTTGGATGCAGCAGCCAGGCTTCAGTTTTGTGTTTCTGAGTTTATATTCTGTCCAGTCACTTGGACTTTGAACTCTTTCCTTATCTACTGCTTTTGAAAATGCATATTCCCCGTTATTATGGGCTTACTTGTATTGTCGCAATCTGGAATCCACGAGGAAAAGTAATAAATAATAAAAGTGAAAGAAAAAATACGTAACACTTTAAAATTGACTATTTTCTAGATACTTTATTTTTGTGCTTATGTCTTTCAGTTATAAGAGGCTGTAATTTGGTTCAGATGTGGCTATTTTGATACTGGAATTTGATGGGGATTTTAATAGCATGACCCTGTAGAGGCTTGAACTTTGAGGAAAAAAAAAGGGTTTGATCTTATCATCAGGCTGACGTAATAAAGGAGATTAGTTCTCTTCCGAACCGCATCTTGCGGGATTGTGGAAGTGTTGGGGCACATTCAGCATTCAGGCTTTTTAATCAATTGTCCTTGATTGCATTCTTTTTAAAAACACACTGCAGGAGTCATCTAGAGGAATTATTGGTTTCCTTTTAATGCACATGGAAGGAAAAACCAACCAACGGTATTTTTACGAGATTTGTTTATTTGCTTTTGTGTATTTGCCTCTGATTTCATAGGATGTTATGGAACATTTGTGCTATTTTTCAACAGTCTGACATGTTTTCTACCAACTCTTTAGGTGGCTTAGGTTGGCAAAAATACTGGACATCAGCAAAGCTAATCTGAAGATTGGCCCTCTGATCTAAGCAGTTCCATACAGCTAAAAATTCCTGCTCCACACATATGGGGAGAAGGCATATTTTTAGTTTTGTCCAGCTGAATACCAGCTGCTTTGATTTTGCTCCAACTTTGCAAAAGCAAGGAAGGTTGAATGATGAAGCAGAAATAAAGCAAAGCAGGAAGGCTTGGTCAACCAGAAATACCTCAGGCATACTCTCTGTTTGGTCTCTCCTATGGTCTCTGGAGAGCCCGTGCTGTTGCGTGGATGTTCAGAGAGGGGAATTAACCTGTGCTGCCCTTGGCAAAAAAGCTGTGTGTGTGCCTTCTGCCCTTGTCACGCTGCCCAGAGCAGGCAGCCACGCTGCTTGTGCTGCTGGGAAAGCACAGTGAGGTGGGAAGATGGCATGGAAGAAGTCCTCTGAGGTCTCCTTTCACAGAGATACTGTTTTCTCAGCAGGGAGAGAGGATCAGTGTCTCTCTGTGTACACCCCATGGGCCCATCCTCAGTGACTGGTCTCTCAGAGGATCAGGGGAAAATTGGGGCCATTCCTGTTATGGCCTTTGATGCTGGCATGGTCTTAGCAAGCTAGGGCTTGCCAGCCGTGGCAACTGTCAGGCAGTTTGATGAGCCCAAAATGGGCTTGTGCATGCTTATCTCTACTAGCTGAGGTCTTTGCTCTCTCTCTGCTCTGAAATTTTTACAGGCATGTTGTGAACAATTCTGGTTTGAGGAACATAATGCACCCTTAAGTATAGTTCAGAATCCCAAATTTATCAAGACATTTGTCCCTGTAATCCTTCCTATTCATAACCCTACTTTCATTTACACTTTCAGGACTTAAGTTTGCAAACCACTCCCAATATTAACAACTGCTTCTGCCAAGCCTTGCATGCTGTGGGAAGGCTCCCATTTCCACTCAGTCCTTGTGAGTCTTTGGCTTCTTCTCAGCCCCAAGGCTACTCTTCAGCTTACACTGTAGCCAGTGAACTCCTCATTTCTCTTACTGGCACCAGCTCCTTTCAAAAACCTCGTCATTGAAGTCACATTGCTCTTTGTGCAGGGAGCTTTTCAGGTTGCCACGGCATTAATAATGTGCCTGAAGCTGAGCAGATGGAGCAGGGATGTTTGTACAAATAAAAGCAGCATGTCCAGAAAACAGCAATTTGCAAGAGCTCGCACTGTGTTCTGGTGAGTCTCACTTTGATGGAAGGACAATTACACTGCAGAGGCAATTTTCCCATTGGAAAGGAGAAGGGGATTCCTGCAGTCCCCTGGTGGGTTCCACATTCACAGTGCACCGTGTTTGAGGTTTTGTGCTTGAGGTGACATCACCAGATGACTGTGATTCCTCTGTGCTTGATTGCTGAGGGAGGAAGGAGTCAACTTGGAGAAGAGAAGGGCCTGTCTGAAAACAGGCAGTGTATGAAGACGGAAGGCTGAGCATCAGAAATGAGAAGTGCAGTCCCAAATGCTGTGTACAGATAGCACTGAATCTGCTCACTGAGTAGCACAGATAAAATACTGAGAGAGTTTTGACACAAGTCAGAATGTTTCACTAACCTTGTTTTCATTGAAAACTGATTCTGTGGGGATAAGAGCATAGATGTGTCAGAGACCAGGGAAATGCTGCTCAGCATGCACTCTGCATCCGGAACAGCCAGTCCATCATGGGAAGAGCTGCCAAGAGCTTTTGCTTTGCTGTTCTTCCTCTACAGAGGAGTACAATGGTCTAGCAAGTTATACCTCTGCTAGAAGTTTTATTTAACTGTTTGATTTAAACATCACATTTCTACATTAGTTTCCAACTTAAAAACAGCTTTCTTAGTTGAGTGCCCTGTTGAGCTGGAGAGAGGAGCAGAGGAAAGCTGATGCTCACAGAGAACATCTTGTTAGATCAACCTGGCCACACACTTTCCCATCTCTGCAGTGACTACACCCTGTGCTGCACTGGGAACCAGACATAGCACTGAGCTGTCTCAGGGACAGAGGGCTCTTTGCAGGGGTTTCATGTGGCTCCCCAGGACAGGACTCTTGGAGGAGGGAGCTGGCTCACCCCAATGAATCTGGCAGCAGGTCACAGGGGACACCATGAGCATCTCCCATGGGGGAGTGTGGACAGCCTGCACACTTGCTGGGTTCTGTGTATTTAGCCAAGTGTTCCTTCTTCACTTCCATTCCCTAGAGGGCTTGGCACTTCTGTCCATCCCTCTCTAAAGATACTGGGTCATTTGGGGGAAAATTCCAGTTTCAAGACCAGCCCAAATGAAGGGAAACTATTCTTGGCTATTTGAGAAATAACATAGTTTTTGGTTAGAAGCACTGTTCCCTGGAGCTTTTTTTTTCTGAAAATAAAAATAATATCTTTTTGCTAAAGATAACAATGCACGTTTCCAGGAGAAATATAGGGCTGATGTGTTTGTTCATTTTCTTAGAGAGTAAAGCCACGCATTTAAAAGCCTGAATAACCTCCCCATAGGAGCCCAGACTTCAATGAGGTGACTCCAGGTTTTAAAGAAAAGGGCAGTGCAGCTGCCTGGAACAAGAAGGGGTCTTGTCAGCCTGGTAGCTGAAGACCTGGTTATTTTTGGTGACTGACTGTTCCTTTCCATAGTGGGGGGCGTTTTCAGAAATTGCTGCAGTTTGCTGTAGGTGGCACAGGGTGGATGGCTCCAGCCTTTCCCCTGTCTCAGGAAAAGCAGGTTGGGGTGCACTGCCTGGGCTCACAGCCACCCAGAGCTGGGGTCCCCTGGGGCTGGGGTCCCCCACACCCTCCCTGGGGCTGCAGATGGGTGGTGGGAGCAAAGCCAGGCCGGGGTCCAGGCGCTTTGTCCTGGACAGGCACAGCCACGTGGATCCCCACTGCCCCAACCACACGTGGGACTGTGTGTGGCTAAAATAGAGAGAACAGGTCATATGAAAGGTGGTCTAAGGGGCCAAATAAGTGCTTATGGAGCAAAGGAAAATTGTTTCATTTGGGAGGGGAAGGGAGGAAAAACCGCACAGACATTCCTTTCCCTACAAGGCTGCCAGTCACCAGCCCTTTCTGCAGTGCCTTTGGAAAGGGATTTGAATGATTAAATTACTAGTTAGCGAGACCCTATGGGACTTGGGCTGGTAACGTTTCCTAGCATAAAAATTGTCTTGTTGAGAGATTTTTATTTTTGCCCTGTTGGAATTTTTTCCTTCGACATGTCACGTCCAGCTGCTTCTCCAGATGGAGGCTTGGGAGCAGTCGCCAACCCCCTCTGGGACCAGGAGAGGGATGGGAATGATTATGCAGGAGCCACCATAGTGCAGCTGTTCAGCTGCAGACATGAGAGATTTGGGCTCCCTGGAGCTGCTGGGCTGCTCAGCCACGGCTCCCACCGTGGTCACCCCCTGCTCTGAGGCCACACTGCATGGCAAGGCTGGTCACTCAGCAGCTGGACACCTGGTTTGTGGCCCCTCAGAAAGTCTGTTTGCTGAGCCCAGGCTGGGAGGCTGGTATTTTTGGAGGCACAGTGTTTTTGCTGGCTCTCCTGGGTTATTCTGTATTCCAACTGCTCTCAGGAAGGAAAATGAAAAAAATAAGGAAACTATGAAGTTCTAGAGAACTTGCCCAGATCCTGCTCATGTTTTCCATAGTATGATGTCTGATGTGGGGAAATCAGTAGGATTCAGTCTGTCTGGGGAGTAGATGGGTATTTTATCTAGAATGTTTTCTGTTGTTTTAACTCCCCATCAGGGACCCAGCATGGCATGCAGGGTCCAGCAGGCATTTGCAAGCCTCCCTTGGCTCATCCAAAGCCATTTGGTCATGGTCAGTTTGCCAAGATAGTGCAGTTCCCCTTCAACTTGATCCTGTTTCATCCTTGTGGTTCCCAAAGGTGTGATTTCAAGGTGAAACTTCCTCAGAGTTTTCTATCAGTTTTTACCCATCTAATCTTCCCTGGTAAAGGCTTGCATTTCAAAGGATGATGATAACCTTTCTGCCATAGAACACTGATACACAGTTGTATCATGCTCTATGTATATCCAAGCTGGCTCACACTCTGTTATCATTCTCAGCACCTTCAGGGAACTGGACCTCCATCCCTGAGAGGCTTTCAGAGACAGAAGAGATTCCACTCACAGTTCTGCCTTTGCATCTGGGTACGTGAAGTTTGTACTGAAATCCAAGACACAGAAAAAGGGATGAGGGCAAGACAAGGCTTGCAGTGATCATCCAATCTTCAAAGTCAACAGGCTTTCCTTCTGCATTCCTGATAAGGAGGCTGGAGGACATGGAGCTGCTGAGCAGCAGGGTTTTCTGGGAGTTACGAGGGGAAGAGCTTGTGTGTTAGGATCAATCTTGCAACCTTTCACACAATAAATAGTTTTTATTCGTTGTGTCTCCCCATTACATTCTGTAGATGGAAGATTGGCTTCAGCTGGAGACAAACTTAATTACAGAGAGGCACGTGAAGCCTTTAGGACTGTGATGGAATTACTCTCCATTTCCGGGTCTCGTTCCTTGGCATTATTTTCCCTTTGATTTTGATTCCATGTTCTGCACCACATCAAATTTTGCTTATCCAGGCAGGTACCTTTCCCTTTTGATTTAGCTTGATTGCAAATCAAACATGTCTGTGGTTTCTGCTTGCAACACTTTCCTATGACTTTAGGCCCAGCCTAACTTGGATTTCCCCTCTCTGGCACTGCAGTCAGGAGGTTCAGGACACGTGAAATCCATCCTTGCTCTCTTTCAGTCTGCCACATTTTTAGTGCGTTTCGTCTCCTTCATTGACGTAGTAGTAGATTCTTTTCAGGCCATTGTGATTCATCTTCCAGCATTGCAGCATCTGAATAAAGTTATAGAAATCGTTCCTGGGGTAAGACACGAGATTCCCGCTTGCTGGGAATCAGCTGAGATCCATGGAGATCTGCTGAGCTGCACCCAGCTGGGGGACCCTGCTCTGAGGCTGGAATTGTATGAACAGGGTGGAATGTGGTGAGTGCATGTGGACACGGACACAGATGGTACAAGGAGCTCAAAACTTCCTTTAGCCAAAGGCACTTGACAAACAGGACAGCTTTTCTCAGCCTGTCTTGTGATATTTGTGTGCTCTACATATGTGAGATGTTCCAAACTTGAGTCTCCAAAATAGCAAGAAACAGAATGAGTAGCACTGCCCGCCAAAGGAAAATTAAAGTAAATCCCCAAAGAAGTGATTTATAGGATGTAAATCACTTACAATAATGAATGTAATCCTGTCGAACAAGTTCTTCATTATAATAACTTAACAGGCATCTGTTGATTTTTATATCAGATCATAAATGCAGTCTCTGCAGTTTTATAAAAGCATTTTTTTGCAAATGATGTCGGAAACTGTTTGACAGAGTAAGTCCCATCTTCTGAACGAAGGGCAGAGCTCTGCATTCTTTTTAAATTTGGAAGTATCAAGAGTTTGTGAGCCTGCCCTCTGTGCCTGCCTGTGATGTGAGCCAAGCAGGCTCTGTAAGCAGTGTCTGTCGTGCTGTGACTGCAGTCACTGCACATGTAATCAGATTGTACAACTTAATGTGCAGCAGCTCGGTGAGCACAGACCCGTCCGACCGAGCCCGGCAAAGGGGGCCGTCTGCCTGTGTGGTGGGCAAATAAGTAATTAGAATGCTGAGAGCTACAATTAGAAGTTAGATATTTATTTTGCAGGATTTGCTGTGATGTGCTAATCCCTTTCTTAGTACAGAAGAATATTTATTTTCTTCTGTACTTAGTGTTTAGCTTTGAAGTTGTTCAATAACATCTGCTGGTGACCACAGAAGATGTTATAATTCTGGTACATCAATTGCAGCTTAGGCTTCATTTAAGGCTCTGTTAGAGGCCCTGGGTCTATGTTAGTTCTCTGGTTCAAACCAACTCTTTTGCCTCTGAAGACCCCAGCCCTGAAGGCACTGGATAAAGATCTCTTATTTTTGTACTACACTAATTAGTTATTTTAATGAGGGTTTAATTACCTGCCTGCCTAAACCACTGTTTACAGTGTCAAGGGAAAAACTTTAACTAAAAGGAAGGAAAAACAATTTAAACAATACAGAAACCCATCCCCAGTTCCTGATGGAACTAAGCACAAGCAAGTTCTGAGAGTTAGGAAGGGGCTGCCGCCCGTATGGCTGTTGTGTCAGCTTGCCTTCCTCAGGATGCAGAAACAGAGATCTCAAAAGAGCGAGTAGGAACACAAATATAAACAACATAAGGAAAGCAACGTGGATGTGCTTGGATAAATGGGCAGCAAGCAGCGATTTTTCTGCCTGTTTCTCTGAACCCAAACTTTTGAATAAGGTTTCTGTGCAAACCAGGAATCCAGTGGTGGAATTTTAGTGGAATCTGCAGCCACGGCTCAGGCTTCCATCTGCCCCTGAGGTATGTTCCCCATCACCAAATGATATCATCAGTCTCAAGAGCATTAATGATTTGTTTGATATTTTTTAACCTTGATTTTTCCTTCAGCAGTTCCTCTTGCATATCCCCTCCTTTTGTACTCTCTCTCCTGTATTTTTCTGTTTATAAAGTTTGTAAAAGGTGACATTCTGAGTATTAATGACTGTGTGTATTCACATTCATCATATGATAATGGACAGCATTCAGGATCTGCTGGATGTGATCCAAAATCCTGCTGAAGTCAGTAGGAACATTTCTTTTAAAGGGCTTTCAATTAGACCCAGAGCTGTGAATGTGGTCTGCCTTTCCGCAGAAAATGCTGAGTAGCTCTGACTGTGGCTCATTTCATTCAACATGTTACACTTTCTTCTATAGCTGTTGCATTTCTTTCCTTTCTTGACATGCATTGTGATTTGGTTAATATTTCCTTCTACTTCCTGTGTGTGCAAATACAATTGGAGTATGTTCAGCAGAGCAGACAAGTGAAGCAGCAACTGGCTTCACATGTAGAGTTTGTTCATTTCTCAGGGCAGGTTGGACATTTTCCTTTGGCTTTTTGTTTTCTGTGCAGCATTTACAAATCAGACTTTGCTGAAAAAGTTAACCTTACCTTGAGAGTTTGTGTCATGTCAAGGGAAGTATCTGTAATCTGCTGTTAACTTAAATGGGTTCTGCCATGAATACAGAATTTATTTAGAGTTGATACATACCAAACTGATTCATCTTGACAGACTGACTCGTATAGCAGCTCATCATCCAAGTGGTTCCCACTGTGGCATCACTTGGGTTTAATTATAAAAAACTGTTTTGAATGGTTGAGAATGGAAAATGTTGGCTTAAGTAAAGTCTCGGATCCCAGAACATCTCTAGAAATTTAAAAAAACTGAGTTGACATAGGAAGATTTGCATGCACAGGAGTGTTCCTGAGGTTTAGACCTCACTGATCATCTGTTATACTCCCAGGAAACTTTTCTGAATGTTTAGATATAATTAGTTTTCTCAACTGGGTACATGGAATGAGTTCCAAAGAGAACTCTGATGCACAAGCTGAATTATCTTAAATACTGTGAAAAGTAAGTAATTTTAATAGAAGCAACCAAGAAGTGTTACTCCCTGCTGTCCAGCCCTGCGTGCCCTTGGTGTTCGGTGTGGACAGTGTTCATCTGGCAAGGGAAAAAATTCCAGATTTCCTGCTGACAGAAGGAAAAATACTAAATGTTGCTGTAGGCAACTTGCCATCACACATTATTTCTTATGAAACATGTTTTTTGTGGTTTGATTTTTGAGTCATGCCATTTTTAAGGAGCACGGAGGGTGTGACAGGGTAGCAGGACGGGCACTTTGTGTGAGGCTCACCAGCACACTGCCAGGCTCCACACCAGCTTGTTGGGTTCTGTGTTTTACCTGTCACTTGCCTGTGGCTCATGAATCATTTGCTTTAAGGGATATTTTATAAATCCCCCACAACAGGTGTCTAAAACTAGATTTAAGTACAATAGGGGGTTGTTTTGGTTTGGTTTTACCCTAATTGGTTTTTCTCAGTAGCTTTAGGCTTCGCAAGTCCCTTAATTATGCACCATCACCTGGAGGCTCTTCTGAAGGTTACCACAATGGTTTAGTCATGGCTTTGTATGTAACATATGCATTATGTATGTAACCAGCCCCAATTCCTGGCTCTTAAAGCCCAAGTACTTTGGTTACTTATCTCTTTGTATCTATGTGTGTGTATATAGTAAACTGAGCAGTATGATATATATCAAGTTTAAAAAAGAAGAAACAACATCAAAAGCATGTACCAAGTTGGGAAATATGGCTCAAAATTAAATATTGACATGGCTAAAACTTTCTGTGTATGCACAAACCTCACTGAACATTACCAGCGAGGCCAGCACCAGGACTGTAATTTCACCACTGCCCCCCTGCTGAAGGACACCTCAGCCAGCCTACACTTGCAGCTCAGTATGTAAGGGATGTCTGTGTAGGTTCTCAGTCATTATCTTTTTTCCCCTGCACCAAGCACCTTTTATTCCTGGCTCACCGGTTTTTACTCTGTGTAGATGGTTCAGGTAGGGCTGTCAAAAGCATCCAGTTGTGTTATTGGGAAGCAGGTCAAGGAGGGGCAGTGGCGGCAGCGGGACGTGCCACAGGAGCTGAGCACGCATTACACGTGCACGGTCACAGACAGGCAGGCTGGAGATCCCGGGGAGGCCGTGTCAGGTCATGGGTAAATTACTGAAGATACATAAAGCAATAGCTGAAATTAACATTTTGCTGTTTTCAGAGGTCACTTTCAGTTGGTCTGTTTTAACTTTGTGTACCTTCCTAGGCTGTGAAATGCAGTCTGAGTATGAAAGGGCAGTGCTTGGGGAAACCTCTGCAGTGCTGGTGGCCAAGATTTTGCCAACCCATTACAGTGTTGTATATTCTGCATTCAATAACCTGCCTGAAGAGAAAAAGATACCCAGGAAGTTTGCTGTCAGCCATTAGCCACTGCCACCTCTGCTTTTGTTTGCTGGGTCTGAAAGTCGGCCCTAAAAAAGCTTTTTGCACAGGTTGGCCCACTACTTGCCTTCTGAAACTGGCACTACTTGCCTGCTGTCCTTCTGCAGTAGTGACCTGGTAAGGAGCTAAGCCATGTGATGTATGGGCTGATTGCTGGTGATGCTGTATCAGTGAGGTGGTAATTTCTATGACTTACCCAATGTTCTGTGGGAAAAAAAATGTGGTTGAGTGTTAAAATTGAACAAAGGTACCTTTAAACAGTAGGGTAAAGAAGTTAATAATTTCCAGCACTGTTTCCCAGTCCTCGAAAGTTATTCTCATCAGCTCTAAATTTACATTTCCCTTGACAGAAACATGCACAGGTAACAGATGAAAATCATTGATTTGCTGTTTTGGAAACAGTACCAATTAATTACAGAGAATCCTACTATTTTGTTCAGACCTGCCTGCAGTGAGACGAGGCAAGGATGTTCTTACTTTGATTTGCTGTCATTTAGGAGGTTTCAAAAGGGAACGGTCCTTCATTTTCCATTTTTTATTCAATTTGGCCACTGGTACTGGGGTGTGCAAATGTTGTATAGGAGCCCATTTTGCCTCTAAACAGAAAGATCACCGCTTTGCCATACCCTGATAATAATTTACTGCCATGGCACCCTCTGTCCCACAGGCTTTTGTACCTTCTGGAACTAGCCCAGTACCACTTTTTCATCCTTTGGAGAGGGCAAGCAGAGCTTAGGAACTTGCCTTTCTGGGGCTCCCAGGCAGCACAGGACTGGGCACAGCCACTTAAAATCCAAGTTAATATAGTGGGTGCTGTACCTGTTTACTGGGGAAAGGGCAAAGTGTGTCCACTGCTCCCTGTGCCTGCCGACAACACCACTCTGAAAACCCAGTGCTGCCAGAGGGGGGGCCCCAGAGCCGGGCAGGGCGAGCCTGCTGTGCCATCAGCAGCTGCAGGCAGGAAAGGCTGATAGTGTTTGAGGGGGTTGGTTTGGTAGAAAAGGGCACAAATTGGATGCCACCATCAGTGAGACCAGAATGTATGTGTCAGCCTTTTTGGCAAAACAGCCCCTTGGCAGCTTCCCCAGTTGGAATGTGTTTCAGCTACTCATGGTGCTTAAAGGTGGTAAATACTCGGTAATAAGCAAATGGGAGTTAATTTCTTGGAGGGACTCAGTTTGGGTTGGCAGATCTCTCTCGCTTCTAAATGGCTACATCTCTTTTTTTAAAGTCAGGCGGTAATTTGGGTTGGTTTCAGCTGAAAGTTGTCTTTCTGTGGGCAAGCTCTCTGCATGCTGCCCAGGGGTGAGCCCGAGTTTCGGAATTACATGTGGCAGCCCACCGCTAGCTATCACTGTGGCTAAGAAGGGCCTGGAAAATATAGGGTTCTTTCATTGGGCTCCAGAGAGACTTGCCAAAAAGCCACACTTTTCAGACAAAACATGAAGAATTACATCAGTTCGAAGGCATGCCACGCTGAAACCTCCAACACAAACCAGCTGAGTGAAGCATGGCGAGGTATCGGATTGCACCGCGATCACAGAGCTGTCATCAGCCCTGGCAGGCCGGGGCTCCGGGATGCTTCTGTAATGACCACGGGCACCAGTGCTCCCGGGCCTCGGAGAGAACAGGAGCTTGTCTGGGAGGGCAGAGCGCTCTTGAAGAGCTATAGGGTGAAGAAACACATTTCTGCATTTCTTGGCACCGTTTGCTGAGGGGATTTGATTTTTTTTTTTTTAATTTCTTGGTACCATTTGCCAAAAAAAAACACCCCGACAAGCACATGTTTTTTAAGAATTAATAAATTAAATATCCTTCCAGAGAAAATAAATATAGTTGAGTAAACATTCACTCAGTTGCTGAGAGACTCTGTACCAACAGGACTGAACAAGTGCCTGTACAGAGGGGTGCAGATACAGCACCTGTCAAAGCTTCAATTCAGAGTTAGTAGGTGCTGTACAATTATGGGATGAGGAGACAGTCCTTGGCCCTGAAAGCCCTAATGGCAAATGTTCATCTGAAAGACAGGCAGCAGTCTCAGCATCACTGATACTTTTGTAGGACTAATATGTTTTTAAAAGCTCATCCCATGCATGAGAGGAATTATGTGGGTGCCTGTGCAAAACATGCCTTCCCTTGGTTCCTCCTGGATGCCCAAGTGCTTCAGACAGGATTGCTTCAGAGTATAGTCATGGCCCTCACCTCTGCCACTGGTGTCTGAAATACTCCATTGTACCCTAAGAAGAGGGGAATTCCATATTTTCTGTTAAACTCCTGGACAAACATTTCCTTGCTGGAGCTGCTCCCATCCAGTGTGTTTCAGTGAGCTTGGTTGGGAGGTTCAGCTCTCTAAGGCTCCTGCTCATGTTACAGTTTGCTACCAGGCAGGCTAGGTGCTAAAATCAGTTTGATGTAAACTAAGGTGCATGTTACAGCATCCAGGAAGATTAACTGCTGGAACACATTTCTGAGAGGAGCAATGGAGTCTATTTTTTCTATCCCCTTCTGGAAGATACGCATTACCAAAGTGCAAGTTATGGTGCTCCTTGTGATGCAGCTGATGGAATTTAGCTGTCTCTGACATGAAAAGTCTTGGTCAGGCTGGGTGGCCCACAGGCACTTGGGGACTCAGGGTTTCTCCAGCTGTGGTAGCATCCCACAAGTGGAGACATACATGTCGCTGTTAAAAGCTTCTCCTCAGAGATGCTGTACTTTCTACAATCCAGATGAGTCCATGAGACAGGCTGGGTCTGAAAGAATTGTGTGGCAGGATGAGCATAATGTAATGCTCTGAAAGACCCTTCTATTACAGCTTTGGAGGCGAGTGTAGCAGCTCTGTTGGTTTCACTTCCTGCACAGCCTTGAGCATTCACACCCATGTCATCAATACAGCAGGGAGGACTCGTTGCAAGCCTGATCCAAGAGATCCTTGCTCTTTAGGAAACATGCCACAGGATCTCCAACTTTCACCATGTCGGCTTCTACAGGAAGAAAATACATAGAGACAAGCCTGCTTATCAGGGAAATGGTGCTTCTCCTTTCCAACAGCTACTGAGCCCCATGGGGTTTGGTTTATAGGGACTGGTGTTCTTTGAAGCTTTTCTTCTCTGAGCAGCATTGCAATGTTTCTCTGATGCATTGATTTCATCTGGGGGAATGCAATTTTTTACTGCCATCAGCTTTGAAGAAACAAAAGCATTTTTCTGAGTGGTGCCCCATGGATTACGTCAGTTAGGGAATGCAGAAGATGTCTCCTGAGGTTTATTAAGAAAATAGAGTGGAGTTATTAAAGTGATGAGCAATCTGCTCTACCAAAGTGATGTAAATTCCTTATCAGCAGCTTGTGGTGAGCTCCTGTACCATATGGCAGCACTCAGCAGAGCGAGTGCCTTGACTGGACACCATCAAAACCCCAAGAAGGTATTTGCTCATTTTGCTGCCTTGATGGCTAGTTATGCTGTACTACAGTGGGAAGCACTGGTGTCCTGCCTGTGTTGGGTGACACTGTGCTCTGGCTGTCACTGCTTTCCAGGAGGATGCACAGCTGGAGCTCGTAAGGCAGCTGAATCCCACAACTCAGACCGAGTGAGACTGTTTTCTCTGTGGCTCTGGCAGGTTTCACTTCCATGGTAGAGGAGCCCCCTGGTCTTGTTTGCACCGGTGTGTCTTTGCCATTTTTATCAGATGGGAGAGAGGATCTCTGGCTGTGACTCAGCTGACTCTGCTTCTTGAGTGACACCAAAGTTATTCATAGGTGAGGGTGATTAACAATAAAACTGAGGGTTTTCTGACCTAGTGGACTGTGCTGAAATATTCTGAAGTATTCCTGCAGAAGCAGTTTGTGTAATGATGCAAACCATGCTTTGCTGGTTCTGTTGCAGAGAAGGAAACCCCTTTGAGGAGAAAAAGGGTTGCTTTATAGGGATGTGATGCTGGTTTGTGAGTCCTCCCCAGAAACACTGGCTGCAGATTGAGTAGAGGATGAGGAGTGTCAAGCATAGGGGCATAAAAGTCATGTATTTTTAACTCAGTCGGTTCATGCAAAGTCTGGGATGGAGGAACTGTTTGGGTTTTGTGAAAGAGTAACCCTCATTTGAATTTCAACCCTGGATTAATTCACACTCCTTTACTGAACTGCCTGCTGGTTTTTGGCATTGTGCCCTGGGGATCTCTGTATATGTTTGATTAATAGTTTGAATTTGACTCTAGCTGTTGCTGGGTTGAAGCACAGTAACACAAAGACTAGCAATAAAATTATTGTCCAGCCTCTTTGAAGATCATATAGCAGGCCCTCAGATACAGAACCATGTTTTTTAAGATAGAGGTGTACATATGTAAATTCTCTCTTTTTATTTCTATAAAAAGTTTTCATGTGATTTAGGCAAAACCTTGGCTCAGGGGTATCTTACTTGGTAATGCTGGAGATTGTATGCCAGCTGCACAGTTTCTAACATGTTCACACTGGTCAGACTTGAAGTTTCCAGCTCATTTCTTCAGGGTTAAATTTCTTGAAGTATTCTCATCTTCCCCACCGAGTTCCCCCAGGGCAAGTAATATTTTGCAGTATGTGGGAATTGAAGTGGTATGTCTTTAGCCAGTGTTTTGTTAGCTCCATTGTTTGTATGCATTGGATTGCCTAGGAAACCATAATAATCTTGTTAAAATAAAGATTTAATCTTTCTGTGGTGTTGGGGCTGGTTCAAAAGTCACACTAATACTGGCGGCTCATTAAAGCACATTAATTTAGGCCGTCTTGCTTTCTGGGGAGCAGTGTGAGTGCCAGCACCCCACGGCCCTGCCCTGCAGAGCTGGGCACCAGGGCTGACCATCTGCAGCCTTGTGCAGATGGAGAGAGCCCTGGGTTAGCATCTCTCCTGTGGGACTGGCCAAACTAAGTTTGTGCAGTGGCAGCTCCCAAGGATGCAGAGCCAGCTGCAGAAGCTGCCAGCTCACAGCTGCCTCTCCAAACCTCTTCTGTGCCCAGAATTGGAAGTGGAATAATCTGTATTTCCCTGTGTTTGGGTTGTGGCCAGCTCATTTGATATCTGAGTGGGCAATGTACTTTTAAAAGCTCTCTCTGCTTAGTGTTCCCCCAGTTACACATGTTTTTTAGCAAAAGAGTAGGCTGACTTCTTCTCTAGCTCACTGGGAGATCCCTCTGGCACAGGCATTCCAGGAGAGAATCTCCCGTGGCCTGTCCTCTCCTCCTCAAAACCTGAGTGGACCCCCTGAGTGGACCCCATCAAAACCCGAAGGCAGTAGTTGCTCGTTTTCCTGCCATAATGACTAATTGTGTTGTACTGCAGTGTGAAGCACAAGTGTACAGCATGGGATGGGGGGCCACTCAGCTTGTCCAGGTGGCCAGGGCCGGTATGGCCAGGCCCATCATCTGCTCAGGATGCTGACACACTGTACTTGGCTGTTCCTCCTCTCTTGGTCATAGCTTTTCATTGTGGATTGCATCAGGTCATTTGTACATACGTAGTTAAGAAATAAAACCAAAGCCTTGACCTCTGTTGACATCCAGCAGCTCCTTCAAACGGCTCCATCCTTTCTTCTCTTCCCTGGTTCTTAATTTGCACTTTAAAGAGCAGGCTGCTGCTCGGAAGGCAACTGAGTTGCTGATGGAATAAAACCTGTTCCAGTTTGAAGATAATCAACAAAGTTAGTCCATGAAACAATTTTTAAGATATGAACAAGATCAAAGCACTATCAGATGTGGACACCAACAGACTAGGCTTTGATAATTTAATCTACCAAATTACCAATTTTAGGGCATTTGATTTGTTATTTCTGCAAATTAGGGGACAGATGCTGCTGCACTTTCTTAGTTTTTAATCTCTTAAAAATAGAAGCGATTACTGCTGGAGGAATGTGCTGCTCAGGCAGAGTGATGCTGATTAACCCTTTCTTTAAATCTTTTTAATTGCATTTTGCTGTTTCTTTCTGTGACAGTATAACTGTGTGTTCAGTGTGGTAGTTCCAGAAAGGTGAGCCCATGGTAGCTGCCTGGTGCAGTAGTAAAGTCGTCATGGTCTTGGCAACTTCTTCCTTTGGTTTCTACTTTTCTGTCTCACGTTTTTCTGCTCTTACTTCTGCTCTCAGCCCAAGTCTGTCCATCCTGCATTTTCACAGTCTTTTCATTTCAGCCTCTCTCTGATTTCTTCAGTGCATCTCCTCATCCTCCTTTCTGCCTGTCTGGTGTCATGCCCACCTCCTGCTCCTACTTTTTCCACCTCCAAAGAAATCTGTATCCACTGCCCCGTATCCTCCTGCCCGAGAGGAATGAGCGAGGTTTTTGTCCGTGCTGCAGTGGGTAGAACGAGGAAGAGGGAGCTGTGTGGGCTGTTGGGTGGGACAGCTGCAGCCTTGGGAAGAGAGACTGTGAGAGCAATGCTGAGGGAACCAGCTGGGGTGTTGATAACCATCTCCACCCAGGTCTGCAGGGCATCCTCCAGCGTGGTGGGAGGCACTGGGTGGACTGGTGCCTCTCCAGTATCCTCTGGAGAAAAGATAATGAATCTGGCACTGCTAAAGGCTGTTCACCTTATGCCTCTGGGTGGAGGAGGCTGTATTATGTGATGGGCAAGTCTGTTTATGTATTTCTGATGGGACTAAAGAGCCCGCGTTTGACCTGGACGCTTCCCATGCTTTGGGCTGTTTGAAAAGCCTCGCCTGGGGAAGGGAGGTGTCTTCAAGTGGCAGAGTTTTCTGTTATGTAAAATAATACAGAATAAGCTCTTGTGTTATGAGTACGTTTTATTGTCTATATTTGCTCAGCACAAATTAATTCAGCATGTTTTGAGGGCAAGAGAGCCTAGCTGAGCCCAGCCAGAAGTCAGCAGCAAATTTGGTAGTAGATACATTCTTTTCTTTCAGCAATGAAAACACATTAAAGATCAGGAGGAACAGCCTCTGGGGGAGAAATTTCATCCTGGAAGGGAGGCTTGGAAAAGTTTCTAACTGTGGGGCAGAGAGCCTGGGAGAAACAATGAGATGACACATCTCCTGCTGCTACTCTATTCCCTTCCCACTCTCCTGAAAGCTGGTGTTGAAACACTTTTTCCCCTTCTGCTGCTAAGTGCATATTATGGCCTGATTTTTGGTTTGGAAAGTTTGGAAGTGAGCATTTTTGTCTCTCATTATCAGTGCAGGCCTTTCCCTAACTACACACCATCCAGCACCCCCCTGCCAGGTAATCTGCTTGGTATTTCACCCCATACAAGCACTGCCAATTAGGTGGTGAGGGGCCAGTGTGTGTCACCATGCAGGTGTGACCCTGCAGAAGGACAGGCACCAGCACACTGACTTTTTCCACCAGCTCACACAGAAAAAGGGAATTACTGCATCTTCAGCATTGCAGAGGACACCAGTCTTTGAGCAGCACTGTTTCAACAGTGGATATGGCCCAACATGCAGCCTCCTGCCTAAATCCAAGGCAAACCGTGTGTTTTGCCGGGAAATCAAGCATTCCTGCAGCAGGTGCATCAGCAGGAATCCCCTGGCCTCCTTTATCTTCAGCCATTTTGGACTCAGTGATCTTGAAGGTCTTTTCTAACCTTAATGATTCTGTGATCTGCCCTTTCCACCTGTCTTCGATTATCAGAGGGCAGAAGAACTGGGGAGATACCACTGGGGAAATGTGATCCACTTTCCTCTTGGCAGGAGCAAGACAAACCTGGAACAAAGCACTTGTTCAGCACAGCACCTCTGTCCCCACATCACTGGAGGGTGTCACTGGGCTGGTGCCTCTGTTTGTACCATTTGTCCGCCCCCCCCTGTGAGCAGAAGGGCACAAGGACTTTATTTAACCACTTCACCAGAACTGGCAGCAGGGGATTCTGGGGTTTTTTGGGGGGTTATTTTTAATGTTAAAAACCCCAGAGAGTTGACAGGCCTTTAGAGGCAGTGTCACCCATTTGTCAAACAAAAATAACAACCCTGCTGGGTTTTGAGATCCCCAGTGAGCTGCCTCAGGTAAAATCCAGCACAATGGAAGGTAATGCTGATGACAACCCTTTCAAATGATTAACCGCTCCAGCTGATCATCAGTGGGCTCTGGCAGCCTGCAAGCTACATGCCAGGAGCTGCAAATTGTGTATGGACTGATGAGGGAGCTCTGCTGCAATATCGCCCCTTGGTGGGGTGGGAAAACCTACTGCCCATTTCTTCATGGTGTTAAGAAAAAGGAAAAGCCCAGACACACCAGCCTACAGGCATACAGCAGTAAATTAAACAGAGAAAGAGGCCTGAATACACTTGTTTTTCTGTCAGGATCCTCTCTCAGAGCTGTCATGCTGCAGGTAGTCTCCCTTTGTTCATGGCTGGAGGGGCAGCCCCTGCTGGGATGGCAGGAGCAGCCATGAGACCCCACAGCCCCATGGGGTTTAAAGGCTGGGTACGACAGGGAATGCCACATTCCACTGCAGTGGCAGTGTTGCAGGTAGCATGTAAAAGACAACAGTTAGCTGGCATGGGGGCTGAGGATGTGATTTATAGTCCCATTAATAATAAGTGTTTATTTGTTATTGCAGTATATCAACAGGGCTGCAATCCATCAGGTGTATACCGGACGTGAAATTATAGATTATGAGTGTGGAGAAAATTGGAAAAGGAGGAAGGAATGATTTGTAAAATCTCCTGATCTTACACATGTACAAATTTTCCTGGGGGCAGTATCTGTTATGTGCTGTCCCCAAGCAGCAACATACCCTTGGAGACACTGGGGGGATATGAGAGGGGAGTATGAGGCTGCCAGGGGATCCCTGCTTGTATCCCACAGCCTGGGGGCTGCTGGCACTGCTGCCAGGAGAGCATCCCAGATGGACATGCCCTTCTTCCCTGGGCACAGGCTCCAGGCAGCAGCTAACACAAGGTTACAGCCACAGCACAGACCCTTTGTGCTGGGACATGTTTGCAGTAGCTGTGAGTTGTGTTACAGGCACAAGGAGAACTGCAGAGCCCCTGAGCACAGAGCTTGTCACCTGGCTGGGCAGGGCAGGGCCTGGCCCCTGGTTTTCCCCTTCTTTTTACAGCAGCTTGGAGACCCAGTGCAAGGGCTCTGTCAGCAGCACAGAACAGATAAAGTCAATGCTACTATAAACCATCTCTTGGAAAATCACTTCTGAATTTGTCTGAAATGATTTAGAAAATGTTTACAGCTGCCTTTTGTGTTCAACCAATATACAAAGTCTGGCATGTCCAATACTCCCCCAAAATAATCCACACTTATCCCACCATAGTCGTGACACTGAAAAAAACCACAAAACCCATAACAGGCAAAGGCAAAACAAAAGCAAAATACACATGAAAACCCCAGTCCTACAAAGTTCAGTTCTCACAACAAGTTTAACTGGTGTGACCTCTCCCAGTGACTCCTGTAAGACAACCAGCCTGCTGCAAATTAAGCACAGGCACAGATGTTGTTCCTGAAAATGTCTTTTTGTGGAACAAATTACTTATAATAGGAAATGGCATCTGTGTCACTTTGGGAAGAGCTATATATGCAGCAGGAGAGGATAGTTGGTATTTTATAGTCTAAGCTGGAGTGGGACTCAAGGTGAGCTCCCCACATGGCTCTGCAGCCCTGGAGAGGCGTGGGATGAGTGACGGCCTCCCTGCCCCTCGCCTTGAGGGTGCTCAGCCTGGCATTCTATTGCCAAGTCCATCACTGGTAATTGGAGTGGGAGCATTTTTTGCAAATCCAAGCCTCAGGCCTGCTTTTTGCTGTTTTTGAAATCTTTTAAATGTAGAAGCAGAAATCCTGTGTGATAACCCCGAAATTCTTTTAGGAATTAATGGCACCCAATGGAACCCTGTGAGACTGTGAAACAGCAGAGAGAGAGTAAAACTCGCAGTATAGGAAGAGAAGTTTCATATTTTAAATTCTATAAAGGTTTGTAGTCTTTGAATCCATTGGTTTTAGTTGGAGCCCTCTGCATGCCTTCCTGACCTCAGCTAGAGATCACGTTAACTCCTGAAGCTGCAGAAGTCCATGAGCCTTAATGTTAAATATTGCAACACTTCTGACTGCCAGCTGCCAGGAGCTTCCATGCAGCTTGTGAGCCACAGGAGGGGAAAGCTTTTGTCGTAGCCTTAAATCATTATTTCCCCACACACACGCAGCAAATTTGAACATAAATGCAGTGTTCACACATGGGTGCATGCATGCCTTTGGGACTGAGCAAGGGCTGTGAGATTTAACCCCTTGCATTTGCTTTTTTGCTATTGTTCTGATGAATTCTAATAATTAATACTTACCGAAAGGAAAACCTTCAAGAAAAATACGAATTCTGGTTTGAAAAGCCATGGTTGTGTGTGCATTGTTTAAATCAATAGCTTTTTCTTGCTAATGGAAACACAATGAAGCAATCATAAAACTCACTATTGTGACGAATTGATATTTTTCGTATCAAAACAAATGGAAATCTCAAAGGCTGATTGGATTAGATTGAAGAAGCCAATATTACAGCATTTTTATTTGCTTTTATGTGTGAAAATTCAGTGTCATCTAATTTTTGCTACTTTTTTGTGCAATTTCATGTTTGTTGAAACCACCACTTTCCAATCTTCTCCTTCCCCTGGGATAACCCAGTGTTAAAGCCCTAAAACTCACATAATTTTTCAGTAAAAGCAATTACTGGTTTTGCTTTGTTTATGGTCGAGATCAGCAGTACTTGATAGCCTACCTAAATTATCACAGATTCGATTTTTATGTAGTGTGAAATTATCGGAGAATCAAACTCCCCACCGTGGTAGATGACTCGAGATTGTAATAAATACTCTGGATGGAGAATTCCGCTGCGTGTTCTTCATCCCTTCCTCTTATGTGCCCAACACTTCCTCAGGATCAGGGGGTTCTGTAGCAGTGCAGTCAGCAGATGTGCCCCCACACTCCCTCCCATGCCCAGAGAGCCCCTGCAGGCAGGAGCAGCAGGACTGGGCTTTACTGGGGCCTTGGTGGCAGTTCCTGAGTGATAGAAAGCAGCTCTGTGTTGGAATAAGACCCGTGGTGGTGTGTACTCTTATCTATGCAATAAATGCGTGAATTGTATATTTGGTGACACATAGTTACTTAAAGGCCCCTGAATTGCTGAAGAAAACTAATTTAATTGAAGTCAAACATGAAAATACAAGGCAGAACCAAATAGAAGGCAATTCAGTATATTCAGCTGGTCTTATTCTAGCAAGGGGTTTATTTTTAACTTTATGATTATGGATTTTTATAGTGTCACATCAACATAAAGGGCTTTTCTTCACAGTGAGAGCAGAACAGAGGAAGCCCAAGTAAATGAGATCCAGTGTCCTTCAAGGAGGCAGTGGTAAACATGTTCTCAAAGATGGAAAAGTTCAAATATAAACTAACTGTGCTTGCTGTGAGGAGAGAAAAGAATACATTGATTATGTTTGAGAAGACAGCTGGTTGAAGACCAAAATCAGAATCGTTATCCCCAAAGACTGCCACAGTGGTATTTCAGAAACCCATTCAAACTTCATGTGGCACAGACAGACAAAAATAAATCTGATAGAGCTAACTCGGTTTAAAAACAGACAGCAGAAGCCCTTCAGATACGTCGTCAGAGTCTCAGCAGGAAAAGAAAAAAGTGAGGGGAAAAAGGAAGGAGAGCTTTTGGGAGATAAAGTTCCACAAAAACTAATAATTACTTTTTTTCCAGCTAATTGTCATCCTGCTAAGGAAGGCCAAATAGCTTTGCTTTTAACAACAATACTTTAGCATTGTGGTCCAAGTGTCAGCCTCAGCAAACCTTTAAAACAGCCTATTTTAAGGGGATTAGAAAGAGGAGTGCTGTTAGATCAGACCAAGTGATAGAAATGCCAAGGGCTAAAACATTAATTAGACGTACTTAAAACTTTCAGTAACACAACTGAAGTTAGTTCCTAAACACACACTCTGCTTTTGATAGTGTGTGTGTTCTTTCAAGTGGTCTCACCTTGCTTTTTGTCATACAGCCCTTGTATCCAGAGGCAGAGGAGCAGGGAGGAAGGGCATGGCTTTCTCTCGTTAGAACTGAACCTGCATTTTTCTCTCCCCACTTCATGTTGAAGCACAAACTGCTGCTGTGGCTGAGCAAAGCTGAAAATCCAGCTGATGTTCCTTCCCCTTCCAGAGTCAGCAGGGAAGTCTAACACTAGTTGGGCTTGTACTCGGCTCCAACTGCTGGAGCAGAGAAGGGTCCACACCTGATCACTGGGATTTTTGTTGTTGGTGTCATGGTCGAGGACCCATGAGAGACCAACTGCCCCATCCTCAGGTGCAGAGGAACTTCTCAGCTCTTCATTCCATTCACAGGCAAATTACTTTTGTTCCCATCCACTTGCATTCAGGTGCTTTCCCGTGCAATTTCATGAATTAGAGATGTGCCATTAGGAGTGTAGCAGGTTCTGCCCAGCCTCCAAGGGTGACTGTGAGGCATGAGAAAAATAATGATCATCAGGAATATGTTCTGCTGTAATATTGATACAGATTAGTTCACTCGAGGCAGTGCTTTAAGGAAACAGCTTTTGCTTTCTCATTTGTTGAGGATGAATTGGTACAGTAGTTCCCAAAGCCATTTATTCAATAGATCTCTTATAAATAAGTTGCAGCTATTTGGCTTCTTGTTCAGACTCATTTTAGTTTCTGGACATGCAGCTCCTCCATTCTGCCAATATTTTATGACCAGTTTTGTATTATTATTTTTTAACATACTGTGCAAATGGTTCCATGAACACTAGAACGAATGAAATCTGTTTTTCTAGGGCTTTGTATTTCATGCACAATTGACTTTCATGTCAGAGAAGGTGTAGGATCCCACTAAGCTGTTCCTGAACTCGCTACATTTATACTGGCTGTCCCCTCCGTGTGTTCCCTGGGAGTCAGTAAGCCCAAGGCTTGCTGAGCCTTTCCCGTGCAGACAGAAGTTCTTCACTCAGAGTGTGGTGAGACCCTGGCACAGGTTGCCCAGAGAAACTGTGGATGCCCTATCCATGGAAGTTTTCAAGGACAGGTTGGATGGGACTCTGAGCAACCTGGTCTAGTAGGACTGCCCAAGAAATGTGCTGCTGTTTAGAGCTCAAATCATCAGGAAAGCAAAGGAAGAAGCTGCAGCTTCTCATTAGGTCCTTTCTTACCCTATTCTGCCAGGTGGCTGGCTCTATTTGCTGCTTCTAGGGGTTTCTCTCTGTCTTTCCTGTACTGCCAACTGCTAATTAATCCCCCTTCCAGCATTTTTCCCAGCTTCTGCTCCTCTCTGTTCCCTGGTCTCCAGAGATGATCCTGGGACTCCTTTCTGCCTGTCACCTGAAGCACCCAGATAGTTCTGATCCAGGGAATGCTGCATACTGGTGCAAGACTTCTGCCCATGGAACGGGCTTGGAACTAGATGATCTTTAAGGTCCCTTCCAACCTAAATCATTCTGTGATTTTATGATCCTTGACAACATTCTGAGGTCCCTCTCTTCTCCCTGGCCTGTGCTTCCTCATTGCACAAGACTGGAAGGAGCTGTGTTACTTTCCATCTTGTCTTTGATAGTCTTGGTTTGAATCCATCAGCACATTGAGCCCCATCCTAGAAAATGGACCAGCATAGATGAGAAACCCTGCTCTTTTTTCCCCCCTTCTTTTCATTTGTTCAATCCACTTGCACAGATTTCCATGTACATTTATGGGCTTCTGTGACTCTGTGTCATTTCAGAGATGTTACAAACCTATCACATGCTGTGAGACTGAGACTGCACAACAAAAAAAACCTTACCAAGGAGCACCAACACCTCTGTCACAAACTGAACAGCTGCAAAGACCTTAAATGACTTCCCTGTTTCCAGCACCACAAAACAGCAGTGGTTTGTATCACTGCAGTACACTGATTAAGGGAATTGAACCAGGAGCAAGCTTCCAAATGCCAGGGGTTTCCTCCCCAGGCATTTGTAATGAAGGGCAGGGAGATGGTCCCAGGAGTGTAACTTGTTAATTTAATTAAATGAAGAGAGACTGAAGGCTGAGGCCTCCGTGTGTCTTATCTAAGCAACTGTCTGTGATCCAGTGAAAAGAGATGTCTCTGTATGACTGGCAGAACTGCCATGAGGTGCTGAAGGAGTGCTTGGGCAGATGGATTATGCAGAGCAACTCCTCCGTTGGTTATGCAAGAGAAAGATGGTGGCAAAAGATCAAGGCAGGAATGTCAAATGCTTCAAAGGCTGAAGGTTTGGTTATTCCTCACGTGAAGTGTGTGTGAGGGGGTTGGCTCCTGTCTTTGACTCACTGATAATGGCGCACAAATGCCACTCCTTCCTTACAGTACTTATGTTTCTCTGTGTGCAGAATCCAGTGCTGTGAGCCCTGGAGCAAATTAGAGGGACAGAGGGAGCCTTGAATGAAGTGAGATTGCCTTTCACCTCATTAATGAAGAGTTTTCTCTCTTCAAAGAGACTAGAGCAGCATAAACAGAAAATTGCCAAGCAAGTAGCTGAAATGAGAATTAAAAGTGTAGGAAATCAACTCCGTAAGCTGTTGGTTGAGTGCAGCATAGTATGTTCAGTGGCAAAAATGGGAGCTTCAGAAAAGGTGGTGTGAGTGTGTACCCAGTCCTCCTCTAGGGCCCCTCCAGCTGCCACTTCCACATCCATGGCGTTCTAGGGCTGGGAGCAATTCTTTAACTCCCCCAAACATTGGGAAAGGTCATTCAGTTTGCCTTGCCCTATTTAAACTTACAAAATAGTACTTATGTCCTTTTGTAAAGCTCACACAACACTAAATTGGTTCCTCCAGACTCGGACTGGATCGCTTGGAGCACATTCTCTGAGGAATGTACATGAACACTGTATTTTTTCCTGAGCACACAAGGAATTTATACGGCTGTTTTACAGTCAGCGAGTTAAAAGCAGAGTTCAGCTGAAACAGCTGGGTGGGCCATTGATCTGAACCCAGATGGAGCATCCTGAAGGAATCAAAGGCAAATTGTTGAATTACCCACCACCACAACAGGCGTGGAAAAGTCAATATGTAGGATGGACTCTTCTCACCAGAGAGCCCTAATGAAGGCACTGCTCAGGTTGTCATGTTGTCTATTGCCTCTGCCCAGGGCTGACACTAAGCTGCATTTATTATTATTATTGTTGCAGTGGTAGTATAAGACATCTTTGTGGCTTTCTGTGGATTCATTTACATGCAGAGGAGATGTTCAGGTCTCACTCACCAGTGTGTTTGTAAAGAGAAAGCTGGATCTGTGTCACCTGGACAAGCTGTCTGTTTCTGAGCTGAGCTATAACATGGTCTGCTTCACCCGGTCTGAGGTCCTGTGCAGAAAGCATTTACACATCATCTAATGCTGCATCACGTGGTTTTCACTAACAGAAGATACATAGGCTGCTATCCTAATTAGGTTAATCACTGAGCTTCTGGGTTATGGAAGATCTCTGGAGATACATTTAGGCACAACAAGGTCACAGAAGGGCATTTGCATCATGAAGAGGTTCTAGTTAAGGGGGACAGTGCCAGAAAGAGGAGCGTGGCCAAGGCCCAGGTCCTGGTTGTAGGAGGCTGAGTGGTGCCCCTTCCCCGGTGAGCCGAGCAGGACCCAGCAGTGGCTCTGGGCTGGGTCTGGTGGATCTGTGTTCTCAGTCCAGTGACTGGTATCTTAATTTTCTTTTTCCAGAGAATAAAATTTGCTCTGATTCTTGCCTCAGTCTTGGGAGTATCCCAGGGCAATCAGGGTAATGGCAATTAGTGAGGGTCACGCTGATTTATGGAGGAAGTGCCAAAGTTATTTTGTGTGCCTTCTGCTCCATGAATGTTTTGTGGTTCCTCTGCCACCCTGGACATCTTGTTTGTTTTGTTTCATGTCCACCCAATGGACTTTCTTTTTTCTGATTTGATCATCTGCTGCATTTGCTTTAGTTTTCAGCATCCAGGACATTTGGTAGCAGGAGTGGGGTTTTCCATAACTTGGCTGACTGAAATAATATTTCATTTTGTCTGTTCTAAATCTTCTACCAGATTTGAGATTATTTTAAATCACTTCAAGCATTTATGATAAGAGAACAAGGTGAATGACAGCTGCTTGTCAACCACTCTGTGCATCCTCATAAATGCATACTATATGCATTAATTCGTCAAGCTGTTAATGAGGGTTTCAATCTACATTCATAGAAGGACATTTTAAGGAGGCCAGAATTTATTACGTATGTCCAATGTACTTGGGATAAAACTCTGACAGGAAAAAAAGGGAAAGTTTGGTGTTGGGTAAGTGAATCAAGCACATGCTTTTAACAAGTATCCATTTCTCCCATTCTTCAAACTTGGACTGGAGCCAGAGATGCTTCAAAAGCAGCAGAAACCCCAGCTCATTGCAGGAGGAGTGTGCCAGCATCTCAGGGTAACCAAAGCCTTTTTATAGTTGTTTTAAATGAATTTTTAAAAGGAAGGAGCACATGTAGTTTCCTCTCTGTTTTCCCTAAGCATAGCTGCACTCAAAGTGCAGTTAGCATTCCAGTTCTCAGCTAATATTTTCCTTAACATGCATTTTTGATCTCCCTTCCATAAGCTTGATGACAGCCAGGGGCGGATGCAGATGTGCTCAGTCACTGGTGTATCCAGCTGAGAGTCCTGAGAGGCACAAGGCACCCACGCAGGTTGTCTTTTAAGGTTTTATAATGCTGGCAAATTCAAAGGTGATTTATGTTTGATTCATATAAATTATAGATACTTTTATTATATGTACATCTTAAAATTGAATTAGTGAGGATGGGAGATGAGAGACATTTCTCAGCTTCTTGCACACTCTCTCCCAAGCCTTCAGATGAGGTTTAATGTCCACAAGTAGCCTGGAGGTGACTGTCTGGCAGTCAGCCCTGGCTGAGGGAAGCACACGTGGTTGGGAGGGTGGAAGATCCCAGCAGACATTAGTCTCTGCTTTGCTTTACTTTGGCCCCTAAAAAAGGGCCCTGTTGTGTTGAGGGTAGTTTGGGTTTGCAGTGCTGGCACGGAGAGAGGATGCCACACAGGCCAGTGAAAATGCTGGTGTCCTCTGTCTGTGCTGTCCATGTGGAATGATGGTGGAGGGTGCAGGATGTCCTTAGCCCCGTATTTGTAGATTGCTGCTGCATTATGCACCACTGTCAGGTGTGGCTGTCCACAGGGATTTAGCCAAATTGTTGGACGGGGGAATTCACTCAGCGTGTTGCGTCTGAAAACAGTGTCGGTGAACAGCAGAGGGACGGGGGGGTTCAGGCCACAGGTAGGATGGAACAGCAGCTTCCTCCATCAGGCAATTTCCCAAAGCAAATAGATTTTGTGGCAGATTTTCCATACTGGTCACAGTCATGATGTGATTTTACTTTAAAGACTG
Source organism: Scytalopus superciliaris (assembly GCA_013400415.1). Lineage (NCBI taxonomy): Eukaryota > Metazoa > Chordata > Aves > Passeriformes > Rhinocryptidae > Scytalopus > Scytalopus superciliaris. The sequence goes on from VXBX01004397.1 coordinate 1,432,166, forward strand.
ATACACAAGTAATAAATCAAGCCACTAATACATAACGTGTATAGTCCACAAACAAACATGTTTATGCCCATTAGAAAATATATTCAGACGTAATTGGAAAAGGCCTAAGTACTAGACAAGGTCTCTTACTCTTTTCAGTCTCAATGAAATGCAGCCAAATCAGCTGGTGGTAATTCATCAGTAGTGCAGCTATAGCTTAGGTGTCCTCAGGGTGTGGTGCCTCAGTGGTTTGACTCATTCTAGTTTTGAACTGATCCTCTTCATAAGGCTTTCAGCACCAAGTCAAAGGTCAGGACACTTGAGTTAGACCTCCCAGTCTGGTACCATGTTTGCATCTGTCCATTCAGAAGGAAGTCTTTCTACTTGTTTAGTTTTCTGTGGTCTAACATTTCTCTGTCCTTGTCTAGAGCCAGCACTGCCTGGGGGTCACAGGTGGGCTCCAGCCAAGCAGGGCTCCCACATTCAGACAATCCAGTGCTTTTATCCCAGCATGGCTATGGCAACCTTTAAAAATAACAACAAACAAAAATTTAAAGAAAAAAAGTTTGGGGTGAACTAAGCTTAAATCTCTCTTTAGGACTGCTTTATAAGTGACTTTGTATTCCAAAACAGAAATAGTTAAATGACGTTCAAGATTTTTGAAAATCCAGCTTTATCTGAATGTATGTCTTTGGGCAAGGTGAAAAATTAGCAGCATTTAAGAGAGCAGGTGCTGTCAGATGAGACAGGAACTGAAATTTGCCACTGGGTTTATTTTTGTAGTATCTGCCAGGGAACATGGATTCTTTTGCCTTAAAAATTACTAAAATTTGCTTCTTTTGAAGCAGGCACCTGGGGAAAGAAGTGCCATGTGGTTATTCCTACAATAAGCCCCATGCACTGAAGGGCTGAGGGCGTGCTGTGTTACTCACCATCTTTCTGACTGTTCCTAATTTCTGAAAGTATGTTGTAATGTCTTAATATTATTTTAGAGTAGCTGTACATAATATATCCATATTTCATCGCTATTAAAATAGCAACTGATATTAATTTGCCTATTATTCCAATAACAGACATGCATGTTATTGCCTATGTGTACATTCTTTCCACTCACAGCTGTCAGACACACATACATGCTGCATACCTCAGGCTGGATGCTAACACTGTCCTCACTTATCTTCACTTATTTCTCCCTTCCATACTGGTTCTGTGAGTGGGAATGTAATAAGCAAACTATTTTTATAAATAAGCAAGTTATTTTCTGATGGCATTGAAAGAAAACTAGAGATTAAGAGCTTTGTACAGACTTAGATAAACTCCTGCAATAATAACAGGGAAACTTTGCCTGTCTGGAATATTATCCCCACAGCTGGTAATTTCTATCCTTGTTCCTTTGGGAAAGCCCACATGTCAGATACTCAAGATACTTAGATATCTAAGGACCATGTGTCTTAGACACTCTATACTGCAAAAATGCAGTGGCAAGCATAGATCCAAATGATCCAATTAACCCAACAATAAATAGTTTGTCTAGAGGCCATTTTGAGCAGAGGGCAGCACTAATGAAGAAGATAAAAAGCCATAGTCAGTTCTGTCCTACTGCCACAGCTCTTGCAAACTCAAGCAAGGAGTTTTAGTCTTTAAAACTATGCAGTAGGGATGCTGGAGTGTGTAAGTCCCTCTTTGAACACAGCAAGTGTCAGAAATAGACACTAACTATGGGTTTGTTTGCTCTGCTTTTTATGCAGCGATAATAATTTGCTGGTGTTTTTCCTCAAGTAAAATAATGCTGCAAAGAGCCTGACAGTGTCAAATTGGTTCATGGTATATTTTTTAAGTAAGGAAGGAGTTCAAATATGTGTACAGAAAGGTGTAAAGGCTTCATTATTTTCAGTCTTCAGCAGTGCGTGATGAAGACATGGAAAGGACCCTGAGATGTTGAGCTCCAGTGGGTTAATGCTGTCTGGTGCTTGCTGAAAGGGCTGGAAAGGCAAACTCAACCTCAGTGAGACTGATCAGGGTGGTGTTGCTGGAATTGTGACAACCTGCACGGGAACACCCTGAATGGCTCTGTTGCTTGTCTCATTCCTGCCATGTCTCTGCACTTTGCCACCAGCCCAGTACACGGACATGCAGTCAAGGCTTCGGGGGGTTACCTTGGCCCTCTCCTTTTCATCTGCAGCTGGGAGAGCACATTTCTGTGTAACCAGCTGTTCATTTCAGCTGGAGGAGAGGAACACTTTTCTTTCTGGAGTGAAAAATATACCTCTGCTGCACAGGTGTGTACTGTGCATTTATCCAGGGTATATATCGCACATTTTAAAACTGCCAACAACCCTCAGTATTATAAGATATTTCTGAGTTTATTTTACTCTTGGAGAAATGGAGCCCTTCAGGTCTTACTGAATAAACCTGGAAAGAAACAGGCAGTATTAGCAATTGCTTTTACTGCCTTTCATGTTCCTGTCAGTGAATAGCTGTGGTGCTTATTGGTTTGCCTTTAAATGCAGCCTTTCTTAAAGGGAAAAAATGAGAGAGAAATTCATCTCACAAAAGTTCATTTATCCAAAAACTCAGCCCACTCTAACTGTTATCCCAACTCCTGCTACAGTCCATGGAGTGGCTCTAAAGAAGAGCTTAGCTCATGCTAAAGAGAGGGGTGCCTTCTTCTCCTCAAGTGACGACTGAGCCACCAGATCAGACTTGACTCCCATTTGATGAATCCCACCCACACATCTTCCCAGTCCTTATCTCACAGAGAGGTTGTGCTGAAATCTGTTTGATAAGAGCCTGCTGGAGCAATATTTGCAGTTCATCATTTGCTGCAAGTCTGTGGTTGTAGCACAGATATATTTAGAAGGTGCTGTGATTGAAATCCCCTGCCAGCTCAGATCCCGGGAAAACACACAGGGAAAATAATCTTAAGATTCACATCTCTCATATTTGTTTATCCCACTCTGGATGCAAACAGAGCAAATCCCATACACAGCTCTTCATTCTCTGCCAGGCAGGCTGGAAGTGTACAGGGAATGGGGCTGGAATTTGATGGATGCTGAAATTTGAAAAAAAGATGTGAAAAATCTAGCCTAGGTGCAGCTTGTCTCACATGCAGACACAGAGCCACAGTCACATGCAAGTTCTGACTATTTCCAGTCAGTGCCTGTGCAGCACTGGAGCCAGTTTGACCTTGTCATTGCCACAGAAACCTTGGCACACCTTACCAGCCGACCCCTGCTCCATCATCTCACCTTTGGAGCGGGGCTGCACAGATGGCATGGATGCCCTGCCACACGTGCCAGGCCTCCCTCACCCCGAGCACCTGCCCCTGGTGTTGCACTGCAGTTCCTAACATGGAAATTCCAAGCCCAAACAATAGAGGAGCTACCAAGCAACTGTCTAGGGTGTCAGCTGTGGTGTGTGTTGTGTTGGGGCATTTAATATCCTGGGATCTGCGAGGGGATTGTGTGACGCCTGGATTCCCTTTCCTAGCAGGTGTGGGCCACTTGCTCCAGCTCCCTCCTCGCTGTTTTGCTGCCAGGCAGGAGGAAATGTCACCGTGGGCTCAGGCACTGCTGAGGGGATGCTGATCCTGTTAGTGCTGCAGCCTGTGCACAGGCTTTGCTTCTGCCACTCGTACAGACTATTCTGTATTCTTTGTTCCCCAGTCCCAAGGGACTCTTGTCTTTGCAGAGTTGTTGTATGAACTTGAGTTCAGGGGTGTATTAAGGTTTGCACCGAACAGTTTCTGAGGGACATCAGGAAGGTAATACTGAGTGCATCAGGATCATCAAAGCCTAAAGAGGTTCCTTCTCTAGCTGTGTTTTGGAGAGAGCTGCTGCTGGGGCTGGGGAGGGTCTTGGTGCTGTGCTCATGACACTCAGGCTTGTTGCTGTCACCTTGGGTGAGGCTCTCTTGGGCCCCAGTGGGCATGGTGCTCACCAGGGGCACAAACAGAATATCCAGCTTCCCACTGTTCTTTGAGTGAGGGTCATCTTTTCCCTCTGGGGAACTTTCCTGCCAGGGAACATCCTCCACTCCCTTATTTTGATAGCTGGATCCAGTCCTTGATTTAGATAAAAGCAAACTATCCTAAAAAGCTGTAGAAACAGAAGAGGGGGAATGTGCAGAAGAAGAAATATGTGCAAATAATTACACCTCTCTGCCACTCAAAACAGTGTCAAATGAAAATATTATCCAAGTCCTGGCAGAAAAAGTGCAGTTTCTTTGGAGTGACTGGAGGTGCTTCCTCCCGGGGCCTCTCGTGAGCAGAGTCGTGTTCCAAAATGGATTTTCATGCAACAGCAACTTTCTTTTGCAGAAAAATGTTTTTGTTTTCTGAAAAAGGCTTTCTTTTTCCCTAACACAAGAAACAAACTGCTGTATGTCTGCTGTATGTCCCAGTGAAAAACAGCTTAACGTAGGCCAGCTTCTGCTCCTACTCAAAGGCAGCTATTGTAGAGATTCAAGTCATATTGAAATCCTATATAGCTGCCTGTTTTCATTGTTCATGGTGTGTCTGTTCTATCAACTAATCTATCTCAGGAGACTTCAAAGACATTTGCATCTGTGCCTTGAGTAGTTAATTAAGCTGAAGAAGATGGAAATTAGTAAAGGAATTATTAGGTGAACTAGCTGAGGGGGAAGCAGCAATACATTGTGTTGAAAGAAGAGCTCCTGGGCTGAAGGGAGGTCCCAACTGTGGCTCTCAAGACAGGTCTAGATCCCACCCTGGTTAACAGCCCCATGAAAAACTGCCACAAATGATGGGAAATGCATTCATGTGATTAATTGATGACACAGTGCTGGGAAAAGTTGTCACTATTGAAGATGATAGTGGATAACCATGACAACCAAAATAATAGAAATAGAGTGAAACCCAGTATTCCAAAGTGAGGCCTACAACCAGGGATTAATTGGTTGGAAACAGCAAAGGGGAGAATTGAGGATGTACCAGTTGGTGGCAGAAAGTCTGTGAAATGCTGATGTGATACAAGTGCAGTCCTTGCAGTATTCACAGTGTTATTGCCAATGAAGAAAAGGAGATACTGTTTGTAGTTCTGACCACCCACAGTTAAGAAAAGTTAATGCCAAGCAGAAGAAGTGAAGAGAAGAGCTAGTTGAGTGATCCAGAGGACTGGAGACTCTGTCATGTATAAAAAGGGGAAGGTACCTTTGTGTAGCAAGGCAGTGTGTATGCTGAGAAAGTGTGGGACCTGGTGTATAAATGTCTCAGAGAGTGAACACCAGGAAACAGAACCAACAATTGAAACTATAGGACCATATTGGCAAAGACCAAGTGCTTACAGAATGAACTTAGACAAGAAATTGAGAAAAGGAGTCCACTCATCAGAGGAGGTGCTCTGGAGCAGCCTTCCAACAGGAAGAAGGGCAGAATCTCTAACTGCTCTTATGCTGGGCACTGAGCAGGTTTAGGGGAGTACAAAATCAATGTCTGCATATCAGAGCTGGTACTTGTCTCGTTGACCCACAACAACTCTTCAGTCCTGTGTTCCCATGCAGGTCTCAGCACACACTCCCAGGATACAGTGTGCAAAGAAGATGGCAGTCAGAGGCTCTGTGGAGCAAATCCTAACCATTTTGAAGTTGTGTTACCTGAAGGCATCATACTTCTTGCATTCTGGCACACTCATTCACACTGTTCACCCTTTGGGTGCAATGTAAAAGCTGATTTTATCTCCATTTGTTTGGGCTTTGTCTTTGCAATCTGAGTCGTGGTTTGTCCCGATGGTTCTTAGATCACAAGAGAGGGGTTTTGGGAGGGATGTTAGCAATGAGAGTGTCCCAGAATACAGCAGGGAGGGACTGCGTTCTCCAGGGTGGTCTGGGACTGGGGAAACAGCTACACTAGAGCAGCAGTTTCCTAGGAATGTGAAGCTGTGAGGAGAGAGGAAAATGCTGTGAGGATTGCTGCATGCAGGGCTGTCTGCACATGGAGCCTAAGTCAGTCCCACTGTGGGTATTTCCTGAGGCAGCACCCAGCTAAGGTATGAACCACAGTATGTCACTGCTCTTGGATTGGTAGGAACTCTTCAGCACAGCCATGGGTAGTACTTAAATTAGTAATGAGCAATAACAATTTCATAAATAAAATATTGTACTTGCTGAAGTGAATAAAATAGACATGAATGCATTAGATTTGGATTTTAATGGCTTAAATCTATTGCTGAATTATTCCCTTCTAATAGTAGTGTACTGCAAAAACAGCATTAGAACCAACTGGAGAAGCAAACTGATACTGGGAACTGCAGCAGTGTGTTAAATGGCAACTCAGCCCAGGAAAATACTGTGCCTTAGACCAGCAGGGCTGACACTGAGAGGGAACTCTGCTCTAGCAGACATCCCCATCCTGCTTCTTTCCCTGCTTTTAATGGGGTTCAGGACACCACAGAACCAGGTAATTTTCATCTCTTGTTCTTAGTCTAGTCTGCTTGAATCATGACAGCAGTGTTAGTGGTGAGCATACTTCCCTCAGCCTTCCTCTTATGACTGAATTCCACATGTAGGTAGAGGTGGTTGCCCAAAGTCTTCATCAAAACCAGTCATCCCTGGTAAATCTGCCTTTAGGAACAGCTTTATTCTTAATATCTGATTTTGGAATTAATGGCATCATCTGAGCAATGTGTCTTCCTCCCTCATCTCCTCTTTTCAGTTATGTGTAAGACTTCATGCTACAGTTTTCTGCCTAAGGCTTTAATAATATTCAGATCGAAAGTAATTCAGTCACCTTTCTCTGTTTCTCATATTTCTTCTAGCATGCCTCTAAAATCTGATGTGTTTTGAAGAAAGCCTGTTCTGCTGCATGCCTGAAGAGCATTTGGGTGTTCTTCCTTCAGTGACCTCTTCATTCCCTTTTACATTCATTCCCGTTCCATCATTATAGTAGTTGAAGAAATCCTAGTGTTTTCCAGATGTTGAGTGATGAAATGGTATCAAAGAGCTTGGATAAAGTACTTGGGGAGGGTGGGTGATAAAGGAGAAACTCAGAACTTTCCATCTTCAGAGAGAAACTGCCAGTCCCTGCCGTGCTGTTCACAGCTTCCCAATTTGAATCCAGAGTTGTGAAAATGTGGAGACTGTGAAAATATGAGCTGCGAACACTGGGAAGCTGTGAAGTGGAGGAATGGGTAGGGATTTACAATCTCTCTTGAATGCGAAGGTTATAGATTCTGGTTGAAAACTTAATTCTCTGAAAAGTTTTTGTCACTACAACAGCAAGAGAAACAGCGGCCAAGGTGGCAGAATTGTCTTGGTTGTAAAAACCTTTCATTTCTTTGCTCATAACTTTCTGTCGTTTCTGTATTTGAGGCAGACTTTTTCAGACTGAGCCTCTGCCAAAAGGCAAATTTCCTTTGAACAAAGCTGGTTGTCTTGTTTCTGAGCCTGGAAGTGAGAAGCAATAATAATAATAATAAAAAAACAGGCTCCCATTTCATTTTATTTTTCTTTTGAATACTTTGCAGCAAGGGTGTGAAAGGTGATGTTTCATGTAGGAGCAGCCTTGGCTGAGGAGCTGTGCCTCGCATTGGCCCAGGGAAAATTGAGTTTGATTTGTCTGAAGTAGTGGTGTTAGAAAGTCACCTTCTGGGTGTTGTGAATCCCTTAGCCAGCAGCAGTGAGGGGAGTACTCACCTGACCAGTGAATGGCTCCTGGAGAAAACTCTTGGAAAGCAGGGAAGCCCAGACATGGATTTAGCAGGGGACTTGCAGGAAGGTACCTCTGGGCTAGTACTGTCCAAGTCCTGAGGCTGGCAGAAGCCAAGAGCATCTTGTAGCTTTTCAGCACAGGTGCACAGAATCTGTAACTGCTTTCTTGTGACTCAGAGTGGAAACAAGTGCATCCTTTCAGAGAAAGTTGGCCTCTGCAGAGCCTCCTCAGCTACCTGTGTACCTGCTCCCAGGGATGGGAGTGCAGAGGGCACTGCTGGAGCCAGAATTGCTTTGTAGCTGCAGCGCTGTCTCCTCGTGAGCCGTTTCCCTCCATCCCTGCCACTCACGAGACTGACAAAGCTGCAGTGCACGAATGCAGCCACAGGCTGAGCCTGTGGGTGTGGAGAACGTGGTGTCAGCAGAGCTCTGGGGCCCTGGGGAGGTGTCCAGGATGTGACCTGGGTGAAGCTGCCTCCGTGTGCTTGTGCCCTGCCTGAGCTAAGCATTCTAACCATCATCTGGGAGCCAGGGCAGACCCAGCAGTGTTGAACCAAAATATATCCAAATGGACCTGCTGGGTGGTTGTTGTCAACTTCTGATAGAAACAGTGGGACAGCTGCATTGTTAGAGACTTCTGACCACCCAGGTTACCATGGCTACAGGTAATGGGATGCTTCCCTGGAATAAATAATTCCTTCTACCTGAAATCAAGGTAGAAAGGCAGGTGCTTCAGCAAGTTGTTTATCCCAAGGCCCTGCATATCCTAAATCTATGACTACATGTATCTAAACATGTTAAAAGTTTGGATATCGATAAGCAGGGAGTGTTAAGGAGTAGATGCAGTGTTACATGGAGATCTTGGCTGACCTTGTGCCGAGGACCAGGGCATTGGCACAAGCTTCTCTGCAACCTTCCTGACAAACCTTACTTCTCAGTGCTTTCTACTGCTGCAAAATGGGCATTTAAATTCACTGCCAGGTCAGCCATTCATCACAAACACATTTAGACTTAATTGCTAATTAATTTTCCCTAGCTAGTGTAGGTTTGTTTTTTTTCCCTCAGTGTGTGAAATCTAGAAGAACTTTCTGAGAACCAGCCACAAATGAGTTGTCTGTAATTGGGTTCTCCCATTTGAGGGAGAAGTAACAGTTCATCAGCCCTTAATTAGCTTGGACTTTTTTGAGAGCAGTCTCCAATTTTTTGACAGGAAGATATATACATCTTGTTTCTCCTGTAGCGATATAAAGAAAGTCATTTTACCTTGAACTGACAAATTGGACTGTGTTTGTTGGTGTTTTCTTTCTTGTGATGGTGAGTGCAAAGCTGCATGTCGTACCTGGATTGCTGTGCAATTTGTTCAGTTAGTGTCTCGTCACAGAGAAAAGAACTCTGATTATACAAGAAAGAGAGTTTGAGCTCAGTTTAATTAAGTTGTGAATGGGCATCCAGCAGTGTTTGGAGTGATACCTTAAGATACAGAGCAGCTTTTAGAGACCTCATCAGCATCAGAGAAACTTTGCATTTTGTGTTCAGTCAGGTCTGAAGAAGTATCCTGCCAGAACAAACCATCAGCCTGGCAGTCATCTGCAAAGTTTGTGAGCCCTGGGTGAGCCCTTGGGGAGAAGCTGCAGGAGAAGGTGCACAGGCTAAGGTGTCACTGCAGCAGGATGAGCCCCGAGTCAGCTCACAGCAGTGCCAGAGCAAATCATCCTCTTGTAGCTCTCACCTGGTGGTGGAGTAGCCAAAATCTCCCAGGAGTGGGTGCACACAGCTGCTGTGCCGGGGACAGAGCGTGGCTGTCAGGGCCACCCGAGCACTTTGCAGCAGCAGAGAGGCTTGTGCAGAGGCTGGAGAGTCAGGGTTGCCAGGATGAGCCCTGTGTATGTGCCAGGAACACTTGCCCAGATTGTCCTGCCTTGGGAGAGAGCTCCTCTCTGGTGACTGGGGAAGGGAAGTGGGAGTTGGAACCCAGGGAGAGGGCAGGGCTCAGGTCACCCTTTGTCTTGAAATTCCAGAGGAGAGGCTTCGGTAAGCTCTGTTAGGATGGCACATGCTGCAACATCATTTCTTATTAAACTGAAGTCCTTTAGCAAAAAACTTGTTGATGGGATCAGCTTTTGACTTTTTTCCTATTACGAGCCCCCGATTACAAGGTCATTCTATAGGTGGTTTAGGTGCCTGACAGCCTCATGTGTGTAGGCAAAAATCCAGTGCATTTTTCAGAAGCTTTTTTTCTTACATGCCTAACACAGTGAAGTTAATTTATACATGCTGTTTGATTTTAATTGAGTAACAGTTTCTCTCCAACTCGGGCTTATCATGCATCACCAAAAAAAATAGTGATAATTTAGATTTAAAGAATAATATAACCAAGTTTGCTTCAAAAAGGCCTTAAAAATACAAAATGTAATTGAAATGAAAATTATTATTTAAATTATTTTACCTCTCACTGACTTAAATGATGATTAAAGTTGCTCACGTAGATCAATAAATTGAATCAGGCCAATCCTGCTATGAGTTCCCCACTGTGCAGTCCCAGCTTGGTAGCTGGCAGCTGAGAGGATGGAAATGCCTAAAGATGTCAGTAAGGGAGGAGTCAAATCTGTCTTTACCCTGCTCTATGTAGCAAGAGAGTCACATCTCTGCCAATCCATGACTGCTGGACCTAGGCTGTAAAACCATTCCATTGTTTATACTGAACACAAGCAGGATGCACATCCAGGGAAGCAAATGGGATAGGAACCTCAGATGGGATACTGTTGGCCTCGGTTCAAAAACACGTGGGTACAGCCCTGTCTTGGAATCCACAGAAAGGTGTGCCTGGTCCTGATGCAGCGCTTGGGACTGGCATGTGCTTCACAGGCTGTGCCCCGGAGCCAGGCTGGTTGCCATGCCCTGGAAAGGGTTGGCATCCTTGCTGGTGGCAGTCCTGGTTCTTCTCATGAGGGCTTTGGAACTAACATATGGCAAGTTATGGCACACGTAAGAAGTGCCAGTTGTGAAGAAAACCTGTGAGTAGCACTGTGACACTTTAGACACCCAGAGGAGAGACTCTGTTTTGGTTCTAGGGGAGACTGACAGACCCAGAGGCCCAGACCGTGGTTCTCTGGCACTGGAGGGTTCCTCCTTCAATCTTCTCAGCTAAGACTCAAGTCTGAGAGTGGGGTAAGGTTGGTTGGAGGAAAAGCTCTGATAGGGCCCTTCTCTTTTCTCAGGGTGTTCAGTTATGCTGCCAGATGACACAGCGTGTTGGATTTCAGCGTGTCCAACTGATACATCACCTCTCCTTTCTTTTGTCTTTCAGGTTATTTCCAGGATTTGTTAAACAAGTCAGAAAAGGCCCTTTACGATGCTTTTCCAAGCATGTATGGAGAATTGTACACTCAAAACATGAAGGTCTTCAAGGACTTGTACAGCGAGCTGCGCCGCTATTACCGGAGCTCCAACATCAACTTGGAAGAGGCTCTCAACGAGTTCTGGACACGCTTGCTGGAGCGGCTCTTCAAGCTGATGAATCCCCAGTACCACATCACAGACGAGTACCTGGACTGCATGGTGAAACACGCAGAGCAGCACAAACCCTTCGGGGAAGTTCCCAGGGACCTGAAGGTGAAGGCAACGCGAGCCTTCATCGCAGCACGTTCCTACGCACAGGGCTTTCTTGTGGGCAGCGACGTGGTCAAAAAGGTGTCTCAGGTATGTTGGGGTTCTCCCTTCTTCTCCTCCATCCTCAGACTGGCAGGAGCCAGTCAACAACTGCTCTTTGGGAGGGGGGTTATTTCCCCTTGTGTTTTCATTACAAGGCAAGCAGGTACTCTTCAGTTTTATAAAACAAACTACCTGAGGGTCACCCGTCAGTGGAAGGGAGCAGCAAGCCTGGACTTTTACAGGCACTGAGGCAGCAAGATGTAACTCACCACAAACCAGTTTTTACCTCATTTTAACCTGTGTAGCAGAGTGCCAAGGAGATGTCAGTCACCCAGGCTGCAAAGCCACTCCATCACTTGCCTAGATTCCTCCCGACGGGGAGGCACCGTGCCTCTAAATCACTGTGCCATGCTTTCCTCCTTGCTGGAGATGTGCTGCAGGGTGTGCAGAGCTGGATTGCCACGGGTGTGCTGGGAATACACACAGAGGGATGTGTTTCAGCGGTCGGTGATGGGACTGATGTGTCTGTTTATGTAGCCGTGTCTATTTGTCAGCTTCTGTGTACAGAGAGGGGGAGTTTGTAAAGTGCATTGGGATCTTCAGGGATGAAAGGTGCTATATAAATGTAAATTAACATGACTGAATCCAAGGTTCCAGAAGGAAGGAAATTGTCTGTATTCTTTGCTGCAGAAGCAGCCTTTCAGAGCCAGAAGGAAGTGATTGTCCTGAAACAAGATATTCAGGCTTTTCACACAGGTATCGAAGAGAAAATCCATCCTGAAAAAGTGTCTTGCATGGTGCACGTGGAGATGGGAAGCAGCAGGTGTGAGAATCAGGGCGTGATTAAACTTTGAATATAAAAATACAGAATCACAATTCATTTTCTCAGAAGGTAATGTGTGGTAATGCATAGCAGAGGATGGTACTACTTAGTGCAGCAAATCCAGACTTTGATCTCAGGAAGAAACATTAATGTGGTAACAGTGACAAATGCTCTAATTTATCAATGTGGGACTATAAAACTGTTCAGCTACCCAAAAGCCTTTGTACATCTCATTAACATCACACTCTCCTGACACTTAAGACAGATAAAAGAGGAGAATGATGTAATTTCAGGGGGACAAAAGTAAAATACTTTTCATAAATCCTCTGAATGGCAGAGATTTTGAGCTTTATGGGTATGATCCTGCCTGTAGCTGAAACTGGTGGGTAAAGGCTGGCAGGGCAACTGCAGGCTTATGACCCATTGGATTTTGATTCTGGTTCTCCCTTTCTGAATTCTCCTTCTCTTGGGCATTACTCATCGAACAGGATGTGGGGAATGTGACAAGTCACAGATCCTCCCTTTCCCTCAGCCTTTCCCAAGGCCATTCCTTCAGGATGGAGGGTCTTCCAGGAGGGTCCCAACCATTCCTCTCTCACAGGATCCCTCCTTGGCATTGTGGTTAGCCTGATGTGTTGCTGCTGTAGTGCAATCTGCATGAACTGAGTCAGGAGACCTCAACACAGCCTCCCTGAATGCTGATTTTGTAATGAGGACCCAAACTGGCCCATTTCCCCTGTCTTCAGAAATGGGTTTAGTACTTCAGGCAAGAAGGGGTGAGAGTGCTGAGGAGAGAAATACATTTTACAGATGCCCTGGTAGCCCTCAGCTGTGTCTCATTGAAAGGCCTGGTTTACCCTATTTCCTCTTAAATTGTGGATTTACACTTGTGTCAAATGGATGTGAAGTGCTGGACTCAACCCACAATCAGTGCCTTGGTTTTAGTCATTTTTCATGTTGCTTTATACTTGTGATGTTAGAAGAAAGTGTATAAGACTTTTATTAAGATCAGAAACTGGGATTTGACTTTCCTGTTAGCTGGTAGCAGTGGTCTTTAAAACTGGCTCTTTGAACTGAAATTTCATGTGGAGCACTGGTGGGTGTTTTGGTCAGGAAGTCTGAGAAAGCCTGGACACTTAAAAATGAAATTCCTAGCTTTGAACTTCAGAAAAAAATTAGATTGCTTTGGTTTTATTTGTTTGAAAATCCCAGAAAAAGTACAGATTTCTAGTAAAATCCTCGTGGTTTCAGCTTCTCAGATACTTCCAGATCAGTGTATCCCCTATATCCTGTTGCTGTTTCAGGTGTTTGTACAGAGTCAGTGTTACTGGGTGCTCTAGAGAAGGACTGATGCTGTTGGCCAGAATTCATGGCTGTCTTAAAGTGCTGCAGGCATGGATTTTGGGAGATTTCTTTAATCCCTGCTGCATCTCCACTTTGCCCAAATGGTGTTTCTCGCCCATCCTTCAGCTGCCCCGCTCTCAGAGGGAGCCGTTGCTTCAGTCAGCCCCTGGCCAGCGGCTGGAGGGCACACAGGGATAGGAACAGGAGCCATGTGGTGGGACCAGGCCCTCTGTGTCCTGCTGGGCATAAATAGTTTGAGGGCAGACAGGGAGAAAATGGCAAAACCATTTTTCATCTTTATTGCCATCCAAGCTTTCAAAGCAAAGTCACCCTGACAGACTACAGGCTCTGACACCAAGTTCTGAAACTTTTGATGCCGTGCTTGCTGCCACCAACCTGCCCCCGCAGTGACAGCGGTGGAAGCGCTGCCATCCGGGATGGGACCTGGGCCACACACGTGGCTCGTGGGGCTCTCACAGCCCAGGTGGCCCAGCAGGGCTGGGGATGGATGTGCAGGCTGGCACAGAGTGAGGGGGTGCCACGGCCACACCTGGTGGGGGTGTTGGGGCAGCGTCTCTGTGTTCACCTGCAGGTTCTGTGCTTCTGTAGCTGTGCTTTCAGCACAAACAGCAGGTTTTCATTCAAGTTGCACAATGCCAAGTGCATTTTTCATCACCTGCATGAAGTAGCAGCTACCAAAACTACAACAGCCACAAAATCCCTAGTGATGGGCACTCCGAGAAGGGGTTTCCCCAGGGGTGCCACCTTGTGCTGCTTGCCAGGGCGAGAGAAAACAAATACCCCAGTTCTGTTTAGGATCCTGTTCGCTGGTTGTGAGATTGGCAGCCGCCCAAAACCAGCATGTGCTCCAACTCCAGGCATCATGTGAACAGGAGAAGGCCTTGTGCTGGGAGACTTGCTGCCTGCCAGCTGCTGCTCAGAGATCCACGCTGGTGCGAGCAATGGCGTGTTCAGGAGTGAGAGCAAGAACGTGCCCCTGGGAAATACGTGGTGGAGGTGAACTGAAATACCACAGGGCTGGGGGGAGGAAAACTGAGACAGCAGAAACGTTAAAGGCTGAGAGATAACTCCTTGAAAAACAAACCCAGAAAATCCTCAGGGAGATGAAACACGATAAACAGGAATGTCCTGGCTGGTTTTGTTCCTTGTATCGCACTGCGATACTTGGGGGCAGCTCAGCCTGGGGTCGGGACTGCTGCACACAGCGCTGTGGGGACGGGTAGCAGAGGGACCCTCTCTGCACCAGCACACCCAAACGGGGCGGTGGGACTGGGCAGGGGTCCTGGCAGCCGTGCCAGTGCTGCACCAGCAGGGAGAGGAGAGGGGAGCTTCCCTGGGCACAGCAAACAATGCCCAGAGTCCCCACATTCCCCTCGGAGCCCTGACAACATGTGAATGTTGGGGCAGAGTGCAGAAGGAATAAAGAAGTGTGTTCCAATTCCGAAGGCAGGGAGAGGAAGTAATTTGAAATGAATTTTGCTTTTCAGTCAGAAAATGATTTATTATGACAATCTTTCCTTTGCTGGGCCTTTGTTGGTTCTTGTTTCTAAATTTTAAGTTTCCCCATGGCAGTGGGGATTGATGTGAAGCAACACCAGCTACGCAAGCAAGAAATACTTACTCAAATAATCAATTTTAATAGTTGTTTGCATTTCCCTTTCTCAGTAGATGTTCTTGAGTCTGATTATTATTTGCGTTCTAAACTAAATATAATGATTTTCTTTGTAAGCTTTTTCACTAAATCCTGTATTTCATTTTACCAGTGAAAGTTGAAGTCTTCTATCAGTATATTTATATTTAAGCAATGCTGCATCTCACAATACATTTCAGCCTTATTTTTTAAACTTTTATGTTAGTATAAGGTAAATGGCAGCTTTCCTATTTACCATATGACTAATTTTTAAACACATGGTGGGTCAAGCTGCATTTGGATGGGAACTGAATTCCAATTAAAAAGGCCCAAAAATAGAATTTTTTTAAATTTTTTTAATGGTTAAGTGAATGTGCTGAACACATATGGAAAATAATGTTTATCTAAACATGCTTTACATTTCCTACAAGTCAATAACATAACAAAGACAGTATGGTTGTCCCTGGTCCTCATGTCCTTTGAGAGTACAGCCATTTTTCATACCCACTGTTTTCCATAGCTTGAAAGGACATGAGGTTTCTGTCTTTCAGCTTCCAGTTTCTTTTTCAGTGAAGTGGTAAGATTGATCTTACTGAATAAAATGAAGAATATAATCTTTTTCTTATGCTTATGTAACAACTGTGCTAAAACATCTCAAGTGCAGTGAACTCCTGTCCCATGTGCTCGGTGGCACATCTCCATCCTTTCAGTGGCTGACCTTTTTTCAGAGCATCAGCAGCAAGTACATACAACCATAAATAACATTTTTTTTCCATTTAAAGGGTTTCACTTTTGTAGTAAAAATAAGCATTTATCTAAATTGGCCTCTTCTTGATGCTGAGAAGACGGTATTTGTGTAATAGATGGAAATAGATGTTATGAGAGTGTTGTTCTGTGGCATTGTTGAGTGGCATGAATACCCTCATATCCCCACACTTATTTCCTTTTCACTGGCTGTTATCCCATCTCTCACTTTGGACTGTCCTGTTTTTGCATGGCAGAGGTGTGTGTTCTTCTGTCCTGCAGAATCTCCATGTGGGGAGCAGCAGGTCCCAAAGGTCACCAGCAGGGATGAAGGTGGGAAGCAGCTCACCACAACTGGGTGCAAACAGAACTGCTGGAGCAGGCTGGGATTTTTTCTTGTCTTTCCTTCCTGTCAGAACAAACCACTGGTGAGGCTTTTTGAAAATGAGCCAGTGAGTGCCTGTGCTAAAAGTTGGTGCTTCTGCAGACCCAGCAGCAATTCAGGGTGCAAAATGCCACAAGCACCCTTTGTAGGACTGACTGTACACTCAGGAGGACACAGAGGACTGAAGTCCCAGGGTTGAGAATGCTGTGGTACTTCAGACACCCCTGGCTGTGAACACCATCTGAGGCTACAGGCTGAAATAAGCTCTTGCAGCTTCAGGGAGTGATTCTTGCAGCAACTCCTTTGCTGCCTCCCTTTTCCCAATGCAGCCTCTGGCACCGCTGCCAAGACCTGCCCACGACTGGTGGGCTGGGACCTGCTGTTCCTTCCCAAGGGCAGTGTCACCTCTACTGAAGTGCCTCATGTTTTCTTGCCCAGCTGTCTCTGGCAGTTTGTATGTGGGATTGCATGGCTTAAAACATTTTAGATCTAAGTGTCTGTCAGCCCAATTCCCTCTGCAAACCCAGGAGCTTAATATCCCTTTCCCCAAGCTGGCTGTGCTCCCTCGGTCACCAGCCTACCATCAGCTGCCTTACTGCTTTAAACAACTTGGTGCATCAGCTCCTGCAGCTCCACACACACCACTGCTCCTTTCCAGCACTGCTGCTTGTAAAGCTAGGGAGGGAATTTTGCAATAATGTTGGAATTTGTTTGGACAGATTCAAATCAAGCTGGATGGGGAGCATGCAGTCTTGAACACATCCTTATGTATTTCACATATTACTTTCCAGTATTTCTATCCTTTATTATGTTTCAATCACAACCCTTCAGGGCCAAAAACCCATAGGTGTTCTGAATAGAATAGAAATAATGCAGGCAAGCAGATATATGTCTCCCATATTTACCTGGTGGTTAAAAGTCAATTGAATCTAGTTTTCAAAGGATTGAAAATTGTACCAGCTGGAAATAACTGCGTCAGATGAACAGAGCAGGGAGTGTGTGCAATAGGCAGGTGTTGGCTTGCAGTATTTTCCTCCAGATTGAGAGGACATGACAGCAGTCTATCTATCCACATGAATCTTTCTCATTTTAATATCTGAAGGCAGTTAGGCACTAGACAAGAATCCAAAGACATAGATCCTCCCAGTTAGCTATGGATGCTGCCTCTGGAGCCATCGCCACTGCCCTTTCAAAGTGCCCTCACCACTGGCTGTGGAGGGAGATGGGGACAACACTGCCCTGTTTTGCTGCCCCAGTTTGCCTGTACGACCCCAGCCTTCGTATTTTTTATGTCTTTTTCCTGAGTCTGCAGAATGGCCATTTGACTGCTGGGCTGGCAAGGCTGGACCCAGGCAGTCTGTCTGGCCTCAGGCTTAACAGCAGCTCTGGTGTGCTGGAGCGTGAAGGGCACGGGTTTGGCATCAGCCTCCACCCTCTGTGTTACTCCCCTGTGCTGAGCTGAACACAGTGAAGAGAAGGGAAGAGGTCTCTGAACTGTGCTGGGGTCGTCTGTGCCCTACCCCTTCCATCAGACCCCAGCACAGCCAGCCCACAGCACACTCTGCCTGTGCCCCACTCCCTTCTGATCCCTGACAAGGGTTTGGGGACATGCTTGATGGATCTTGAATGATGGGCTTGGTGCGGCTTAAAACTCACAGTGCTCCAAGGACTCGTGGCTCTGCATTTATGGAAGGAAGATGCAAAATAATGACTGAAGTGATTATGCAATTCATTAGACTTTGAAAGAATCATATTTCTGTCAGCCCTGCAGCTGTTTCTTTTAGAGTTTTACTCTGAAAAATTGGAAAGCTTGGTTCATTTAACACACATCAAGGTGATAATTACATCAGGGTTGGCATAAACATGCACAAGGCAGCTGCTGACCATGTGGTGGAGAGAGCAGGGTGTGTTCCTCACACCAGCTCCCCCTGCACAGGGCTGGGCACACCTGCAGCTCCTTTCATGGCAAAACTGGGCACTGACGGCCCAGTGCATGGAGCAGCCGTGGCCCTGATTTCCAGCTCACACATGTGGAGATGCAAGGAACATCACAGCCTTTCTGGTTTTTTATAGTAATATTTGAGGGTCCTTCCATGGGGGAGCTGTAGAAGTGAAATGTTTGGCAACGTGAAATTACTGTGTTGCAGATAGTTCTGAGCTCCCCTGTGGAACACAAACCTGTCCTCCAAGTGCTGGTCTTGCTCTAAAAGACAGCAAGGCTGGCTTTCTGGGCCCATTCCTGGGCTGATCCCACGGGAAGCTCAGCAGTGCTCCTCAGTTCCATTCCAGCAGGATCTGATCCTCTGCTTGGTCTTTCTTGTAGCTGCTGTTCCTCATACTGACAACTTTATCCCAACTGTATCATTCCAACAGAGGGATTTGGAGTAACTGGACAGGCTTTGAATACCCACCTGCGTTTCCCAGCACACACGGCCAGATCTGTGGCTTGAAGAGCTGACCTGTTGTCCTTTAAACACTACCCCAGAAAGGGTTTTTCACAGCTGGCAGAAAATCATACTTTACTGCTCTCACCTACCTTTAAAATTCATGTGAGAAGCTAAGTGAGGGCACCACAAGCCTTGGCTGCAGCCACCTGAGGGGCTGTGTTCAGCCCCAAACCTGGGGAGCTCTCAAGCTGGAGGTGCTTTTTTCTCCAGCTGCCCAGCACAGGTGCCTGCCTCTAGAAAGCTGCCTGCTTTCTGCTGGCTTCAAAGCATCCCTTGGTTTGGAAACCTAAGTTGTCTGGTGTCCCTGGGTTCAACTGGTACTTCTGGAGGTTAGAATGGCCATTCAGACAGCAAGGTCTTCCACCTGGGAAAATATGCCTGAGAGTTAGTGCAGGCACATTTTGACAGATATCTGACGTGTCTGGAAGTATTTTGTGTTCACCCCAACCAACCTCACATCAGACCAAAACCACAGCCAGGTGCTGCAGGACCCAGTGCCCACTTTGGGTCTGCCCTGCTCCTGCAGCCAGGAAGGGACTGGGACAGGAGGGCGTGGTCCGGTGTGGGAAACACCAATACCACCCCCCAGAGAGCTTCCTGCAGGCCAGCCTCATGCTCCCTTGGGCAAAATTTTAAGAGGGAATAGAGCCCACAGAACAACACTTCCACCAACAGTGTTAGGGACTAGTTCAGCCTTCTTCCTCCATCAGCTGACCTGCCCAAGTCCCTTTGACAATCCAGAGGGGTTGACAGCACTTCCAGCAGCCTCTGGTTTTCACCCCGGCCTCTCTCTCCATGCCTGAATCTCTCCCCTCTACCTAACCCTGCTTCCCCTGGGAAGCAAGGCGCAGATGGCTCACAGCAGCCTGGGGGGAATGTGCAAGGGGAGAAGGGGGGTAGGAAAAATACCAGCAAGAGCTCAGCTTATTTTATTGGTGTTAAATGCCTTTCAGATGTACTTAAAGGCCCCTGAAGGCCAAGGAGTCCCATCACATTTCAGCAAGGCTGCAGGTTCTCATTTGCTTTTAAGCTGGGCTTCAAAAGGAGAAAGGATTTGGGGTCGCATGATTTTTTTTTTTTTCCTTTTTTTTCTTTCCCTTGTTTGAAGCCAGCACTTCAAAAGCAGCATCTGCAGCTTGGCTGCAGGTTCTGGGTGCCAGAGGAACTGGCCACCTCCCGATGGGAGCAGGAGGAGCCCTGCCACCAGCCACGGGAACAGTCTCACCCCTTAAAGCCATCGGGAGCCAGGCTGTGCCCGAGAGCCGGCAGCACCGCCCAACCACACGCCGTGCTGCTGTGGTAGGAGCTTGGGATTGCCACTGCTGAAATGATTGTCCAGATGCCTGTGGCCTCCTAAAGCTCAAGCTTTCTCCAATGCTTGGGGAGTTAGGAGGGATAAAGAGAAACATTGTTTGATTGAAAAGATCCCGTAACTCCTGGATGTGACGTACGGAGCTTGTCCCAGCACTAAGTGCCTCTTTGGCTGCAGTTCCCTCTCTGTAGGCCTTCCTCTCTGCATCCCACACTTTGGTCTTTCCAGCCACTGTTTCAGGAAATAATTGACTTGGATAAAGAAATGTTTCTTGGAGTGAGGAGGGTGTAGCAGCTTTTAGCTGAGTGCTTGTGAAAACTCAGTAACACTTACCACTCACATCATCGCTTCCACGGTCCATTCGTGCCCTGATATTGCACAGGGCATTTCAGAGGCTTTGAATATTTTCCAAGCAGTAGGCCTTAGGGTAATGGCAGAAAATGTGTCTCCTCTTTGCCCCTCTCTGTCCTTCTGTGTGACCTATCAAATGAGATCCCAGTTCAGAAGGGTAAAAAACCCTCCACTGTTCCATATTCAGCAAGGTCCAGGGTCAGGAAGGATTGCACCACTCTTTTGCACCAATTCTGACACTGTAAAGAGGTCTGCAGTCAGTGGGTGCTGTTCAGAAACTCAGCATGTAACCTGGGTAGGAGCTTTAGTGGGAGAAGGAACAGGTCATGGTGGGGCTGAGGAAGAAGTGTTCTCTGGCCCTAGAAGATGTGCTCCTGTTACCTGTGAGCATGTGCAGACATTGGTGACTTGGGTTGAACATGCAAATCACAAGTTTGATTTGCTCTTTAAAGGCACAGAGGAAGGATAAGAAGGCTTTGTTTCTCTATTCTGGAAAAATCTAGCCTGTTTTGACCAGAGCGCTGCCCTGCTGCTGTGTGCGTACTAGAGAGTAAATCCCTTGCCCTCCCAAGAGCTGCCTGCACTCAGTGTCCATCAGGTGTCTGTGCAGGGATGTCTCACATGTTTGAGCTAAGTGTTTTCCCCTTCTACAAGTAGTTTCTTCTCCCTGTTGTTTTGCTTCAGGAAGTTTACAACTGTTCTAAAGTTATATTTAGGTCCCATGAAGGATAGCTTAGCTCTCCTTAAGCACACGAGGAGAGAGTAGGTGACTGCTTGTTATCTTCAAGCCTCCTGTGTTTCTGTGATTCTCTGCTTGGAAAGCATGTTAATAAAGTACATGGCAGAAGCTTTTTTTTGTTAGAAGCCTTTCACACTGAATGTTTTCTAAATTGGCTGGGAGGTGGCAAGGAACCCAGCAAGCAACTAATCCCCCAGCCCATCCTCTCAGCAAATGCCTTGTGAAAGTCATTAATTTTACTGTAATTGATTTAAACATTGCTCAGGAGGAGGAAAAATTAAGGAAGCCAATGACACTCTGAATAGAGAATTATGTGTTCTCAATTTTCTGTCCTGTTATCTCCACACATGCCTGTTCTCCTCTGGTTGCTGAGCGGAGGAGTCACACAGCAAATCCCAGCTCAAAAATCCTGTGAGCCAGCTCCAGCACCAGCCAGGACACGAGACAGGAGAGTCTGCAAAGGTCCCTGGCTCTGGCAAAGCATTTGCCTCCAGCAATTTGCATCTGGGTGGGTGGCTCCATCAACAAAGCACGGGCACATCAGGCTTTGGAGAGTCGCCATGGAAAAGCACAGCACTCGGCTCTTGCTACAAGCACAGTCGTGGGGTAATACCTGATGACAACCTCCTTGAAATGTCAGTGCTTATGGTGGAACAGGGCTTTTTATAGGGCAGCCACCTGTTCCCCTTGCATTACCTCATTGCTACTACTGTATCCCCAGCTGGAAAGTAGTTTTAATTAAAGTGATTTATTGCTCAATATGATTTGTCCCCTATTTTGGGTGTATCTTAGAAGACAGTATTTTTTCCTTATCACTTCGTCACTGGCTTTACAATTTAAAGGATGTACCTATGGATGTCAGTGGGGTCAAAACTGAGTATGTGAATTTTGACTGAGCAATGACATAGGATCAATGTATTTTTAAGCTGAGCTTAGCTTTGTTTTGCATTTTTATTTATACCTCTGACAACTGAATGAGTGCCCTGGCTCCAAGCCATACCTCTCAGTAATGATTTTGTTTCATATTCTTTGGAAATGGCTTCTCCAATGTATTGTGCATGTTCTCTTGACATCTTAATGCAGTTTCTAGGTCACTGAGCTAAGAAAAGACTATAGGTGCCACTAAAGTGTCCTTAAAGGAGAACCAACCACTGGCTGAGCCAGGTTGATGGTACTTAGAGAAATCAATTATTGTCATGTACTGTCTTCATGCTGTGCCAGATCAGTTAAAGATGAAGCAATTATGTCAGGTTTCACTCCATCCACAGGAGTTTTCATGCTCCTGCCCTTGGGCCACCTGTGGTGAATGGAGGGCGTTTCTTATCAGTTATTGCAGGTCTGCACTGGCAAGCCAGAGGGGCTCTCCAGCAGTTCTTAGCTGGCACCCCTTGGGTGTTGGGCAGGGGGTAACTCATAACCTTGGGGGTTCTTTTGAAGACTAAAGAGTGAGCTCAGAAGCACTCGGAAGTGAATATGCACACCTCAGTGTGCAGGTGGAGGTCAGTCTTCACTTTGCCAGCCTGGAGAAACTGCCTTGCTCCCACTGTGGGGCCGTTTCTGTGGAGGGAGCTGCCATGGAGGGATGGCACGTGGTCCCACATCTCCTGCACAAGGAGCTCTTCTCCCCAGTGCCACTGCTGGAGCTGGCTGTGCCTGAGAGGTGAGCAGGCAGGAGAGCTGCAGCACTCTCCTGCTTGTGTTGCTGTATCCACACCCTGGGAGGGAAGCTCAGCTCCTCCCAACAGGGGCTGGGATTCCCCTGAGTGAATGCAGCATTCATTAGAAAAACTTCACCAAACTAATCCATGAGGACTAAGAGATATTTGAAGGACTCCATTCCTTAATATACTGCAAGTCCCTCAAAGGGATGGTGCAGGATCAGGACTGGGAGAGGCTCTGGAAGCCCGAGGCCCTCACTCCCTGGTGCCCTGTGTGAAGCAGTAGTCCATGGGCTGGGTGGAATGATGAAAAACTGAGCTCTGGCCAAGCAAAACATGGAGAAAGTACTCTGAGGTTCCTCTTTCTGCCGTCTCATTCTGGTTCCTGGTTCACCTCTACCATCTCTCTGTGCCAAAGGAGTTCTGCTGCCAACAGGAGGGGCTGGAGTCATTCTCTGAGGAGAGGGAGTGGAGCCTGGTGTCATGCACCTGCAAAAATTCATACTTATCCTTTCTGCCAAGAGATTAAGTTGAACAGTTGGCACCTGCCAGATTCAGCAGAGGAGCAGTTGATGATGGATGCATCACCTGCTTGTCTTCAGAGGAGAGGCTGTGGGGCAGGGAGCAGGGGCCAGGCTCCCTGCTCCTGGGGCAGAGGGGCACTCCGCTGTCCTCCAGGAGACAAAGCCACCTTGCCAGAGTGACAGGCTGCCAGTGCCCACACACCTCCCTCTGACATCCAGAAATGTTCCTTGCTGAGGTGCAGAAGCAGCTTCTTTTTCCCCCCTAGATCCTGAGGAGCTGAGCCTGAGGCACCGTTGTTGCCTGCACCTACTGCCCCAGGACAGGTGGCAGCAGCCCACCATAGCTGCATGGGCAGCGGTGCGGTGGCGGGTGGTGTGGCTGGTGACAGGCAGCTCTGGCTGGCTGACAGCCGGAGAGGGGTCGGGGGGAGGTGGGTTGCAGGACAGAAGGCAGCTGTCTGTGCCACGGGGAGCCTTGGCAGCCACCTGTGCTCACCAGTCATGCCAGAGGGCAGATGGAGAAGGTGGGCACTGAGGAGCAGGCGCTGGTGGCCGCTGCCCTTCTGCAGCTCCGCGTGGTGGCCCAGCACAGGTGGCCCTGCATGGTCGCTCTCCAGTGGGCAAGGGAGCGCGGGACTCAGGGTGTGAAGGTCCTTTCTGACACACACGAAGTAAATGCAGAGGCCAGAATGAATTCTGCAAGCAGCAGAAACTGTGAAATGCCCACTGGGCCTGTCACAAGCTGCACTGAAATACGGGCTTGCTGTGGTCACCTGGGTAGCTCCTGTGCAGGGCTGGATTTACACTGTACTTCAAACATCTTGGAGATGCTTTTCTGAGCCAAAATCTGTCTCTTGCCTCCCTCAGTGTACCCCACGGGCTCTGGCAGGGTAGCAGTAGCTTTGTGTCCTTGCTGCTGGTGGCTGTCCTCTCTGCCCCTCAGGGCAGCCTCCTGCAGGCAATGCTGTGCTCCTGTTTTCCAGCCAGAGCACCTCAGCTCCCGCTGCTCCAAAAGGCTGTGCAGTGTGACCATGGATGTGGGTGCTGGCAAACGGTCTTGTTCCCATCAGTGCTGTGGAAATTGGCTCATCCAAGCGACTCACCCTTGCCACGGGTGCTGGGCTGTGCAGCTGGTTTGGGCGTGGGAAGTCACCAAACTGCACAGCCATGGCTGGATATGGGATGGGCACTGAGGGGCCGTGCTGGTGGAACACAGGGACAAAGTTGTGTTCAGGAGCTGATGGCCTGTGCAGGCTACATGGTTGTGTTGGAGTGTCACTGTAAAATCCATGTCGGTCAGTGCTGTCACAGCTCCTTTCCCAGCTGTATCCCTTGCTTTTTGTGTGAGTGCCTTGGGACTGGAAGGTCTGCAGGCACAGCCCGTGCTCTTGCCTGCTGCCCTTTCAGTCACTGCTCAGCCATGCTTATTTAAACCCTGAGATGACAAATAAACTATGCTATTGTTTCCCTGTCCCTCCTCTTGGTTGCATCCCCTCTCAGGAGGCGGAGGCGCGGTGGCTTCACCGCTTCTGCCGTGGGTGAGAAGCGGGATGGAGCCTCCATCTCCTGGTGACTGAGCCGCATGGCAACTGCATCTGCCTGCGGGAGTTGTCCCAGGAAGGAGCCGCAAAGCTGGTCCAGGAAGGCGAGGGAAGCCTTGGCGTGTGAGGGGTCCCTGCCGGGCTCAGCCCCGCTGGCCACAGAGGGTCACAGCGTTTATCCACAGTCACCGCAGGGCTGCCTCTGGCTGCCAGGGCAGGGAAGCAGCCTCTGTTTGGGTTTCTCTCTCTGAGACATAGAAATGCTTGTCCTCATCCTGAAGAAGGTTCTCACGAGGTTATGTTAATGCATTTCTGCCTGATGAAGCCTCAGCACCGTCCAGCATCAGTTTTCTGAGGCTGGCTGGAAGCAGGGTGCTACCATGCAGGCAGTCCAGGAGATGGGAAGTATAGGAATTTTCTCTTGGAACTTCTGATATTGGGCTCAGCATGTTCACAGTCTCACACAGGTACCTCAGAACTGAATATGCTCAAAGTATTTTTCACGAGTAATAAAGAGATCAGGGCAGTTCTCAACATTGCAGCTACAGCTCGAGCCTTGGGGATTTTTCCATGTCAAGATCTGCCCCTTTCATATCTTTTCTTCCCTCTGAGCATCTTGTGAGTGTCAAGTACCTGGAACCAAGGGAGGTTAGCATGCAGACACTCATTTTTATTTTTGTAAATGGTTTTAAAAGATTGACAAGGGAATTGTAAATGGATCTAAGCAAAGATAGAGAAAGCCCACAAAGGAGAAAACACTTTATCAATGAGACAGGGGAGCATGGAGCTCTGCCAGCATCTCTGCAGGGTCTGGCAGGTTGTTATTCACCGCTCAGTGTGCTGACAGCCCCTTGCCCACAGCAGCTGGAGGGGACACTGTCCCACGGCTGATGGCCTGCAGGGACTATGAGGTGCTGCAGAGGCTGTGGCCCTGCTCTGTGGGCTCTGCACCTGCACTGGCTCTGTGCTGAGGGGGCCAGGGCTGTTTAATTAAAGGTGGCAAAGCCACCTCCAGAGTCAGCTCTGCACAGCAGCAGCTGCACGTGCAGTGCCTTTGAGCTGCTGGCACGGGATGCGTTGGCCCATGTCGGCGGCTGCCTGCGGCTCCTCAGGTGCTCGCAGAGAGAAACCACTTCCAGTGTCAAGTGCTCTCAACTGCCCATATTTTTGGAATTGTGCAAGTCTTCCCCCAGTACCATTCTCCTTTCCAAAGATGCCAGCTGGGAGCTTTCTGTGTCCAGGGCCCTGCTGTGCATCCCCCTGGAAGCCGGAGATGCAGTTTCTGGTAGGACGCCTGTGTCCGCAGGGCAGTGGCAATAAACCCTTCCTGCAGAAGGGACATGGTGGTGGCACTGGCTGCAGAGGCTCCAGGTTACAGCTGGGGGACAGCCTGGGCTGTCCTTGTGATCACCAGACTTGGCTGAAAGTGGAGTGCTGGTGCTCACATAAGAGTTTTTCCTGGAAACCTGGGTTCGTACGCAGCCTGAGGAACTGGCAGCTGCTTTGGAAGTCTTGTCCCTCCAACACCCAAGGAAGGGTGGGGAGAAGGAGAGGCAGTGAGGGGGGAAGTGGCTTTCTCAGGCCTAGACTCGGGAAGCTGTGCTGCCTTTCAGAGCACACCAAGCTCCTTCACCCCAGGAAAGTGGGGGTTTGCCCACGTGCCCCCTGACCAGCCTGTGTGCCTGACCCCCGTGTGTCTCCCCAGGTATCCCTGAGCCACGAGTGCACCCGCGCCATCATGAAGCTGATGTACTGCCCGCACTGCCGGGGCATGTCCAGCGTGAGGCCCTGCAACAACTACTGCCTGAACGTCGTGAAGGGCTGCCTGGCCAACCAGGCAGACCTGAACACCGAGTGGAAGTACCTGATGGGTAAGATGGCCTTGCTCTGCTGCAGCACAGCTGCCTCTCACAGCACCTTTGAACTCCCTGAGGCAGTGCTTGACAAGTAAAGACAGGAGGGTTGGAGGCTCAGTGGAGGTTGTTGCAATGGTAAAGCTCTCACTCCTCCTTGTGCCCACAGACCATCACGCAGCAAGCTCCTCTTTGTCTCTTGGGCCCTACCTATGAGTAATCTGACACCTGAGGGAGCCTTCATGTTTGTGCTCACGGAAGGCAGGCACCAGAGGAGACGAGCTTTGGGCTTGGCCTTTTCCCCTGCCTTGGCACCCACTGCCTGGCCAGCGAGGCTGCCAGCTCATGCCCAGCTGCAGCCCAGCATGCTGGCTCAGGGTTGGCATGTGCTGCTGTGAGCAACCAAAATCCCACTGAAGTTCAAGGAGTGTCACCTGCCGCTCGAGGGACATTGCAAAACAGATCTGGAGCTGCAGCACATCGAGGCTGGTGCACTGCCCTGTGAGGTGCAGCTGCCTCCTCACTCTGGGGTTAATGAACGGTGGCTAATTGGAAGTGCTCCCCATGAGAGCAACAGGGAGGCTGCTGCAAAGAATGAGCAGGAATATTCCCTCCCCCGGGGGTTGAACCAGGACTTCAGTGGCACTTTGGCCTTTCTGCCCAGAGCCAGCCAACTGTTCCCTGTCACTGCTCTCCTGGCAGGATGACTGCACATCTCCTGAAAGGTCACTATACAGCTCTCCTTGATTGACAGGGAAGCAATTCTGTGCCTATTTTGCACTTACTCTGGCTTCCTCTTCCCAAGAGACACTGTCAGGGGGTGATGGCGAGGAGGAAATAGGAGCTTCTTTCAAATTGCTGTTGTACATTTCAGTGTCAGAGGTCACAACTTGATCAAGGATGGGAGCAAAACGGGGAGTCAAAGGCAGAAGTTCACCAGTGCTGTCCATCCCTCACCCCTCTGCAGGCCCTTCTGTGTAGCCAGAGAGGATTTTGTTACACTAAACACAGTTACTCTTTCAGTTTGACAAATTAGGGCAGGTCCAATTAAGGGAGATTTTTATAGTAAGTGGTTCAACTATAATTTATCACTAATTTGGGGAGACAGCCTTTGATTTAAATGTCTGTATCTCAACATTAGTGTCTCTGCCAGCTAAAACTGTTTGAAATATAGAGTCTCAAAAATGACACCATAACCCCTGAGTGGTGGCAGAGTTAAACTGCAAGCTCTTCAGTGTTGCAGATGTTATTTCCCAGAATACAGAAAATGTCACCCCTAGTATAGCAAGCACATAGGTTGTCCTTGCTTCAGCCCCAACTGGGGTGTTGAGAATCATCTCTGGAGGTAGGCAGAGGTTGTAATTACAATTCTTTGTAAGCCAAGTACAGTCCCAAAGGAGTCATCCAGGCAGGAACTTCCAGACTAGTCAGGAGTGCTCAGACATCAGAGCTTTCCAAGAGGAGCTCAGAGCAAGACCCTTCAGTCACTCCCTGTCCTGTTTACCAGTTAGTTGTGGTCATTATAATCTGCTTCTCTGCCATTACAGCCTGATATTTCCCTGGTTGGTCAATATCAGCTATTGGTCAACATCACTGTTGTCCTTCCAGAGGTGATAGTGAGAAGAATTACTGCTTTTCTCACTCCTTCACTGCTACAGAAGCTATTGCCCACATCCAGTACCTCTGGCACTTTGCTGACCCCAGTTCTCCCATCTTTTCCTGGCTGCAGGGCTTGGCTGAAGACACACCCTGAGTTAGGAGAGTGAGGGACAAGTATTGCTGTGCGTTTTGTAATACTTCTGCACCCATTTTCTGGTTTTCCTTTCTGTTTCACCCTGGAAGTGCTGATCACTTTGGGTGAATACAGGTTGAATTTACCATTTGCAGGTGACCTCTGTTCCTCTGCCACAGAGGGTGGCTTTACTTAAGTAAAGTGAGGAAAAGGAGCACCTATGCAGTAGTGGAAATGGAGAGATGTGTCCCAACAAGCCTGCCGAGGGGCCAGCAGCTTTTCCCACCCAACATAAGCCTGATCTTTACTGAGCTTTGTGCAGAGCCTGCTGATGAGAGACATCTCTGTCTTGTTTCACCAGATTCCCTGATCGTGGTGGCTGATCGGATTGATGGACCCTACAACGTAGACAATGTAATAGGGACCATTCACATGAGGATTGCTGAAGCTATTTCCAACTTGCAGGAAAACAAAGATTCAATCACAGCCAAGGTAGGAGTGTGTGCCTGGGCCTGGCTGAGGGCACACCATGTGTAACTGCCAGGACCAAATGCTTTCTGTGCTCACTATTCAGTTGAACTGAAGGACATGAAGCGTGAAAGACAGCAAATGTCCACTCTTCTAATGATAGGAAACAACCCATCTTAGGCAAAAACCTTCTCCAGTGTTTCCAAATACTGCTCCCTGACACATCCAGCCAGCCTCCTTTGCGTACAGGCACAGGAGGTGGGACTATATGTGCAGTGAGTGGGGGAGGCAGGGTGCCATTTGCTGTCAGGGCCCTCTGTGTCTGAAAAGTCTTGAGATATTTTGACCAAGATGAGACATTTTCAGAAAGTGCACATCCCCAGTGACAGAAGGCAGCTGCTTTAACCTGCCTCAGGGGGATGTTCTGCAGTAGAAATATTGGGCTATTGGATTGTATCATGGGACAGAGCTGCAATCTGCTGGTCCATCTGGAGAGTACAAAACAGACTCTCCTGAGGGTCACCTGTCTTCCAAGAAGTAAATATCACTAAGCTCTCTTCTGTTGGTCTTCTATTTTTAGTATATTTATCCACTTAACCACAATCACCTCTGTAGCTGCAGGTAAGAGAAGCTTTTGGAACAAAAGCAGCCCTCCAGGGCTTCTGCCTTTTGCCCAGACACTCCCAGGTTCTGCAGCCATCCCACAGCTGAGGCAGAGATGCAGATGAAAGGAGTGGGACGGGTCCTAACTGGGTTTTGGAGAAGGGAAGGGCCAGAAGTATTGCTTGGCAAGCAGGAATTCACTGGCACACATCAAAGCACTAACAGCAGCATGAATCCAAGGACTGGTGTAGGTTTCTTTTCTCACATGAAAGGCCGTATTCTTTCTTCCCTTGTTCTGTGAGACTGAGACTGTCCTCATGAAAGCAAATCCATGGTGTGGGGAAACATGGCATCGTCTGCAAAGAAAGATGTTTCCAAGGAGAATGCAGTAAATCTGGTAAAATGGAAAGGGCTAAATAGTCTGATTGGTGCTCAACTGGAACAACCAAATATGTTTGGTAAGCTCCTCGATATGAGCTGGTGACCAGGTGAATGCAGCACTCCTTGCTGGTGGCACTGCATGGCAAAGCCATCAGGTGAAAGATACTGTTGTCACATGAGCTTGAGACTGTCCCAGAGCAGTCCTGGGGGTTTCCTCTGTCAGAGCTGAGGGCAGCAGGCTGGAGCTGCAGCTGAGGGCTTCAAACATGACCCGGGCCATGGGCACTATCTGCTGTTTGTGAGAAGAGCCAGAAGCAGCCCTTGAACCCAGTGCACCCTCAGTTATGAGTTCTCCTGGGATCTGAGGGAGAACTGGAAAGAAAAACTTTTTGTACTGAGCCCTGTGTTAACAGCACTGCAGAACCTTCTCCCTGTCTCATACTCCACTTGCTCCCTATGGCTCTCTCATGAATTTTAGGCAGCAGGAGCTGTCAAAAGCAGCAAACACCTATTTGCTCTCATCATGCAGAAGGCTATTGATCACCTCAGTCTGCAGGAGACGTGCTTTGCCCAGCAGTGACTTGTGTTGCTCACCTGAAGCTCTTGGACTGGCAAGAGGGTCACCTTGGTACCACATTTTGCTAGAGCTGCTGCAGGAGCCACTGTCCTGGAGATCTCCCCTGGCTCTTACCTCCTAGAAGAGTTGTCTCCTCCCAACAGCAGTAACAGGCCAACAAGACACAGCAGTGAAACCAAATTGGTTTGGTTTTGTTAGAACCAAGTTGAAAATGTTCCACATGCAGTTCTCAAGGCGGGGTTTAGCACAGAGCAAAGGAGAGAGATGAACAAATTGGCTTGGTGCTGAGTGGCCAGAGTCATTGGAGGTGTCTGGTCAACAGGACAGTGCACCCCAGGAAGGGCCTTTTGAGGCTCTTGACTAGGCTAGGGCTTTGCTGATGGCTGTCAGAATCCACTCACCAGCACGTTCAGCGGGTGGCACGAGCTGTGTCAGCAGTGCTCCTGTCTGCCATCCTGACTCCTCTGCTTTAAGGGGGCACCAGGCAAAGTCACATTTATCAATAGCTTCTGACAGCACCCTGGTAACCACAACAGGCTTGGAGCCCTCTTTTCAAATCAGATGGCTTTCTTTGTGAAGGCTGGTGTTTTCTGACTCAAGCTGACAGTTCAAAGTCCCTCCTGGCCTCCATTCAGCCTGGCTGGCTGAGCACTCCTGCCACCTCTGAGGCTCATCTGCCCAGCACTGGTGATCTGCAGCAGAGGTGTCACTGCCTGGACAGGTCATGCAGAGACTGGGCAAAACAGGTGCTTCCAGGACACCTTTCACCTCATGCTAGAGGCCAAGTATGAAGATTTGTACCTTCAAAGTGCTTCTGTTGCCCTCTGGCTACAAAGCCCACCTGGGCAGGTTGTTAGGGTGGTAGGAGGTACCAGAGATAGGGGGTAAATCAGTTCCACTGCCTCATTTGTCTCTGAAACACCCAACCCGATGGACTGTGGCACATCTGCTGTCCTTGCACTGCCCTGCTCAGAGGGGCATTCATTTCCCAAGTGTGGGTGCTGATTGCATAGTCCCACCTCTGTCTGTTGTCCAAATCAATGCAGCTCCCATGCTCTGCAATCTTGAAGCCCACACCACTGGTGTAAAGAGTGTGAGCAACTCTCATCTTGTTCTTCCCAGGGATTTATTTTCCAATAGTGCGAAGCACAGATAAAATTGCTATAAATAATTTAATATCAACATTGTGACTCATCCAAAACCATGTGTTAGTGCTGAACATTTTGCTTGATAGTGGTAACCAAAATGAGTTCCAGTGTGCTGAAAACACATCTGGCATCAGAAACTAAGCCAGAATATCTCAGATCTTGCAGGTAGGAAAAACATATATATTTAAGAAGGGAAAAAAAAACACCCATAACTGCAGAGTGTTAAAAAAATAAAGAAATAGCATCAGAACAAGGGATAGAGAGTTTGATTTGTATTTCAGGTATTCCAAGGCTGTGGAAATCCCAAAATCAGCACAAAAGGCTCCAGCAGCGAGGACAAGAGAAGACGGGGGAAGGTCACATTGGAAGCCAAATCCTCTGCACAAGCACTGGAGATGCTGGTGAGTTTGTCTCTGGAGTTCCCTCCCAGCCGTGACCAGGGCAGGAGAGTTGGTGTGTGGTGTCCCCTGGCTGCAGCACTGGGTCCTGCAGGTCGGGTCAGACTGCCCTGTGGGCTGCTCAGTCACGAGTCTGAAGCTCAGATCATCAGTTGCTGGTGTGACCTAAGCAGATCTGATCTTCTTGCCTCTGCACAGGGCTGGAGTCTGTGTTGCTGATAACCAATTTCCCAGAGATTTGGGCCCACACTTTTCTGAAGAGGCTCCTATCCATTGGTGTAATTCAGCCTCAGGCAGGCTAGCCTGAATACTGGGGCCAGAGGTCCTTCTCCATGGAGATTTTGGGTTCAGTGGATGGCGAGATGTGGGATTTGCCATGGTCCCACATGTCAGACGCTCCTCACTCACAGACACCCATCTGTCCCACCCAGAATAGCCCTGCTTTCTCCCAACAAGTAGCTTCTAAGCATTTCCCTCTTGTGCCAGAAGATGGTCCCCTCCTGGTTAATCTTGTGGTACCAGAACAGTCCTTGGCATGTAACCTTCAGCCTTGCATGCTTGGGTTGACACTTGGTCTTTAGGGGAAAGGTTGATGACAAATCCTTTTTTGTATAAAAACAGACTTCGTAATGGTAAAACCAAAAGAAAAATAGGCAGAATCCTTGTCCTTTCCTCAGGCCTGAAGTGTCCTAGAGATCTCCTGGCCCTAAGCATCCCTTTTGCTTGCAGGTTTTAGATGCCAAAGGGAATCTGACAGCTCTCAAGACGTACTGGATCACCCTGCCTGGCAGCCTGTGCAGCAAAAAAGTAATGGCCAGCTCAGTGTCGGATGATAAGTGTTGGAATGGGATGACCAAGGGCAGGTATGGAGTGGGTCAAGGTGCCAGGATAGCACCGTTCTGGGGTGAGAAGGGGAGGGTTTGACACATCATCACAGCCAGCCCCACTTGTTTAGAGTCTGATGTCTGTCCCTGTTCACAGAAATACTACATTTCCTGAAAAACTGGTACCTGGGAATGTCAAGCCTGGTGTGATTTTGCTGTGTGTCAGAGGGCTAAGCACTGAAATGCATTTGCCATGAAATAACTGTAGTTTTCTACTAATGAAGCAGTTTTGCAATTCTGCATGCACTCAGAAGGTAGCAGGGCTGGATTTAGCTTACAGTCTCCAGAGCTGCTGCAGAAAATTGCATACACATCTCTCTATCCATACCTGCTCTGAAATACTATTCCCAGATAAGAGGAGGCACCCAGGTGACATCAAATAGCAGCAGAAACAGTTCCCAGCCTGGCTGAGGTTAAAGGATGGCTGAGGAGAGATGGGCAGCTGCTGGATGTGCACTTTTCTCCACTTCTCTCCACGGACTTTTTGGGTTGGGCTTTCCATATTCCACATTACTGCCAGCAGAGTCACAGATCTGCAGGAGGGCCAGGACACTGCTGAAGGGAGCACTGCAGCCGTGGTTGACAGCTCCCAGATGAATGAAGCTTCCCAGGGGGGCTGCCTGGTTGAACTGGGCTGGGGGCATTCAGTGGTCCCAGTGTGTCAGTCCCCACAGGTTTAACCAGGCAAGGATGAAGGTGCTCCTCAGCCTCGCAGATGCACAGAGATTTTCCATAGGGAGTATCACTGTGGGTCCATTGGTACCAGCCTGAGAGCAAGTCCTCTGCCTTTCCTGCAGGAAATCCCTCCCTGTGCCAGGACAGGGATGCTGCAAGGCCATCAGCCACCCCCTGCAAGCTGAGCTGGCCTCAGGGTGAGCCTGAGGCTCTGCTGGTGTGTGGCCGTGGCAGCATGGCTTGGCCATCCCTGCAGCTGGCTGCCTCCCAGCAAACACCAGCCTACAGAGGATGTTCTGCAAGTCACTGGATTATCACTGGTATCTGTAATAGGGAGAGGTGAGCTGGGCTGGGAGGGAGACGTCTAAACCTGTCACCTTCCTTCCCAGTTACCTGCCTGAAGTGATGGGGGATGGCTTAGCTAACCAGATTAACAACCCGGAGGTGGAGGTGGACATCACCAAGCCAGATATGACCATTCGCCAGCAGATCATGCAGCTGAAGATCATGACAAACCGGCTGGGCAACGCCAACATTGGGAATGATGTGGATTTCCAAGACACAAGTGAGTGTAGCAGAGTGGGAGAGGTCCCTGGCGGAGGAGAGGGGCTGAGCAGTCCTGCAGCCTGCACAGGGTCCATGCAGACCCTGCTGCTGGGCCCTGGGGGCACAGAGGGGCTGTGGTGACCTGGCTTTTGGCTGCTGAGAGGCTGCTCGAGTGCAGCTGACTTGCTGTGAGGTGGCTGGAGGCTGTGCTGCCCCCGGTGCCTTACTGAAACCTGGGGGGTCTCTCCAGTCCCAGCCCCGCCCTACTGACAGGGCTCCTGTCTGCTCCATAGGTTTCCAGCTGCTGCAGCAGCAGGTGACTAAAGTCAGCTGGAGGTCAGGTATAGGTTTGTATCCCACAGTGGGGAGTGCAGAATGCAGAGAGGAGGTGGTGGCCGGGGCAGGGCTGGTGGGCAGAGCTCCCCAGGGCTGCAGCAAGGGGAAGGCAGGGACATGTCCCACCACAGGGAAGGCAGTCGGGGCTCACCCTGTGTTTGTCTCCGTGCAGGTGACGACATGAGCGGCTCCGGGAGCGGGGACAGCTGTCCTGATGATGTCTGTGGCAAAAGACTTTCTAAGAGCCCCAGCACCAGGCAGCCAGAAACACACGCTATTCCTAAGCAGTCTGGACACGGCATCAATGGGGCCAGCAGCAGATCTTTGCCTTCTGCCTCCCTCCTCCTCCTCCTCTCGGTGGCTGTCATCGCCCCGCAGCACTTGTGGCGGTAACTCACTGGCACAGCCAGGAAACAGACTGCGGCTGAGGGCTTCACTTTGCCAAAACCAACCAACCAACCAACCAACAACCAAAGGACATATTTAATTCACCTTGGCAAAAAAAAAAAAAAAAAAAAACCAACAAAAATCAAAAAGAAGGAGGAGGAAAAGGTTTCAAAAGGTTTCAGTTGTTTGCTATTTCTGGCAGTGCTCGAGCTGTTTTCTTCTTTCTTGGTCTTTCCCCAATGCTGGGCCCTTCTTTCTGTACCTCATTGTTTTACTTTTGTTATTGCCACAAACTGGCTCTCGGGGCTAAAACGAGCCTTTGCAGAGAGGGCTCTGGGGGAACTCGGCCGGCCCCTCCGAGGGCAGCTCTCCTGCTGCCTCCAGTGGAATATGCAATTGCCCTGACCTTGTTCCCCAGGCAGCGGCCGGGGCGCGGCTGCCGACAGCGCGATGGTGGCGCGGGCAGCGCCGGCTCCTGCCGCGGACAGACTGGGATCCTCGGCGCTGCTCTCGTGCTGCATTCAGGGGCTCCTCGGGGCTCCTCCTCCGGGCTCCTTGGCGGGCAGAGATGGCCCTTCGCTCCCAGCGGCGAACGCAGGAGCGTGAGCGGGTCTGGTGGGCTGAACTGACACAGTTTGGCGGTGGCTGTTGGACCCAAAACGCAGAACTCCCTTTTTCTTTGGAAAGGTCACGAGTGGGTTTCTTGGCTAGAGCTCGTAGCTGGCGACAATTTGAAATGTAGGTCTCCTACATCTAAGTGACTGGGAATGAGTGTTAGGGGTTGGGGTTTGGGGTACTTTTTCTTTGCATGCTAGTTGGAAAGCCATTTTTTACCCAAGTAACAATGGTCCAATTTCTACCTGCAGTGCAGTACCATGGTAGGTAACAGAGAGATGAAAATAAGCACAGTGGGATTCTCTGTGTGACAGACGGTTGTGCTGCCTCCTCCTTCTCTGGCCCCAGCCATGGGCAGGAATCCATTTGTTTGTTCTTGGAAATAAGAAAGACCAGGGGCTTTTTACTAACTGGAGCTTTGGGACTGGTTGTGGCCCCCAGGCAGCTGCCTTAAGACAGAGAGGGGCTGGTGGCAGTCAGCCCTGGACAGTGTCCCTACCCAGGGACTGGCTCAAGGCAGCACCTACTGGGGGGATGTGAAGACTGGATACATTTTGTTTGGGATTTTTTGTCTTCCTTTGGTGTTTGTTCCAGTTGCATTGTAGATTTTTAATGAATTTCTCTGTTGCTTCCCCATCATCCAAGACACCTTCTCTAACCCCTGAGGGACAGGCTGAGGCAGCAGCTCTGTTCTGGCTGAAGGGAGGGCCAGACTCACCCTTTGCTGCCCCATCCCACCACACACCAGCCTCTGGGTCACACGGGGGCTGCCCTCACCCCAAAATGCTTGATGGGGTGGACTCCATGTCGGGTTTTGAGACTGGGGGTGGTTGGTGAATGATATAAATGTCCCCACATAGTTGTAGGAGTGCCTGTTCTTGTAGGGCTGTGCTCTGGGTCTTCCAGAGGCTTCTGTGCCTGGCAGGGGCAGCAAGTGTCGGCTGGAGGTGTAGGTTTAGCAGATGTTAGATCCAACACACTCACTGTGACTGCCTGGGCCGAGAGCACACCCAGGGGTGGGGGTTGAGTTTCAGACATGTTTGTACTGGGGCAAGAGGAAGCTCAGAGCTGGGTCTGTCTCCTGCTTTAGTGGTCTGCACAGCATTTGTTCCTTTCTCATCTGTCCTGCCAGAGGAGACATGCCTTTGGGCTGAGCAAATATTATGTAGTTGGCATTTTGCCATTTTCTAAGAAGAGGGGGGGGAAAAACCATTTTTAGCATTAGCAGTTTCTAGAATGTGCAATTTAAAGGAAGATGAGAACATGAGGAAGGTAATGCAGAAAGCCAGTGTGGGTGGGGGCAGAGGGAGCTTATTGCCTGCCCTCCCTGGGGCAGGGACCCCGCCTGGGGCCCAGTGATGGCACTGAGGGTGCCTCAGACTAGGCAGAGGTTTTAGGCCCACTTTGACTGGCAAGTCACTGTGACTAATGTCACTGACTGGGCATCCTTTCTGCCTTGTTCTCACCTTCTTGTAAGGTAAAATCTTACCTGGTCTTGTAGGGTGTTAGAAATGAACACCAGGATGCTGGACATTGGCTGAAGGACAGGCAATGCCACCAGAGCCATCAGAATCCTGGAGAGGATAAATGCAAGTTGTGGATTTGTACAGGTTTATTTACTTCTAGACATACGACAAATTCACAAGACTTTTACTGCTCTGAAATGTTCCTAACCTTTTTTTGAAATTTTTTTTTTTTTTAACTAGAATTGCAGATACAAATTTAACCTTCAGTTACAGAAATCCCCACAACCAATCCTGCTGAAATTTTATGTCCAAAGCAAAAAGGAGGGAGGGTACATCAAACCATTGTACCCTCTTAAAAACATGGTTCAGTTACAGTTTTAACATGTGGATGCTGAGGTCAGTGTTTTGCTTTGCAGAATGAGAGCTTGAAAGGACAGTCCCTGTCACTTCCATTTCTGTGCAGTTAGTGTTTGCTGTCCACCTGTCACCCTCAAAAGCTTCTTATGGGCCCCTTCACACCCTCAGTGTATAGCCAATAATTTACTGATTGCCCACTTAAACTTTTAACAATGTAATAGGCCAAACTAGTGGTTCTGTTACAAGAATAAAACCTGGCAGTCCAAATTATTAAGGCAAAACCTCAAAGAATCTGTCAAACCTGTTATGCAGGAGAAACCCTTCCTGAAGGCTTCCCCTGGGGACTGGGTTGAGCTCTCACTTCCTCATCCCTCCAGGACATGAAGGTGGCCACTTCCATCCTCTGGGAGCTGGGCTGGGATGAGACCAGGGCTGAGGGCTGGGCTGGCAGGCGAGGGCAGTGCTGGGTGCTCAGCCCCCTCCTTGCCAGGAGAGACATGACAGTGGTGGTGACACTTCCTCCCTCCTCAGCCCTGGGTTTGTCTGTATACATTTTCACACAGTGCACCTACACTCCTGCTCTTTGTTGGTTCCTGGTTATTCAGTTTTCTCTTTGTTGCCCTGCAGTGGTTTCCCTGACCTGCTGCCATTAAGTGGCCTGGGGCTGCACTTGGCCATGGCATCTTCCCCAGGGAGCTGAAACAGCCGACTCAGTATCACTGTAAACTAAAACCTAAAGTAAACCATAGTTACTGATGACTAAACAACCGCTGGTGTGGCTCAACAAGCTGAAAGCAGCCCAGCTCCAGACAAGCCCCAAACCTGTGCTTGGGCTGGCACAGAGCCTGGGGCCTTTCAGTGCTTATAAATGACATTTCCTGGTCTACCACCTACTCAAGAACACTGTGATACACCTCCCCAGCCCCTGGCTCTCGGCTGCTCTGGGTTGGCTACATGAGGGGAGCCCTGGGGAACTGCTCTGGCTGGGGAGAAACATCTGCTTCAATGTTATTGAGATAGTGATTTGTGGTGTTCTGGTGTGAAAAGGCCTTGTGTTTGACAGGGATGTGAAGGGGGTAGTGCTCTAGGAAAAAGTATTAACAAAACCAACGTCCCTGGGAAGGGGAGAACCAGAAATAGTGGATTTCCAAGTGTCTCTGTCTTTCAGCCCGCTCTTTGTGCCATAATGTGTATGTTTTAACCAAGGGCGAGGGTCTCAAAAGGCTTTGAGAGCACAGCTACTTCTCATTTACAAATGACAAGCTGCCTGTTGTTTTCTGGTGGGCTTGGTAGGGGCTAAGGTATAGCAGAATATCTAAAGTCCACTTTTGCTTTAAACAGATGCATTTCTACCTGCAGAAGTAAGAATTATTTCACTTATCGGCATAGCTGGACAATTATCTATTTCTTTCTGTTACCAAGGTACTTGTAACTCTCTTGCACTGTTTATCTAAAGTTGAAATATGTTCTTTGAATCCTTGTATAAATAAAAAGGCTGGAGACAAATCTGTATTTACAGGGCAGTTATTTCTTCTCCATTTAAGCTGAGTTTGGCATCTTCTTTCTCTTTTCCTTGTTAAGGCACAGATAAAAGGCAGGTCAGGAGTCCCAAGAAATGAAATGGTGCTTCAGCCATAAGTTTGTAATGGGTGGGTGACAGTGTTGGCAGTAGGGGTTGGCCTGCATCCAACCCTGTGTCTTCAGAGGAGCAGCTGCTGGGTTGTATGGATGTGTGTTTGTGGGAACAAGGTAGGCCTGGCTCGAGTCATCAAAGCAAGGATGTCAAATGTTCTCTGTTTTATGTAGAAGCACAGAAGGTCATGGTGTAACGGTATAAGGAATCAAAAATGCCCTTGATATGGACCATTATAAGGTGTTGTGGTAATTACAGACCATAGCCTTGCAGCAGTGGAGATGTTGGCAGGGCTCACAGCAAGCGAAGCAGCCATGGGAATGTTTGATCTTGAGCACATGCTTGAGGCTGAACTGGTGCAGCAGAAAGGCTTGTGCTCCAGCTCTGTCCACTCCAGAAGTGGGTGAATGCAGATGTCGAGGTAACGCCTCAGAAGCTGCTCATGAAGTGTCTAAGAAAGACTTGATAACTGGAAACTACTAGACATGTATCTTTCTGCCTGGAAGCAAATACCACCGAAATTTAATAAACTGAGTGATATCCTTGAGTGAGTAGGTATTTCTTTAGTCTCCTGTCCTGCAGTTACAGCTGTTTGCACCACATGCACACATTTATACAAATACAGGCAAGTGCAGAAATGTAGGTCTTCTCCTTGGAGAAGTTGTTTGCACACCAGTTGCCTCCTTTGCCTCCTCTGTATCTAATGATGATCTTAAATAATATCCTCTTAGAGCTCTCTGTGTGTGTGTGTGTGTGTGTGTGTGTGTATGTGTGTGTGTGTGTTAAAGCTGTCTGTAAACATTCCTGCAGTCTGTAATGCCACTGAACACTGCATGTTTGCAAATCCACTGCCAAGAGCTTGCAGGAGGTGTGATACAAGCTCAGCTGCCCCTTCCCTGCAGCCACACAGCCCTGCTGCCCTGGGAAGGGAAGGCTGCAGGGGCTCTGTCAGCAGCTCATTAACTACAGGGAGCTCACTGGGACCGTGGGACCAGACACTTCACAGGTGCACAGAAGAGGATGGGAGACAGAGAGTGTAACCAGGGCTGTTTGCAACTGTACGCCAACTGGCAGTGGCACAAGACCAGAAACCCCCAAGCAAAATCTGGACTGAGGCATCAGACCTTCTCTAGCCAGGGGATGAGGCTCTTACCCTACAGTTCGACCATCATTTTGCAGAGCTGGCAGCTGCCTTCACTGCCAGGAGGTGGCATTTGCGTGTAGCTTATAAATTACTCTGCATGTAACAGTAACTGCCGCGTCCCTGTTTCCTCCTCTGCACAGGGCCATGATACAGGGCAGGCTGGTGGGAAGAGGCAACCTTTCTGGCATGAACGACCATTCTCAAGTCAACTGCAGTCAGGTAGCAAGTAAAACATCTGAGACCTCAGAGTGAGGCAGCACAGGTGCAGCCACAGTGACATTTGCTGGTGGTAAGGCAACAGGAATGCTGCCCTGGGATGGTGGCAAACAGGGAAGACCCGGACCAGTGCTGGGATGAGCTGCAGGAACTGGTAAAACAGTCACACCAGATTTGTCTGGCAAACCCCAGAGCTATCTGCTGGGATGCTGCCACCCATATGGGTTGGTGGAGGTTCATGCCACAGCAAGTGTGATGCCATGCAGAATAAAGTTCATGGTTTTGGTTTGAACTGGAGATGTCCATTACGCACCACCCCAAAGTCTCTCTGCAAGGGCCCAAGCAAGCCCACTGACTGAGGAGGGCAGGCAGAGGAAGGATGAGCCTCTGCCATCTTCTGGGAGGGAGGAGGAAGGCAGGGCTGGACAACAGGAGGGGGTGCTGTGCTCCTGTGCTGTCTGCTTTGGCCTCAGAGCCAACATCTCACCAACAGGTTGACACGAATGATGGCAGGGGTTGTGGCAGGTTGACTTCTTCCTCTGTGATGGAATAAAAGCTCATCCTTGTCCCCAGTGCTAATTTCTTACTGGCTGGCACTGCATTTCACACTGCTCCTGTCAGTCCATGCTCTGCTCCTGTGACAGTCCAGGTTCATTTTTGTGCCAGCAACGAAGTATCTGTCAGACGCTCCTGTTTTGCCAGAAAGCAGAGGGATGAAGCAGCTCAGCCACATGCTCAGTCCTTCAGTGGCTGGTACCAGCAACCAGCTGATGTGACATTCACCTGGCCAGGCCCTTGGCCCCATCCCCGCCCATCCTGCACAGCTCTAACCATGTCAGCAGTGTAAGATGCTCTCTGCCCTGGCACCACACCAGCAATTCTACAGAAGTCCAGAGAAACTAGTGCTATGCTATCTGGCCAGTCTAGTAAATAATTTTCTGGGCACTCAAAAGACGCTTTTGTTGTATGTGAGGGGCACCGAGATGCTCAGGAGGAGATCCCATCTCTGTGGCATCACTGCATGACCGCAGCAGCCTTCCCGTGGGGAGCCCGGCAGGTGAGCAGCTGCCGTAGGGGTAGGGACTGTACAAATCCAACGAATTCACAAGCGAGCCGTGGCCTCTGACAGTGTCTGCAGCTTCCCAGACGGAGCTCGGGATGCAGGCGGCACTAGGACCTGTAGGGAGCGGATAAATATAGCGCTGCCCGCCCCGCTGCGGGCGGCTCGGCCGAGCGGCTGCCCCGGAGCCCCCGCGGATGCTCTGCAAGGTCA
Organism: Scytalopus superciliaris; assembly: GCA_013400415.1. NCBI lineage: Eukaryota > Metazoa > Chordata > Aves > Passeriformes > Rhinocryptidae > Scytalopus > Scytalopus superciliaris. The sequence continues at coordinate 1,473,672 of VXBX01004397.1, forward strand.
CGGCCTCGCTGCTGCTCGGCACGGCCAGGGCAGCCCTTGACGAGGAGCTGCTGTCGCGGGAGGGGGTCACCTTGTGCATCAATGTCACCAGGCAGCAGCCCTTCCCCGCCCTGCCGCGGGCCCGCCGCATTCGCGTGCCCGTGTTCGACGACCCGGCCGAGGATCTGTACGGGCACTTCGAGCCGTGCGGAGCCGCCATCGAGGAGGCCGTGCGGGCGGGGGGAAAGTGCCTGGTGTACTGCAAGAACGGCCGCAGCCGGTCCGCTGCCATTTGCACGGCTTATCTGATGAGACACCGGCAGCTCCCGCTCAAGGACGCATTCCAGGTAACCTGCCTATGCCCGGATTTATATTTAGGCTTCTTCTGGGGAAGTTATGAGTAAGGGTGATTTCTCATAGAATTATTTTGGTGCTCCCACCTGCCCATCACCAGCTACACAGATATTCGCATGTGAGTTTTTCCACCCCCGGCTTGGACAAATGAGCTTTCAGTGTGAGGTTTCTGGCACAAAATAATTACAAATGCAAATAGACTTTTAGCACCGGTAGTGAACATTTTCGCTGTCATTTGCATAGTCACAGTAAGTGACTTTAAAGACGGAGGCATAAAGAAAATGAGTGGGTGCATGAGAGGGATTGTTTTGCAGGATTTGCTCCTTCACCCATGTGACAGCTCCACACAGCAAAGAAACATCCTCTTAGGCCTCCTGAATGGCCAGGAGCTAGATAGGTATGAGCAATAACATCTCAGCTTTCCTAGGAAGCCCATCCAACACAAACTACTCATGCTCTATGGGCTTTTAGCCTTCACCCATTTGGCAGGTGTATCACTGAAGTCTTTAGATAACCAGTTTGCTCAGTTTAGACTGTGTGCACAGTGACCAAGTTTCACAGTAGCTTAAACATGAGCAGTTGTCACCACACTTTGTGAGAGACACTCGCATTTCGAGCAAATTCAACAGCTCCTTCTCATGTCTTGCCCATGAACCCCTTCTGTAACCAGGACCACATGCCAGGTCTTAGGAAGGCCAGAGTGAGGTCAGCTCAACAAAATAGCTTTTCGTTTTTCTATAAAACCCAAAGTAAATCTTCTCAAAGGTCTAAGGAAAAAATCCATTTGCAGGACACCCACAAATGCAGGACACTTTGCTTCTGCCATGTCTCTCCTGTTCCCTAGGCTGTGAAGGCTGCCAGACCCGTAGCAGAACCCAACGCAGGATTTTGGGCACAGCTGCAGAGATACGAAGAAGATTTGAAGACACCAAAGCAGCCAGCTCCACTGAAAAAGGGACTTAAAAACAGCGATGTGTGAAGATGCTTTAAAGAGAGTGAAGTGGCTTGCTACAGGTTTAAAAACAGAAGAAAAAAAATCACTGCCTAAATCACCTTTACACAATACATGTTACTCCCATAGGTGAGTTGATGGTTCATTACATTCATTCAGAGCATTTCTGCTGAAGGTGCATGGGAACAGGGCAGATAAGCAGGGAGGAAAAAGAGAAACAGAAAATGGTTGGAAGGACTGTAAACAAAGCAGAGAAAGGCACATAATCTTCAACAGTTATTTCCCCTGAATGACACTGAATATGGTAATGATGTACTGAATCAATGAAGGAGTTACCACACAGAGACTTTACTCCTGGTTTTTAATTAAACTTCCCAGTGATGCCACCAGAAGACCTGATACCAGACCAAGGAAGTTCTGAATTCCTCTCTCACCTACTGGATAATAATTCATAATTCATGGTCATGAGTTGACACAACCTTTGGTGGGAAACTGACACTGCTGATGCTTAATATTTGCCATTTTCCTTATGTTCAACTAGACCAAAGTACCTTCATAAAATTACCTATAAATCCAGAGGACAAAATATACAGATGATGGTAAGGAGTTCAACTCCCACCATGCAAGTTAAGTGCCTTTTCAGCTTTTGAAATTATTCTCTAAAATACAAGAGAAATGGCTTAAAAAACAGCAGTTGATAGTGGAGGGAAGAAGATGACACTGGCAATTTAGAAGTAATCCTCACTCTTTTTAGCTTTACTTACTAATCCTAAGGAGATATATCAGTGCCCAGCACATGCCTCAATGTATCAGTTTCCAAGGCAGCTGTACCTGCATCCAGCATGGCTAAAGCATTTCTGCTTGCAGGTTGCTTTCTGAAATTATCTATTGGGACATCAAGAAAACTGCATGAAACTTCTCAATCAGACTACTGTGTATTTATCATAAGACATTAAAAGTAGAGAGAAACACCAAGGTATTTCGTCAAACCGTATGAATGCATTTGTAATTTAAAAGGGACAAGTTATGAAACCTATGAACCTGCAGGGTGAAATTCCATTCCATGTTGCTTAAAGCATAAATACAAAATAAAATTAGCTCATCACCATCTGTCTAAGTGCTCGCACAAGGCAAACATATGCTCCCAGCAGTGGAGCAGTTTAAGGCAGAAATTCTAATGATGGAACAATGACAGAGAATAAAGCCACTGGGGAATTACATGAATTAGACAATTCAGATGCAGTAGAAGTTCCCAAAGTTAAAGATTGCTCAAAGTTAAAATAGGAACATTATAAAAGCCAAAAACATAGAAATAAAAATAAAAAAGTCAGACTTTTGTTTTCTTAGTTACCACAAGGCATTTTCACAACAGATGCTTTCTGCACTCCCAGCTGTGTTTGGTTCATTCCATATCATTTATCTTTGGTATCTGCATTACAACCAAGAAATTTGTTGCACATCTGCAGATTTGAAGGTGAGTGGTTGCTAGAGAATTTATTGCAGCTTTTATAAACCTTGACTATCATACATAATAAGAATTGCAGTAATACATCAGATCCTTATTAATTGCCAGCATACCACTCATCAAAAAACCTGTTTCAGTCGCTCTGTGGAATGAAGTTTATTTCCTGGCAAAAGCTAAAGCTGCTAAACAAAAGTAGGAAGCTAAACTTTAATGAAAACACAACACATTTTTAACGGTGAGGCACATGAACTCCAGTCAGATACAGCTATCAGTTCCGCGTGTTTGAGTCAGCTGAAATGGAAACTGTTGCTCCCGAGTGTCAGCATATACTGCGGTCTGGTTAAATTTTACCAGCCTTCTCAGCATGCAGAAAACCTTCAGGCCGCAGGATTTCACATCACAGCGTCTTCCGCAGAAAGCTATTTACATCTGAAAACCATTCCTACTTACATGGAAAAGCGTGCCTCCTCCCTGCACTGCTCCAAATTAAGGTATAAGATCGCAACTTGGAACTGGAAGCCCGGGAGTAGTTCACCTCTTTATTTGAGTTCATAACCTACACGGACATTACAGGTGATGCACAGCGTAAGTTTAGACATACTCCTTGTTGCTTAGGATCGTCTCAGAGTTCCTGGGGTACATGCGTGGCTGAGAAGCTGCCCGGCCTGCTGAATATGCATGTTTGTTGATTCTGTAAATTAAGAAAAGACAAGACACAAATAGTAAGTATTAGACACACGCTCATAGTTTAGATACTGAGGAAGGTACTCATTTAGGTCTGTATCAAACCCACCAACAGCACGTTCTTCACAAAGGTGCAGAAATTAGTGGTCTCTTCTTGTCATCAGTCTGGTAACTAAGGAGAAGGAGATGGGCTCCCTGACAGGCAGCACAGCCATCTCTCATAACCAAACCCACGCTCGGGATTCCTAACTCACATGTGCTCTTCCTCGAGGCATTTCAGCCAAGGCCCTAAAGCAGAAGAGAACCTAGCCCTCAACACCCTGCAAGCTGCAGGTTTAAATACAGGAATCGAGATGATGATAAAGAAAAAACAGGTATCTTCAGCTGATCCCTTCAGCTGTCATTCATCATGTTGAACTTCTATTTCATACAGCAGTTTTACCTGATTTTCAGGACATTTCAGGACATTCAGTACTTTGGATCAAAATATGGTGAGCAAGATCTAAAGTCCAATGTGGCTGGTGAAATATTACCATAAAACTGAAATGGTTTCAGATTAGGCAATGGAGTATCAGAGGAACACTCACTTACTACGTGTTTTGACATAAGTTTCCTAAGACTAAACACAGCAGCAGTGGACATGTTTCCTTCTTCCATGCTATCCACCTCTCAAGCTTAGCCAGTACAACCTCCAAGCCATTTGAGCTCTTCTGGGTAGACATGAACCTCTGCTATTTCTGCCAATTTCATCCCTCTTCTTCAGAAAGGGACCTTCTGTTCGTGTCAGTAATTTAAGATTGGAAAAAAATCCAGGAGAGGTTAAATATTGAGGCCAGAAGTCTCAGCTTTTCTGATTTGATGTGCAACAAGACACTTCCATAAAGAACAAGAAAAAAAGTCATACTTCTAATGATCAATTGGATGTGCTTTGGGAAAGAAATGCCATTACACTTTCTGCAAATTAAACAGTGTTTGAACATTTTAATCTCAGTATTGTGGAGAAACTGGATTATAACACACTATGTTCTTTTAAATATTTTTGCCAATAGACAGTTCACTCTTAAACTGCATGTTTTCACTCTGTAAAACTTAGAAACATCAGCAGTACCCAGAATTCCCAAATACAAGTTAGAGGGACTGCTGATGGTGAAGCATCAACAAGTACACTGTACAAGTGTTTGGTGTAGCATCTCCTGCCATGACAAGTCTGTGACAGGTCATAGCACTGTCTGTACTTTACATGGCTACATATTTATACCAGAGGGTGAGAGACAGAGAGAAAAGTGTACTGGTAGAAAGTGGTACGTAATTGACAGCTACTGTTTCAACTGACAAATCCAAGATTACCTGTAGTTCTGGTTTTCCTTTCCTTTGCATGAACAGGTCAGTATGACCCCACCAAGCATATAAAGAAGAGATCCAGTCCAGCCTAAGTACAGAGCTTCTCCTAGTTCATACCTGAAACATGAAAGATTTCATGGAAACAGCTTATAACAAAGCCATTATTTTAGACCAAGCCATAAAGTTCACAAATCATGCAAACAAATTCTGGTCTGTGAAGAAATCAGCTAACTGAAAGCTACGTCAGCAGATAACAGAGAACAGATCCAGTTTTGTGTCTGCTCAGTAAAACTCTTACTTGTGTATTTAAGTGCTCTGCCAAACTAGTGATAGTACAGAAAGTGCTAAGCAACATAAAGATAAGTAGCAATACATAATTGTGTATATTCAACAAATTGTTGATAATAAATAATAATAACATACTTTCTGTGCCACCCACAACACTTATCTTCCCCTTTTATTGGCTGTGGCACTGAAGCAGTTCTGTGAAACTGAGTGAGTCAGACATTACTGTCTGTGTCCTGAGAAAGAGTAACCACAGACATCAGTTTTCTATGGACACGATGCTAGGTGACCTACAAGTAGCTGTTAGTAAAAGGCTAGTTTTCAAACTTAGGCATCCTAAAGAGTATTCAGCACCCTCAATGGTTGTACGGCTGAAATAGGTGTATGAGTGCCCCAGGTCAAAAAAGAACCATTCCCCATTTTACTGTGCAAAACTATCCCCTGAAAACCCCCCAGTCCAGTCCAAGAAATTAATTGATAATGAATTTGTCCCAAAGACTAGAAACAATTGAGTCTGGATGAGTATGGCAGGAGTTTCACAAAAAGGGGGAAACAAGTTTGATATTCAAAGACTATACCACAATATACCTCTGCAGCCTGAGATAGCCAACATAAGGGCAAAATAAATGTTATGGGCTGCACTGAAGGTACACTGGAACTGTGTTTTCTTTCCACTTGTGAACACAAAATAATAATTTAAAAGTGCTGAATCTTCTGACTCCAGAATTCATTGCTAACAGGAGGGTTTCAGAGGCTCATGCAGGCTCACTGCTCTCTGTGTTCTCATTGCACATTGGAGCCACAAAGTCTCCCCTGGTTTAGGTGCTTTCCACACACGGAACAAAGAGACAGTCATTATCTCAAAAAAACAGCAGTGCAAGTGTCTGGTGGAGTACTAAGGAATAGCCAGGGAGCGTTGGCCAGTGCCTGCAGTTGTCTCTGCTCACCAGTCACCTACAGACAGGAATGCTGTAGATGTCATCCCAAAGGAAAGTATACAGGAGGGATCTGCAGGAGAACTTACAGTTGCCTTCACAACTGTATGAGAAACTCCTCTAAGAATCAGCAGAGATTAACTTCACTAATTTTCTGAAGTCAGACCAAAAATATGTAAACTGAAAAACCAGATATGCCAGTCTCTTAAGAGTGAACATCAGTACTGGCCTGCAATTGAATTTAAACCTGTCTCACAGAGTCCATGTCCAGGTTACCAATGATAAAGTTAATTCACCAGGAACTGCTCAGAGAATCAATAGCTTAAACATGAAGTTTGGATATTAAAGAAAAGATTTCTTCAGCTACTGAATGCAAACAACCTGGTAACTGATTAACAGCCATCGATGTTGAAGCCCCAAAGCTATAGCAGATGACTGTAAAACTCACTAACTATCCCACTAACTGAAATTCCTTATCAACAATTTTTTCAGTTCCCTAATGTATTTATTACCCTTCATATAGTTCTCCCAAGGGGATATAAAGCAACAAAAAGAGAGTGCACAAGTGCAATTTCTTCGTAAGTGCTTCATTGAAAACGCAGGGAAAACTGACAAACAACTAAAGCAATTGCTCAGAGTACTTTGATTCATCACAAAGCACTTCGTCTCTGACTTCTCTGAAGTGATTCGCAGGCAGAAACTTACAAAACCCTTCCAATATGGTCCTAGCAACTCGAGATTTATTGGGCTATGAGTTATACACTAGGCAGAGGTACTGACAAACTACAGAGGTCTCATGTTCCACGGACAGTACGTTTCCCTCTCCTTTTGCCCCTCTCTGAAGGAGAGGCCTGGTCACCTCTACCCTTGTTCCTCATTGCTAAATAGGGCACTTTGATAAGGTGCCATAATCTGCCATTTGGTTTTGACGACAAGTGCTTTCGTGTCACACAAGAGTAAGGGCTTTTATACCTTGAAACTTGTTTGTATGCAACTGTACTAGCTGACAGTCCCCCAGATTTTGCCTCGTTTTAATTTATACAGCAAACAAATGTTGAGCTGTTAACACACAGACAAGCAGCAGATTTCTCTGCAGGTCACTAGTACACAGCTCAAGCTGCTGTATGGACAATTTTCCCTTGCTTGTACATCTGAGGCAATTTATTCTAGCCATAGCTAGAATTTTGTACCTCTTTTGGTGTAACTGCTGAAGAAAATTAAGACTTTCACCTTTTATTCTTCATAACATCAAGATTGCACTTAATTGAGTCTCATAAGAAAATGTAAACACAGTACAGAACCCACACAGGTGTGGGGTTGATATTCCTCACATTCACTAACACTTCCAGAAATGAAATCTCCTTCCTCCCCACCAAAATCTCTGAAGTGAAAAGATTTCCTGAAGACAATTTTTTCCTCCTGTAAGACCAAACAATGGAATCCATCCTAGTTCTGAAACTCTGGAGCAGCTGGGGTTAGTGCAGGTGTCTAACATGTGATGGATTTTGGTATGACAGATCCGTCAACTTACTTGGTTCCAGCGTACAATGGGTCAAAAAACTGAGCAGTAACCATTGCAGCATACCAAGAAACAGCCACCATGGAGCAGAGACCTACCAGAAAAAGTTCAAAAAGCACAGAGGTGAGTGATTCCTTTAATGGCTGTAACAGCTTTAAACCAAGAACAATTTAATTTCATTGAGTCTGGCTGTGAAAGCAACACAAAGTACTGACAGCACTCTCATTTCAGCCTTGATATTACCTGCTAAAATAAAAAGAAATCCTCCCGTGACAGCAAACTTCATTTTTCCATCTTCATCGTTCAACCCGATGTTTGTGCACTTCACACCAAGCAGTGAAAGTACTGTAGCTAGGAATCCCAAAACAATGGAAGTAATCATCAAGGCACGGCATGCCTGAATATAAGCTAAGGCAGAAAAAGAGAAAACAAATCAGGATCTATACAAAAATTACATTAATCTTGTTCTGAAAAAATAGAAGTAATTAGAGAGATTGACAAAACGAACAGGTGCAGTAATGAGTGAATCTTGTCCAACTTTGTCATACGGTTCAGAGAAGCCTCCAAACCTGAGCACGTTCAGCCTTCAAGTCAACCACATTTCAGACTTGAACTACACTTACACTTTACAAGCTCAATAAATCCTCCTGCGCCTTTAGTCTACCCCGAAAAATTATAGCAAGCCCTTCATACCTTAAATCTTTAAGTCCTGTTAAAATGCACAGTTGGTATACATGGTCATTTACAGGAGCAGAAATAAGTCTCCTACTCACAAGGCCTGATGAGTTCCTTACACCTGCACAGCGGAGCACACAGGACACATCTGAAATCCTGGTGCCAGCCAAGGTGTGTGGGGCTTGGCCATTACAGGGGAACTGGGAAAATGTGGCAGCTTTGCTGCATCCAGGAAGAGATAGGAAAGAATGTGCTTGAGTTAGCAGTGCACTTCAAACTCTGAGTCGTGTAACAAACAGGAGGCGAGCAGGTCCAAGAGCTGCAGCACTCCTCTCCTCCCTACGATATACTCCTGTGGAGAGCTTACAGCTCATGGGAATTTGGTATGCTAGCAATTCTGGATTGCACATTTAGGTACCAGTTGCACAAAAACCTGGCCAAGGTTGTTAATCACCCTACAAAGAAAGATCAAACGGAGACTTTGGGCTCCTCTAAAATGGCACCCTGCGTTTGGCAGGTTCCGGGTCAAATGGCATTTCGGCACCTTTGTGGTCAGATAAACATGCCAAGCGTCACCAACCTGGCAGATCACGACTGCTAACTTTGTTGGACTTGATGATCTGAAAGTTCTTTTCCAACCTAAATGATTCTATGACTCTACAATTCCAACCACACGTCAGAAGGGTCAGCACTGGACTGCAACTGGACACTCACTTCATTGATGCCAACATTCAAGCCCTTGCTCCCTGACCACCTCCATGTCCTCCATGGTAACCTGGTGGGCAGTTCTGCAGTGGGGTGAGCCCGTAACTCTCCAGACAACAAAAATCACACAGAGAAACAGGAGACAAAGTGATATTCACACTCTGACTCAATGGGCTGTATTGCCTAATGTGGCTTAAGAGTACTGGTCCTGCAAGCTTGAGAGTTACCAAAGATAGTAATAAGCAATCACGAGATAAATATACAGTATTAAAGGATAAAATCACTTGAGAAGCTAATGCTTCGTTAAGCATCAATTTTAGAATTTTTATGGAAAAAAATTCAGACAGTGCTAAAAGTGGAAAGACCTCTCAAAGTACCATTAACACTTCAAGGTTTTTGCCTGCAGAAGATATTCTTAGGACAAGCACTCAATAATGCTGCTGTCTAGTTTGGGATCTTACACCCCAGCATCAGGAATCATCTATAGCATGGTCCAACAGCTTGCGTTTCAGGTCCTGCAGTGTTAGATGGGACTCCCCATCTCTCCAGGACACACAAGCATACCCTCAGGCCAACTGCTTCCAAGCCAATGGTTATATTATTTTAACAGTAGAGATTTCACAGCATTTTACCACAACATAATCTCAACAGCCTTAACTGAGGACCTTACTTCACAGTTCAGAAAGCTCAATTTGTAGTTGCCTTTATTTTAAAAATTAGCTTACCTAACGAGATACAAAGTCGGCTCATTTTATTAGTCAATACTAATTGTAAAAGATTATCCCCAAACCTGTCACTGAAAGAAACCACTATGGAACCTTAAAAAGAATAAAGAAAAAAAAGAGTTTAAAAAGGATTTAGCAACTAGTTCTATCAAATGTTTGACTTAGTTGTGACTAGATAGATAATGCTAGCTAGACAGAGTAGCCAGTCATGGTTTCAATCTTGTGCAATATTGTATTTAAAAAGCTCCTCACTTCAAATACTTGTGATTTAAACTAACAGCTTACTGAACTCTTTTTAGTTAAATCTGTTTAGAAGAACCAAGTCTGATATTTTCCACACAGAGACCAAAAACCGGAAGTATTCCATGTAGTTCAGCTGCCAGGAGGGAGACCTTCATAAAAAATCTTTATGGTCCTTCTGATGAGAGGTAACAAAGACACTTTTGTTTTTCCTCTCTTTTCCCCTCCCACCAAGCCTGGCATCTTCCCAACGGTTTCAGCTAAGTTTCTAAACAGCAATTTGAACCACGCCTAAACTGACAGTGGTAACTTTTAGTCTGCCTTGGCTTACATCTGCCAGTATTGTAGACATTTCTTAGAGGTCCCACTGTTTGCTCAGCTCTCATTGTTACCAAGCCCATTTTCTTCCTCCTTCCTGCTTTGCCCAGCTGTCCTTTCAACTTTTACTACAATTCAGTGCCTTCTAGCTTTTCTTTTTCAGTTCTCCCTTCTAAAAATGTTTTTTCTCTACAATTTTGCAGGCTGTTTTTCCTTTCCCCTTCCCCCTGCCTACCCCCCTCAAATACACTGCTGTCCTCTCAACTGCAGAACCGATCTTTACAACGGATCAAATTCAAGCTTCACAAATTCACTTCAGAGCCTGGCCCAATGATCTACTTTCTGCCTGGCTGCAATTTTTCCTTCCAGCTGACTCCATGTTGTTATCTGCAGTTCTTCAGGAGCCCCTCTGTTGCTTGCCTTTTGTTCTCTTTTGCTTTAGCACATCTACTCATGATGCTCTCTTCTGACCCCCACCAGTTCCTTGGAAAGCCACCTTTTCCTGGGCAGCTCCTGGCTGTGCCCTGCAGCCCCATTACCCACATCTGCACACACACTCTGAGCCAACACCTCACATAAATACACCAATGACAAGATGCTGCCTGGAGTCAGTGAGAGTGAGTTACAAGCCAGCCCTTGAAGTGGTTTTTACAAGAACCAAATAAAATCACAGAATCATTAGGGTTGGCAACGACCTCTGGATCCTTGAGTCCAGCTGTTCACCCAGCACCACTAAAGCACACTGGCATAAACACTCTGCAGAGGATAATGTCCAGCGGGCATGATCCTGCTATTACTGACTCTAAGAAGTTTAAATGGGGTTATGTTCCTCTTAATATACACACACACTCTAGAAGTAATTGTTAGATAAGACTAGAAAGATGAAGTGAGCAGATTATTGCCTAAACACTGGGCACAGACAGCTTCAGAGAATTGCTATGCTAGTGCAAGAGCTGGTCAACAACATCCCTGTATTTCAGACTGAGAAAGTGAATTTAATACCTCATTCCCACTAATCCTATAGTACACATTCTTCAGATTAGGAGTATCCTCCTACCTCTTTAGTTTAGGCACCTTTTGGGGTAGATTCAACTAGAAGGAAGTATCTACATATTGAATCATTCAAGATTGATAAAAAACAGTTTCACTATCTATAAACATGCTTACTACCCACAGAATGTTGTCTTAGTTGGACACTGGAGGACAATCTACAATTCTGCTGAAGAGTGATAGAGGACAAGATTCAGCAGATCCAAATTTCCTAATATTTAGAACCACATCAAAAAAGACATTTGTTAACAAGTCCTGACAGGTATATTAATTTATAGCTTATGCTCCTTGTATAACTTATAATGTTATAGTATGTATAACATACTGTATTTCTTGGGTTATCTACAATTTTCAGTCTCAGCACACAAAGATCACTACCATTTCTCAGCTGTATTTCCTGTTACATGAAAAAACTCCAGCTACAGTACATTAGCTATGAAGTATGGCAAAAGAAGGCCTGTACAATAACTCCAAATAAATAGTTAAATAGTTAGTTAAATAGTAAATAGTTAAAAAATGTATCCTGCTAATTCCTCCCACAAGATGCTAGAGAAGAGATTACACCATACTTAAATGCCTATTAAAATAAATGCTTGATCAACCGACTTCATTTGCTGTATTTTATAGCCTCTCCTGACATGCTTGACACATTCTACTGCTTAAGACATTTTTATTACTTCAACCCACAAAGTCCTTCTTGGCCAGTTATTTTCGGGTACTACCCGACTGTGAAAACAAAAGCCTTACTACTTTTTGCCAATAAATTTTTAAGCAATACAAACAAGGCTGCGCAAAGTCACATACCAGGCAGTTTAAGCATGGAGTCAAATTCCCTGCAGTTGGATACTCCAGTGCTGTCTTCTGCACAGCTCTTCCATAGGTTTTCAAACAACGTAGACGTTGTGATCACACTGCCATATACACTGGAGACTTTCCAGTAGTTATTCGGCAAAGTAGCTCCAATAACTGCCAACCCACCCAAGGACAAAAAAAGACCAACAATCTCCACTGCAGCAGTCATGCTTGTGAGTAGTAACAGTTAAGTATCCTTATAATTAGATTACAATCAAGTGAAGCTTTTCAGAAGCCTCCTTGCTGTTTTATCTCTGGGTTTCACTCCAAAATGAGTCTACCTTTGCTCTTTGCTCAACCCCAGAGATAAGGGCTTACCCAGGCATGACAATAAGAAGTGGGAGCAGTTCATGATAAAGATATTAGCGTGTAAAAAAATTACAATATTAATTCTTTTTTAAATAGGAAGTGAAAAAGAAGCCTAGTCTTTTTCTCATCCTAGAAAGTCCAGTCAGTATTTCTACAAAATACCTTGTAAGAGTGATAATATCGGCAAATATCCTAATTCTGTCTCTTCTCTGAAGTCAACTAGATTTTACACTAGATTGAAATTGTTTCTAATTTTATTGTTGATCTCAAAAAAAAAATGTGGTCTGTTATTTTCTTGAGGACTCAAATATAGAAAAGGTTGAGAACAGGAGCTTTATTCTGTTACTAGAAAATTTAGCCCGTTTTGTGGAATTATGGTCTTAACTAGTCCATAACAACTGTACTGTCAGCTTCTTTCAAGGAGGTGAAGTCTGTGGATGAGTGGTTTCTATTAATATTTTACTGTCTATTGATCTGTAGTTAAACACATTCAGTCTAAAAAATAGTCCCATTCACATTGTACAATTGTACATTGTAAAAATGTATGTGTCATGGAAATGAAATATAAGGAAATTATGGAGCTAGCATGACAGACCTATCTCAAAAGGAACAAAATGATGAAGAAAAACAGCTGTAAGAAAAATTACATGTATCATCTGATTTCATCTGTTTGCTAGAATATCTTAGTATTAAAAAAAAAAAGGTATTCTAGACAAAGAAAATGTTAAACTTGGTTGAGTTGCTACTGCTCTCAACTAGACAGAATCACAGACTCAATTCACATCAGCCACGAATGTTGATACTTTAGGTACTTCTATATCCAAACGAGGTTAACCATCTCCTGCAGTGATTACCTGCTCTTATCTCCAGGAAATGGAGTCAGAGTTTCTTCATAAAATAATTCTGCTATGATGCAACATGGTAACAGATTCACAGCATTTACATAAACACTACCAGGAGGATTAGCCTTTGAGAGAGTCACAACTTTCAGAATTCACTGGTCACTTTGAGCTGTTGGTGTACATTCAGCTGCAAAAGGATACTATGGTGCCACTATGACATTTTTGTTCCCTTGGCAGCCTAGAGGATCATTGCCATTGATTTAAACCAGACCATATTTGGCAGTACAGCCAGTGTGATCCTGTGCAGCTCTAAACTTGCAATCTTTCAAGGAAACTAGATAGTGTGTGGTAAGAATTGCACTTCTCAGGTGACTGCTACAGAATCCTCTCCTGCTAAGTCACTGCAATTTGAAAAATGATGGCATAGTAAAACGAATACACTGTATCAGTACCCTGGAGTACCTTCAACCCATTAAAAGCCCTTCAAAGAGTTTCAAATTAATTTAGCCATACACTGGGTACTATGCTGGTGACCTCACTTATGCTGACAGTACTTTCAAAGCTGAGATTAGATGAGACCTTGAATCAAGTGTCCCCAGATGTACTACTGCTGCCAATGACTAAAAAAAAAAAGGAAGAATACGATTTTTTAAAAAATCTCCTCCTAATTAAGAAATTAATTTCAATAGGCAGTCATAAAGCACACATATAAACAGAAAAGATTAAACTGCAGACCTGGAACGCCTGAATTTTTCCTACACAGCACCAGGCAGTTTAATCATTCCCTTCAGGAACTCACTCTTCAATGTGTTAAAGAACACAGGGCTATTCTAAATTTCATCAAGTGTGGTTTGGTGAGCAATGGCAGAACAGCCAATGCTGCTCTGCAGGAGGCTCTGCATCAGCAGCACACAAGAGTTGGTGCTGACAGCTTCACATCCACACTGTGCACAGCCTGGGAGTTTTCCTTCGGGCTTGCTCTAACCCGGTCAGATGAACTGAACACCACAAGTGGCTGCAATTTTTGAAGTGCACTCCTAGAGCACATGGCCCTGCTTTGCCTCATCCACAAGGTAACTAATTTACATTCCCTACAACCACAATGCAGACCAGGTGCAGTAAATGGGAATGACTGGGAAACTCATTACAAAAGTGCACTCCTGATGTAAGTAAAATGTTTGCATCTACATGCCAAATGTGACCATATATGATCATAGTAACATGTGACAGAGGAGAGAAATTGCTCCTGACCTCTCTGGTGGTGTCACAACAGAGCATATTTGTATGCAATATGGTTGAGAGAGGGTTTACAGGCATGAATAGTAGTTTTTAAAATCAGATCAGCCAATACAATTGGGGAAAAAATATGAACACCATAAATGTTTGATCAACATGTGCTGCCTTTTTTTGATCATGTTTAAGACCCAGGAATGCTGATTGAGCACTGCAAGCAGAGAAACAGCCCTGCAACAGATGAGAATTATTCTGCAGGCACCACATGATGTGCCTATCTGTTGGCTTGAGGAACCTGTGCTGATTTTAGGGGACATGCAGTTCTTTGAATAGTTGAAGATGACCCACTGAGCCCTGCCAACCAGGGGTCCAGTCTTCCAATGATGGGGGCCATGGGAAGGGAGGGAAGAGAACCCCTGGGAGGTTATGGGTTTAATTCACTAGGAACATTTCTGTTCCTGGGGAATATTTTCTTTCCATGTTGAGTGTAATGAAGCTGCATTTAAAAAAAACCAAACCAAACCAAACCAAACCAAACCAAACCAAACCAAACCAAACCAAACCAGCAGCTGTCCCACATTGACTTTGCTTGTCTCCACAACAGGTCTGTAACACCTGCTTCTCCCTGTTACACCAGGCAAGGCAGAGCTGCCACACCATCATAAAGCACCCATACCATCTCACTACAAGAACTGAAGGACTGTTGGCCACATCACTCTCATTTCCAGAAATAGTACTTAAGTTTCTAGATGAAACTTAGGCATCCCAGTATCTACAAAGAGAAAGCCTTAGAGAGGGTACTGAAACAATATGAAAAAGCTGACTGTCTCTGATGCAATGAGTAGTGCTTTAAAAATCCTTAGAAGCCTCCTTTTAAGGCTACAGATTCTGGCCTCATTACAGGACACTGATACTTGGTCTTAAACTGGCACCATTGTTAAGAAGGTAGATCAGGCCACCAAAGTCAAGATGCTGTGGAAGAACAATGAACATGCTGAATCTTGAGAGTTCACTCTTGAGAGCTAAACCCTCACACTTTCGAGATGTGTCTCACAGTTAGGCAGCTCTGACTCCAGGGGAGTCCGTGTCTCTGTCAAGAAAAACAAGGTTCATAGTCTGTGTCAAGAAAAACAAGGTTTGTAGTCTGTGAGACGTGGTATTTTGAAGTTTTAAACACTGTGCATCAAGAATAAATCAGCTGCAAAGAGTCCAGACAAACAGCAATGACAGTAATCAGGGACCTATAAAGCAGGGAAGACTTGAAGAAATGATTCCATCAATATCACTCATAAAGTGACTGAACAAAACTGAAAGCTGTAAAAGAATAACACAAGGTTCTGTTTAAGACAGAAAGTGTAACAAAATACCAGTTCTCAAATGCTGCACTGTTCCTATTTCTACACTCATTGAGGAAAGATCTTCAATGTTAGTCCCTCTCAGTCCTTTACCATCAAAATTGTGTTTACAGAAAGATGTCTTTAAAATCTAGAACAATCCAAACAAATATTTTCAGTCCCTATAGAAACATTTCTTCTCTTTCTAGTTGCAGGTAAACTACCCTGCTAGCATAGTCTACCCTAGAAAAGACAAGAGCATCAGTCACACAGATGTATTTTAATCTAAACTGGCCTCTGATAAGTTCCAGATCAAACACACAGGTTTAGCATAAATTATCCAACAAGTTCTGGAATATCTAAGAAGTCCTGTCTCACACCAAAGCACAAACAAGCAGCAGTGCTCGCTGAACTATGATCTGCTTGTATTTAAGAATTAGGCTGAGTGAAAGAAGGATGTTTCTTCAAAACAATTAAAAAAAAACCCCAATCTTAGAGATGGCAACAAAGCCACAGCAATCACTGAGCTGAATTGCAGAGTGAAGGATACAAATTTCATGGGGGCCCTTTAACCTGTTTACAAACACCACAGGATTTGTCCACACCAGACTCTCTGTGACAAATGCACTGTGTGCCACCCAACTGTGCTAGCATGCTGTCTAGAAAGAAGGAATAAAACTACATCCCTGGACTTTACAAACATATGCCATGCACACTTACGTTCTGAACTCAACATGTACAGGAATCTCTTGCACTCTACCGAGCCAAGAGCAGTTGCTGAGCAGTCCATCCAGAGACCTTCAGAAACCCAGTCTGCAGTAACCAGCTCTGTCACAGTGTCCAAAACTTTCCATCTGTTGGACATGGTAGTAACAAGTAAAGTGGTGAATCCTGCTAAAGCCAGCAGCAATGCACAGATCTGTAGAGCAGATGACGCCATTCTCCTGGCAGAAGTTGTCTTCAAAGAAGCCTCCCAAAATTCCTGATATTAGACACCTGTTGAAACAGTTTATACACATACAGTATATGGAGTTGCCTTTACATAAGCCTGACCTTGAAATTGTAGAGCTGGAATCTAAATCTCATTAAATAATTGGAATACTTAAATATTCTACGACAAGGTATATCCTTAGGGAAACTTTTATTACTGCACACGTTTACCACAAAAAAAGTACCAACACAGCAAAACCAGAGGATCTGACTGGGGAATTCCCTACTTTAAATTTGCAATGTTTCATCCACTCTTTACTTGTTTGTGAACTCAAAATTCTTTTAAAATTAAGACAAACAACTGCAATTTTCATCTCCCAGTTACAATACCTACCAATAGAAACTTAAAGCAAGATAAATTTTGATACTCACGCTTATGCTCTGCTTCTAACCCGTTTCATCTACCTTCCTGTGAGGCACTGATGTCAGCACTTTGTGAGAACCAATTTGAACCACCAAGTGGAAGTTTCATACTCTTTAGGACCTTTGTCCTCATTCTAAAAATCAAGGACCTAGGGCCAAAGCTCTGCCCAATTTACACAAAACTCTGGCATGCCTTTTTGCTACAGCAAAACGTAGAAGGGAAAATTACAACAAAATCATGTAAATTAATACCAAAGATGCTTAGATTAACCTGGCACCCTCTAGCATATAATTCACTTTGTCAGTATCACTGAGCTGCCCACACACTATCAGACCACAAAGCACTACAGAAATATATTACTACAACTTTCACAATGGTTGTTTCCCTTGAAATTTTTTATGCACTTGTTTTAAGATGCCCACGTCATGAAGAAATATAAAAACAGACGCCTTTCCAGTGGCTCACGTTAACAAATGAAATGTTTGTGGTTGCAGCCAAGTCTTCAGGCAGGATAGACCTCCCAGGCTCTCCAGAAGGAGGGCTGGCAGCCTGGGACAGCTCTGCAACCACTTTGCTGCTGTTCTTCCTCCTCTCTTTGCCTTTCTCTGCCCCAAGAAGCCACTCTCACTCATCCCTTCCCGAGCCTGCTTCTACCACACAAACCCCATAGGACTATCCCCATATTACTTTACTCTGACACCACATCCATTCTCTTTCAACCCATACCATGGGCACACAACCATTCAGGACTTGATTGTACCAACTGTCATGTTTATAGGTTTGAGGTGATGGCACAACTGATAGCAAATACATTTGCAGCTGTCCGAAGGAGAATACCAAAACCAAGTAAATGCACAAAGTCCAGAGCATCCCCCCTCACAAAGTGCACACATAGGCTATACACAACTAAGAGCTGCAACATGACAAAAACAAGCCCTGGGGGAGCAAAAAGATCATCTTAGCATTAAAAACAGCACAGCAAAAATGTATGTGGTCTGAACACCAGGCAGGAAGGGTTAACATAGAAAAATATTGAAGTCACTTAAACAAACAAATTACTCCTGATAAGGTAGCAAATTTTGGAAGCAAAAGTGGGTAGTAGAAGTTTCTAAACTGGAAAGTTAAAAAACTCTTTTACTTCTTTTTCTTTTTGTTACACTGAAAAACAGAGAAAGAGAATTGGTTGTAACACTGGTTTCATTTACATATGTATATATACATTTCTAGCACTAGCAATACATTGCTTTGAACCTGTTACTCACTCCTTAGTTCAAGCAAATTCCAAGGTTGACCCATGGCCACCAGCACAATCAGAAAGAGATAAAATGCAGATTTAAATACAGTACTAAACCACTTAGAGCAGTTTCCCACCACAGCTCACAAAGGTTTTCTCTGGTCAGAGTCTGACCTTAAGTTGAGAAGGCAAACTCTTTTACTATTACTTATGAAAAAATTCCTGCTGCAATACGTGACTGCTGCTTCTCATCCTTCCCTTGCACCCTTGAGATAAAACCACTGTTTATTCAGCTGCTTGGTTTTGGCAGGTCTGCACTCTGCTCTCTGGTGGCCCAGGGTGCACCCCGCTTGGCTGTCCCATGAGTATCTCTGTGGCAACACAGATAACCAGGAAGGTGCATGCAGCTTCTGAAAACCTACAAGTTATTTTCAAAGCAAACAGCTGTTTTCTTTTCCCATTTAACTTCATGAGGGTGGCAGTGTGTACAATGGACTGCTATCTGCCAACACACCTCTCCAGCCCTGCCAAGCTCTGCTGACATGGAGATGGTGCCAGGAACAGCAGCAGAGCACCAGAGAGCAGGAGCCCCAGCCAGCAGCAAGGGGGCCACAGGGCACCTGGGGCACCTGCTCAGGTGCATGGGGAATCACAGAATCATCAAGGTTGGAAGAGACCTTTCAGATCATCCAGTCCAACTATCCATGTAGTAACCCCTAAACCACAGTGCCCAGTGCCAGATCTAGACTCCTCTTAAACACCTCCAGGGATGGCGACCCTACCACTTCCCTGGCCAACATATTCCAGTGCCTGACCACCCTAATGGGGGTAAAAATTGTTTCTAGCATCTCATCTGAAACTCCCTTGCCTCAGCTTAAGGCCATTTCCTCTCATCCTCTCACTGCAGGTACAGCAGAAGTGACCAGCCCCACCTCACCAGCACCCCCTCTCAGGTGGTTGTGGAGAGCAATGAGGTCCCCCCTGCGACTCCTCGAGACTAATCCAACCCAGCTCCCTCAGCCCTCCTTCAGTTTTCCAGCCCTTTCACGAGCCTTGTTGCCCTTCACTGGACCCGCTCCAGCACCTCAATCTCCTTTTTAAAGTGCAGGGCCCAAAACTGAACACAGCACTCGAGGTTCAGCCTCAGCAGTGCTGAGTACAGGGGGATGATCACTCCCCTAGTCCTGCTGGCTATACTGTTCTTGATACAGACACAGGGAAGAGCCTGGAAGTGGGATGGGAGCAGCCACACACAGCCCTGTGGCTGGAGCAGCCCAGTGGTGAGGTGAGGTGGGGCAGGGTGGAGGAGCCAGGTGAGGGAAGGTGGTGAGGTGTGGTGAGGTGGTGTGGAGCCACATGAGGAGCGAGGCAGGGCCAAAGCAGCAGCCCCAGCCTCCTCCCCACCTCCTGGGCTGCTGCAGAGTTCCCAGCTAGGAGGAGACAGGCTCTGCGTGTTCCATAAGGCTTCTAGAGAACAGTATACCTTAACTCAGCCCTGCAGAGAGACCTTGATAAATTAGGGAGCTGGGCAATCACCGACCATATGGAGTTCAACAAGGGGCAGTGCCGGATTCTGCCCCTGGGGTGGGGCAGCCCCAGATTGTACAGACAGACTGGGGAATGAGACCCTGGAAAGCAGTGCCATGGAAAGGGACCTGGAGGTTCTTGTCAATGGCAAGTTTGCCATGAGTCAGCAGTGCCTGGAGCCAGGAGAGACATCCCTGTCCTGGGGGGCATCAGGCACAGCATCGCTGGGTGAGGGAGGGGATTGTCCTGCACTGGGGCGGCCTCACTGGGAATACTGGGGCAGTCTGGGGGGACACAGTGTAAGAAAGACAGTGAGCCTTTAGAGAGTGTCCAAAGGAGGCAACAGACATGGTGAAGGGCCTTGAGGGCTGTATGACCTGCCGAGGGGAGACCTCATTGCAGGTCCAGCTTCACTGTGAGGGGCAGAGGAGGGGCAGGCCCTGATCTCTGCTCTGTGGGGACCAGGGACAGACCCAGGGAATGGGCGGGAGGTGGG
>VXBX01004397.1:1494754-1511593 GCA_013400415.1 Scytalopus superciliaris
AAGAATTTTTTTCTAATATCCAACTTAAATTTCCCCTGTCAGAGCTTAAGCCTGTGCCCCCTTGTCCTATTGCTGACTGCCTGGGAGAAGAGACCGACCCCCACCTGGCTATAACTCCCCTTCAGGTAGTTATAGAGTGATGGGGTCACCTCTGAGACTCCTCTCCCCCAGACTAAACACCCCCAGCTCCCTCAGCCTCTCCTCATAGGACTTGTGCTCCAGTGGGAATGTCCCAAAGATGTCCCAGTTTCATTTCATTCCAGTGAACTTCAACAATTCCATTCATGCATGCCTTGGTACAGTATGGCCCTGTGACAGCATTCATCAAACCTGAGGAAACAGCCCCAAGTTGCACCAGGGGAGGTTTAGCTTAGATAGTGGGGAAACTTTTCACGGGAAGGGATGCAAAGCAATGGAACACGCTGCTCCGGGGCAGGGGTTGAGTCGCCACCCCTGGAAGTGTTCCAAAAACGTGGATATGGGCACTTGAGGACGTGGGTTAGCGGTAAACGTGGTGGGGCTGGTTTGGCATCCAGGCTTGGCATCTCAAGGTGTTTCCCAACCCTGGCGCTTCCCCGAGTCCCCCCGGTGAGCGGGGCCAGAGAGGCTGAGTGGTGTTAGCCCGGGATGGGGCAGCCACTGAGGCTCTGTCCCCTGTCACCCAGTTCACAGGCTCGGCCTTCGGGTCCGCCGCCATCTGGCAGTACGAGTCGCTCAAGTCGCGGGTCCAGACCTACTTTGAGGAGGCTCGAGCAGACTGGATGGATAAAATGCGGCCACAGAAGAGAGGTGACTTCAGAAAGCAGGTACAGGGGCCAGGCCCGGGCTGCTCACGCATGGGGGTCCCTGTGGGAGCATCAGCCACAGCCACGTCCCTTTGCACATCACGTATTTGTCCTCCTTACCCTGATCTGTAACTTGGAGAAGTTAAATTCTCAGCAAATTACAGCAGAGGCATTTTCTTATGAGAAAAACTGATAGAATTAGTTATAGAAAGCTGTAACTTGCAGTATCACTGTGGAAGTTACACTGACAAATAGAGAGGAATTTCCCCCAGAAATGCACTGCATATCTAAAATAGGTGCCACTTGTTTTTTCACCATAAAAAATCTGACCAAACATTCCTTCTCTGTCTAAGTCTTCTCAAAGTCAACATGAATTCCCACAGAGGACAGAGCTAGCTTAAATTCTGAACGTTAAGCATAATATTTTTCAGTGCTCTGGCTTCTGAAATATTTTCAGCCTCTAAAATATCACAAATATGAGGTTTTAGAGGGCTTTTTTGCTTTGAGAGTTGACATTTGCATTCTTTGGAGTTCGGACAGCAAGAACAAAATTAGTGCTGCAAGATTTGTTATAAATTTAGTTGGCATCCTAAAAGTATCAGTCATTTAGTTTTTAACTAAGTATGCTTTAAACTAAACTAAACACGCATGTTATGTTTCAATGTTATTACTGTGGCTTGTGATAGAGCAGGCTTGATACCCTTTCAGGTCTGCTTGTCCAAGAGAAGTAGGGCTGAGAACTGGAGAAGGGGCAGGACACAGGAGCTGTCTGGGGTGTATATTGTGCACACTGGTACTGCTTTAGAAATGGGCATGTGGGATAACCCTGGTGGCCAGCTGAGCACCACACAGCTGCTCACTTATGTCCCCCACAAACCCACAGTGGGCTGAGGAAAAGAGGAAAGGAAGAAGTAAAGCAAGAAAACTCAGGGGGGTAAAGATAAAACAACCACCAAAAAATTGTTTAGTAATTGGAAGAAGAGAGAAGAAAACAAGTGATGCAGAGGTGGTCACTCACAAGCTCCTGTGGAAAGACCAGTGCCCTGCTAGTTCACAAGTAAAATATGTTAAATCTCCTAAAATCTCCTCCTGGGGAGATGAAATTATGTGATAAGGAATAACTGTTTGGTTAGTTCAGCTCATCTGCTGGGTTGTGTCCCCTCCCAGCCTATCCTGTCACTGCAGGGGCAGAGTGAGACATAAAAAAGGTCTTCATGTTGGGCAAACACCATTCAGCAAAACCTAAACCATCATTGTGTTATCAGTACTGTTTTGGTAAAAAAATCTAAACCACAGCACCATGTATGAGCTGCTATAAAGCAAATTAACTCTACCCCACCATGCATTCTGGGTGAGTGTGTACGAACTGCAGGTGAGATTATGATCAGCACTTAGTATTTTAAATAACTTTGAGTTTATACTTTTGTTTTCCTTCAAAACCTGAAGGGGAAGATCTGGTGATTAGTTACCCAAAAAAGAAAACAAAACTGCCCTGTTGTTAATAGGCTTAAACAGCCAATCCCTATCTTCAACTGGTAAGTTCTATTTTTAAGAGTTAAGGATTCTCCCAGTTGTTTCTGAGGGCATCTAATTCTTGTATTTTAGAAGAATCATGTTTATGTATTTATACTGGAGAACTCATCTCTCTGTCCTGTGCCAGAGAATTAAACAAAAAATGCAATGAAATTGTTACTTTGATATCAAATAGTGAATGCTTTGTTTCATACAGCATTAGTTCTCCTGTCTCCAACCTGCAGATAATTTTAAGGGCATTGTCCCCATCAATATAGTTGGAAGGTTATTGATCTATCAACAGAATACTTGTGCAAAATGATTCTGAAAGCTGAAGAATGGAAAGGGGGGGTGCAATTTGTCTGTGGGCTGACTGCACTCAAAATAAACTTTTTCAGGGGTTTTAAACTTGGAGGAGGGCTGGGTGAGCTGGACGCAAGGGGGAATGGATTCCACATCTTGTGAGCCACCTCTGCAAAAGTGATCCTGGCACAAAAGTGGAATCTCTCAAAGGTGGGTGGTGTGATGTTAGACAGCATTAGGGTTAGGCTTAGTGGAGGCAGGATTTATGCTAACTTTGGCTAATCTGCTGAAGTAAGCATTATGGGCTAGTACAAGCAGGGTAAACCCATGAAGTTGTGTCAAAGGGTATAACCCCATTCTTTTTGAGGAAACTCTTTGTGCATATTGGAATGTTTTATGAAAAGGAGAGTAGATGACTGTTCTTGAGTAAGGAAATGTCAACTTGAAAAGCCAAAGCGATCAGAAATAAACAAGTTTGTGAACTATTTACATCACAGATTTCAAACAAATGCTTTCCATTCTTAAGACAGGTATATAACCTTATGTGGCTGTTTTTGAAACTGCAAGTACTTCCCAGTGGCATTGATGTTCAACAATTCTGTTTCAGGTTAACAGCTGGTGGAACAGCCTGACTGAGGGTCAGCGCGCTGTGACAGGTTTGTGTTAGCTTACAAGTATTAGACATTCACAGGAAGAGAAATAGGACAAACAGGTACAGTATGTTAAAACAGATGGCTTTCATACCACTTTTAGGTTGTTGGGCACAAAGCATGTGTAAATTTACACCTGCACATACACTATTTCTGCTACACTTCCTTCTCACAAACTACTTTTTGTATGCATTAAAAAAATTCCTATGCATCTGTGTGAGAGAGCGTGGAGGATTAACTAGAATCCTCCCCCAGCAACATTTTTCTCAGGAACTGTGAAAAACATCAAATGCTTTTGGAAGAAATAGGTGTATATATTCCACTGATACTCAAAAATAAAATTCCCTGATTAGTTACTTGCTTGCAGCATGATGTATAAAAAGTAGCAGAATATTATCCCATAAGCTTTCCTTTGGTTATAATGTAGTTTTGATTGGTTAGCCTAATGCCAGTTGACGTCCCCAAGGTAAATGTAATATGTGAAAAGAAATTGATGAGAGCTTGATTTAAATCCAAATGAAGCAGCTCAGCCCTATCTGCTGTATTTACTGAATCCATATTAGCAGGTTGTTAGCATAAGGTTGCTTACAATGCCATTTCTAAGTCATTTAACTTTTCTACAGAAACATTTTTGAAAAATATTTCAACCAGCTTACTAACTCTTTGAAGTGTTGACTCTTCAGTTTAAGAATAGATTGCATAAGTGCTGAATGCTTGAGGCCAGAATCATCTTAGGCCATTCAGCAAGTGCTGTCAGGAGGTTTTGTGCAATGCTTTGAATTGCTTCAACATGCAGGCCATGTCACGACACAGACACTGTATCGGGGCAGTGACCATTGATAAAGTCTCTGTCTCCCTCAACATCAAGCAGTAGAAATTGTAGCTGGTAGAGCCTGAGCCCTTCAGACACTGAGCCTTGATTGCCATGACAAGGTTGGGCTTCCTGAACTGACAGTTCTGTAACAGTTTGGTTTGGCATGCAGGAAAAGTATTTCCTCTAATAAAAGAGCGTGGTCGAACAGGATGGAGTATTGAAAGAAGAGATCTATTGAAATTTTAGTTCTAGGGTATATGTGTCATAGCTTTTCAGAGTTCTTGCATTTTGTTGCAAACTTCAAATTAGAGTAATTATCTGACATTTACTGTTATGTAAAGGAACAATTATTTTCCCCTTTAATATTTCTAGGTATTATAAAGCATTTTAAATATGTAAATGCTTGGATAGAAATAGGGAAGGAACTTTAAACAGAAAATAATAAATTTTCATTACGTTCCTAATGATTTACATTCTTATTTAAAGTAAAATAAGTATTCTTATTTAAAGTAAAGTAAGATTACAATAACATCTGTGAAGCATAAAGTTGTGTTTGCTGTCTCCCAAAGGTGACTGTGCCCTAGCAATGCCAATTCAACTTTTTTATGCTTGATCTCAAAGCAGAATCTTAACAATTCCCTCAAAACCAAATCTCCCACAAAAATTGATAGGACCTGTGTTTGTAGGGCTCCCCCAGTCTTTTCCTCTTGTGCAGTTAAATGCAACTATGCAGCAGATTAGTGACATTTGTGAACAAACAGCTAGGTGGGCAGGAAATGGGACCTCTTAGCTGGCTCCTGTTTCGTTGACTCTGCAATGGAGTAGCAGTTTGAAACCATAGCCTGAACGTTCTCAGCACAGATTTTTCTAGACTGCTGCATTCATTGCACAATGTTAAAACAGTTGCAATTAAATGTCATTTTTCTGATAGATTTCCATGTAAATGTAGCTTTCAGTATTTTTCTTTGCTTTTCATATGCTTACTCTATGCAAAGTAAGAAGTGGATACTGCTTTTAATGGAATTGTGAGGAAAAGTATGATTCTTGTAAGATTCCTTTTAAATATTTGTTTACAGTAAGCACACATTCATAATTTGCTTTTGTTTTTTCCCCTCTTAATAGGTATTATAGCTGCAAATGCCTTTGTCTTCTGTTTGTGGAGGCTGCCTGGCATGCGACGGATTATGTTTACATATTTCACCTCAAATCCATCCTCCAGTAAGTGAACAGTAATTTGAGTGACTTTCCTACATAGGGGTGTAATAGAACCTCTGATCATACTGCAGAAGGTTCAGGTACATGCCTCACTTGTAGCTCTGTCACCCACAAACAATCTCCTGCCCAAACACATCATTCTGTCTAGGCAGGAAATTGGTTTAAGGGGAAAAAAAATTAGAAGTAATGCATCTGATTTTTTTTAGATAAAAAAATCCCTGGTGATTTTCAAAGTACTGTAACATCAAAACTGTTGACTGCTACCTGGCCTTTTCCTGCATTCAGTGGGATGCAGCTCCTACCTGTGTGAAGGGTCACTCCTCCCAGTGGTACCAATCCCAGCTGCTTTGCTAGGCAGAGTGCAAATCAAGCCACTCTTTGGGAAGGAGGGAAATAAATTGTACTACATAATGCCATTCAAAAACTCAAAATGATTATTTCCTCCCCCTTTAATGTTCAGTGGGATGCAGATAGAACAGTCATAAGGCACATGCATGTAGACTTTTGTCACAGACAAACGTTAGTCTGTATGTTGTGTACGGGGTCCTTGTGTCAAAGCTGTGCTTTGAGTCACATTTAAAAAAAAAAACCAAAGAAACTAAGCACAAACCTGTCTTTCACTGTGTGTGAAAAATAGGAAAGCAAGTTACTAGTACCTAATATCAGAACAATTGGTTTTCATTTCTACAGCAAAGAATTAAAAGGATGAGACAAACATATTTGCAAAGTACTTCCTGCTCTCCTCTTAATTTCAGCTGAAAAAGTGGAAATTGAACCAGTTCTCCTCCACACTCCAAAGCTAAAGATAGCTGTTATCCAGATCTGAGTGTGTCACCCCAAACACTTGTGTTTTAAATAACGTTGACTTTCAAACCTGCTAATTGGCTTGTTTGCATTTTCAAGGCTGCTGTTTCAGTGAGGAGAGTTAGTAGCTTTTTGAAAAGAGAACTATTTTTGATTTATGAGTTGATCTCTGTAGCAAATTAATTTTATGTAGCTGCTTGTATATTAATAATACTTCACCGTGTACATATGTAAATAAAATATCTTTTTTCCTTTTTTGAAGCATAGGCCACATGTCATAAGATAAATGTTTACTATGAAACAGTCCCCAGTAGGTAACTAAGACTTTGCAGCGTGTGTATCTCTGGGGTTTGTGTTCTGCCTTTCCAAAGGTATTGCATGGAGTTTGGAATTTGTTCCATTTCTGGCTTTATTTCTTAGCTTTATTTGAGAATCTAAGCGTAATTAGTCCCCAGTATGTCTTGGTAAACTTCCAGTCCGCATTTAAGTTGACATGTAAGTTGAAGCAAATTAAAACACTGAATTTATGTTCATTGTTTTTCTCTTTTGCAGAAGCCCTGTGTTCTCCCATGCTGCTCTCTACGTTTAGTCACTTCTCTCTCTTCCACATGGCAGCAAATATGTATGTTTTATGGAGTTTTTCAAGCAGCATCGTCTCTCTTCTGGGATGCGAGCAGTTCATTGCAGTTTATCTTTCTGCTGGTAATATATTTACAGAACTTAAAAATATAAATAGGTATTCGTGCCAGTAAAGTGTGTGCATGGTTAATAGTTGTGTGGTGACAGGTGGCCATTGCTCCATGTTAAAGGCAGTACTTCTTTGCTGTTCTATGGATTTTTGATGGGTTTAGATTACTGGGCTTCAAAATACCAGAATAATATACTGAATGCCAGAATAAAATAACTTCTAAATACAGACTCATGTGAGTTTTGTGAGGAAAGATGACAGTTACTCTGTACTTTCTGATGCTTGTCGGCATTGCTGGTGTTGTTTCCAATAGTACGTTCTCTTTTTTAGGGGTTATCTCCACTTTTGTCAGTTATGTTGCTAAAATGGCCACTGGAAGGTTTGAACCATCCCTTGGAGCTGTAAGTATCTTGGAATATAAGAGACCTTACAGTGATCTCTGAAGCCATTTTGAAAGCCTGCTGTATTCTTTAACCTGCTTAAAAGCCAAGAAGGTATTTGGAATAATGAAAACAAGAAAGTTTACCAAAACCAAGTAACCAGGCAAGAACTGGTTCTCCTGTGCAAGATCTTGCCTGTTCCTCAAGCATGTTTGATTCTGCTGCAGCAGCCACCCAGAACTAATGCCACTTACTGCCAAGGGTTGTAAATGAGTCCTTAACAGCAGGACCTCTTGTCTCTGAGCAGATCAGTTACGTAACTTATTGCAGAAACGGTATTTCATAATTGTGTATCAGTCTTCTGTAATTGAAAATAGAATACTTTAGAAAGAGATAATGTAATCAGACAGTCAAACTCAGCATGTGATCCCAGTGAAAGCTGGAGGGCGTGCTGTGCAGGAAGGGCAGCACTCCTGCCAGAAGTCTCACCAGATGAAAGATGTGAGGCAGGCTGAGGAGCTCGTGTTGTTGCCGGTTCTTAACAAGTGTTTTCAGTAGTAGAATATTTTAAAACACTTAACTTGCTTTAAGTTTGATATTAACAGAGACATTTGCCAAGTTTTAAAGGCTTCTTAACTTACTTTACTAAATAATCTTTATAAAAGCCAAAAGTCAGATTCTCATTTTTCTGTTGGAAAGAAAAAATCTGTTTAACACTGCTGAAGATAGAATTTTTGGAAGTGTTATGAATAAACTATATCTGGAGCAAGTTACTTTCCCTTAGTCTTACTTATTTGAACTTACTGAAATTGCCACACATTGCATTAGTTTACTGTATTCATAGCCCTTCCATCGAGATTATTTCATGGATACAAAAGCCCATGGTCAGTTAGTACAATCTAGAGAATTACTTGTTTCATTGACAAAAGATTTTTGTCCCTGTCCGTCTGTTATTTATCTTGGCTTTGTACAAGCTTCAGAATTATTCCCTTCATTTGGTGTGTACATTGATGCTTGATTAATGTATGTTAGAATTTCTAGGGCTTACTCGGGGAAAAGCACAATAACATAAATTGTTATCTTAATGTCAGGGGTGGGTATTAATTATGTAAGAGCATTTGAGGGATACTTTTTTCCCCAGTACTTATAATTTCAAATATTGAAATTAAATAATGTTGGCTTGGTATTTTTTTTATTCTGGACTTTGCTGTGGTGCTTTGTACTTCAAGGCTTTACCACAGGGCTGCATTTGAAAACAAAAGCCAAACAGCAAAGGGGTTCACATGCAGAAAAACAAATGTTCCTTTATGTAACATCTCAGCTTACTTTGATGTCTTTTGATGTATTTACAGTCAGGAGCTATAATGACTGTCCTGGCAGCAGTATGTACGAAGATGCCAGAAGCAAAACTAGCCATCATTCTTCTTCCAATGTTCACATTTACAGCAGGAAGCGTAAGTGCCTTTGAACTTCAAAGAAATTCTACTCTTGAAGCGTTTTCCCCATGTCTCTCCCGTATCTGAGCATGAGCCCTCTCCATTTCTGTTTCTAAGCTGTTAATTTTATTTTGAAAGAGAATATGGGTCGTGGAAGTACCAGGGATGGGTGAGAATTGTTGCAGCCTAGAAGTCACTACACCAGTGTGTAGTGAGTTTGGAATTATCCTAAATT
Source organism: Scytalopus superciliaris (assembly GCA_013400415.1). NCBI lineage: Eukaryota > Metazoa > Chordata > Aves > Passeriformes > Rhinocryptidae > Scytalopus > Scytalopus superciliaris. The sequence continues at coordinate 1,503,577 of VXBX01004397.1, forward strand.
TCATTCTCCATGGGTCTGTTTCGCATCTGATCCAAAGAGGTGGAAGAATCTGGGAGGGAGTCAGATTTGCCTGTCTGAGGAAACCTGCATATACATCCTGTCTTTCTGATGGGGGATATTTTTCATATCAGCACTGCTAACAGACTAGTCTAATGCTAGTACACTGTCTTTAAAGAAAAACTTATCAAGATGAGAAACACAGAATTTCACTTCTCATGACAGATTACATTCCAACCTTGGAGGAATATTTGCCTCCTCTTTTGGATGTCACCTTTTGATACTTTAAAGAACACTTTGGGATTTGAGATAGACTGCTGAGACTTTCTTTCATGTGCAGTACTAGTACTCCATTTTTTGTTTCATTAAGTTCTTTCTTCTACTTTTAAGAAAAGCTTCTCCTGTAGATCTTAACTGTTTTAATAAGTTAATCACCTTTGATCCACTACTTAAAGTTTGGTTTACTGCTTAAAGCAGTTAAGCCAGGTCATTCCAAGATCATGAGATTTAATACTTTTTGTAAGGGAAGCTTCCAGATTTGAGCAAATGTTCTTAGATGTAGCCTTTGTGTTCTCCTTGCACTTCTGCTTGAGTGGACCTGTTTTTTTCCTGTGTGCCACCCTTTAACTGTATCTATCTCAGAAAAGATGGCCAGGGTAGGAACAGTGACAGAGCCAGAGAGAACATTGCCATGATCAAGTGCTCACTGCAACAGCAGAGCAAGAGCAATATTGGCTAGTGCAGTATAAAGGGAGGAGTAATTTTAGCCCTACCATGTAATTGTATTTAACTTTACATACTCCTTTAGCCTACCTTACCTATACTGTAATGGGCTTTTAAAACAAACAAGCCAACAATAGCAATAGAGCTGCTGTTCTAATACATATTCTAAAGGCAAGAAATCCTGCCCAAAGTAACAGTTAATCCTAACATTAAATCTGTCAGTCTTGACGAAGTGGGGCCTTTAGTAAAATTCTGTGTATTGACAGTTCTGGTGGCTTGTGTCTCCTGAGGATGGTATCCCAGTGCTCGTGTTCACTGGCATCCTGATTTTCTGGCTTCTGTACCCTTTAGAACTGGAGTGTGATGATCAATTTAAATCAGATAACAGGGTTGCTGCCCCACACGTTCCATCCACTAGAGGGTTGAATTCGGGAGATCCACAAAAATCTAAGCTACATCAGAATTAGAGAATGAGAATGTTTCATTTACATATTTTGTGGTGTCCTTCATAGCGTGTACTCTTTCAAGTAACTTCTATCTTGTTCCTGACCCAAGTGTGGAAGGTTTTTTGTTTGAAAAGGACACATTCCCACCCTACACTATTCTGTAGCTGCTCAGGTCTATTTTCACAGCACAGTACAGCTGAGGGCTGAGCCTGTTGTTTTAAAACATTTTACTTTTTTACAGTGATTCCTTTGCTATAAAATTTATAGGATGTTTTTTGATCCAAAATTTTTGCTCTGTGCCACAATAGAAAGCTGTTACCAGTGGCCATTCTATGCTGTGACTGATCCTGTCCATTCCGTATTCTCTTCCTTTCTAGGCTTTAAAAGCCATAATTGCATTTGACACTGCAGGACTTGCTTTAGGCTGGAGACTTTTTGACCATGCTGCACACCTCGGGGGAGCTCTTTTTGGAATGTAAGTCTGTATTTACTTTTATTTGTTTCATATTTAAATCAATCATATATTTTTTTCCTCTTTACCTCCTATTATTGCTGAAGTGTAGGGGGTTTTTTTGGAAAGTTTTCTTAACTAGCGTTGAGTACAACTCTGTGTTGTTCTTGCAGTGCTATAAAATTGTGTGGAAATTTGTGTTAACAGATGCTTAGAAATGGAAGAATTTTGCTGAGCTGCCTTAGAATTATAGATTAGATTTCAGGTTGTACTGTCACCATAACCTGAGCTGGCTGACTGTCCAGTTCTAAACAGAATATTGAAGAGAGTCACAAGGCAGAAAAGATTCTCACAAAATACAGCATGGACAAATTAAAATAACTCTAAACAGTGAAGAAAATGCATTTGTCTCAGTGTTTTTCCTCTAATTGCCAATTTAGAGAGAGCTGCAGAATTAATACGAGCTCAGGCCAAATTCCTCTGGGCAGCCTCTGCTGCTGTTTTCTCAGTGTTGTTGCATTGCCTTTGTGTGGAGCTTTCCTAATTAGTAAGAACTACCAGAAACAAGTTTGTAGGAAACAGTTCTCTATTGTTACATGTTTGAACTACATTACGAGTTTTTCTCCTTCACAACCCAATTGCAATGTTGTCCTTTTTTTGCACATGATTGCTGAGAGCATTTTCAAACATTTTATACAGGCATTTGATAAGCCTGCCTGAGACTTCTCTGGGCCAGATTTAAATGCAAACCAGTTTGTAGACTAAAGTGTTTGCTCTGTCTTAGCTTTGGTGTCAATAAGTTCTGTGCTGCACAGTCCCTTTTTTTCCCCTTCTGTGGCACCACAAATGCATCTGATGTGATTTGTGTCTTTTTAAGAAATCACAAAAGAATGAAATTAGAGGTGTGAAAAAACTATTCATTCTCAGGCCTGCAGTAAGCAAGAACACAAAGTTAACTGTTTGGAGTCAAGAGAACAAGTCACTTAAATGCCACTTTCCAAGCATTTTGTTCTGTGTGCCTCAGTTTATCTTGCCTTCTATACCAAGCATGCACTTGGATTTAGTGATCAACCTGAGATGCAGAGAGAAGCTGCAGTTAGTTTTATCTATTGTTTTCTCTCCCAGGTGGTACGTGACTTACGGGCACGAGCTCATATGGAAGAACAGAGAACCACTGGTGAAAGCCTGGCATGAAATGAGGACAAAGAACACGGGAAAGGGAGGAGGTGGAAGATCTAACTGATTCTAATACTAGAGATTCCTTGTGCCCAAGTGGTGTATTACTTGAAGATGTGGGGACTGAATTGGTTTGGAAGGTTTGTTTTTTGCTACTCCATTAAGCCTCTGAGGAGCTGAAGTTTCTAAAGTAACAAAATTATGTTACGAAAACGTACATCCATAGAAAATGAACTCTGACAAAGGTGGAACAATAAAGGTTTTTATCCTATTGCTTTCTGAAGTAACAGCCTGCATTACATTTTTAAAGGTGGAATAAAATATGTTTTTCAATTAAGTGACCTAAATCTCTGTCCACAAAAAAAAAACCCTTCAAAATGGGGTACAACTGGTTAGTACTTAAGAAAATTAACATTTCTAAAACTGAGGAAGTTACTGGATCACACACACCCCTAATGTCTGCCAGACAACACGAGGTGCTTTTCAAAAGAAGGCAAGATTTAGACAAACTGGACTCAACATAAGGCTAACGTGGTGTGATTCAGTGGTCTTCAGTGTTGAAAAGATTTGATGAGATGAGCCAGCAGGCTCTTCTGCTCTTAAACTTGAAATACTCGAAGCAATACTGGATTCTTTGCCAAGGTTTACATACTGCTAAATAGTCCAGCTTTATTTGTTAGCTGTGGCTTATTCAACTTGTGTTTTTCATTTCTATCACCTTCCAAGCTGCTTTCATATCTTCTTGGATTTTACTATAATGTATCTTTGTCACAATTATGCACAGGGAAAGAATGACATACTGTGGTTTTTCTATATTCTACCGTGAATTTTACTGCTTTCTGTATTCTTTCACTAAGTTAATTTGGGGGTGGGATGAGAGGTGTTCTTTAAGTTGGGTGGTATTGTTAGTTTCCTTTAAGGTTTTTCCTCAAAATTTTAAAACTAACATTTGGTTCAGAATCTGAAGACTTCTAGAAAATAAGCAGCTTCAGCAAAAATAGGTGAGGTCCCTGAGATCAGCAACACTGTAACTAACCAGAAGTAACTGTTAAAGTAAACCTGAGGGTAGTACTGTGACCGATGTTCCTATTTTACAAATAAAAATAAAAACTATTTGGGGTATGCTGCTGCTCTGTGCCTGTCCTGCAGGGATGACACTGAACCCCTTGCAAAAGGCTGTGGAGTCTTCCCAGATACAAACTGGTGGGTTCAAGCCCTTAACTCTTCCTTGCAAGCAGAGTTAGTCATTCCAGATGGACTGACCTGACAAAGAACAGGTTGCAGTTGTAAGAAGCAACTTGTGGGTTTGTTTGTTTTTTTTTACTTTACAACAGTGCCTTGCAGAAAATACATTTCCTGTGGAGATACAGTATACATAATGCTAAGTGGTACCAGTTTTAATAAATGATGGAGTAAAAAATTGCTGTAAATTCCCTTACTGTCACAGGCCAGTGCTTGTTTAAACATTTTTCTCCCTTGGAAAAATGAGGCACTGGAGGATTTGTTACTCTATGTGCCTGTCAACTTAAACACTTGAAAAAACAAATGTTGCTCTGCTCAGGCGTTTTCTAACTTTCATTTTAAACCTGCCACATCCCCCTTTCCTACTTGGTTGTGTGGTACTCAAGTGTGGCAGCTTTCAGAGCCTCAGCCACAGTGCAGCCCTGCCAGCAGCAGAGAGAGGGCAGCCGGACACACCGCTCAGCACAGCCAGGGAGGGGCCAGCAGTGTCAGAGGCTGAACAGGCTTATCCTCAGGGAGCATTTCCTGCCAAAGGAGCTCAAAAGGCATAGCTCACAGTATTTCCACATGTTTGGTTTACATCTACTGTTGTCTTTGACCACCTCCTTTTCCTTCCCCCCCCCCCCTTTCTCTTCCTTGTGTTACCTCTTGTCCACTCAACAACTTATCTGGTCCCTTCAACAATTATGTATTTGCTGAAAGTTTTTCAGAGATCCTGACTGTGAAATATAGTGCATAAATCCTGAAGGACAGTATCTTTTACAGGTCTAGAAGAATAAGCCAAAGTTGCTATTAAGTTCTTCAACAGAGCAGCCAGTACCTCAGAGATGTCATGCCCCTCTATCACCTGCAAAGAGTGTAGTCCCACTTGTGGTATGTTAGACCTCCCAAGGCAGTGTGGGAGCTGCACCCTTTCAGCTTGCAGGAAACAGCACAAAGCACTTGAGAAACCATTCTAGAACTGCCACAGAGGTTGGGAAGTCACCACCTTTTCAGCCAGCACCTGTAGTTTGAGGGTCTCATGACTAAACCTTAACTTCAGGTTTAAGAGCGTTTACCCTTCAAAAGGCTGTTCAATGTCTGAATCTTTCTCTTTATAGAAACCCTAGAAGTGTATAACATATGTAAGGCTGTACAAAAACCTTCATGGGGCCACACAGTCAGTTTCAATGTCATTTTGCACCTGAGCCTTTGTGCAGCATTGTCTGGCAAAGACAAACTATCTTCTCTGGTCCAAAATTACTTTAAAACTGCAATAGGAAAGTCAGTTCTTAAGTCAGTCAGACAAGGAATGCCCTGAAGTTATGACAGCTCACTAGAGTAAACAAGAATTTTCTGGCAAGCAAATACCCACCTTGCAAAATCTGGCATCAGCATATGTCAGTATCTCAGTATTTAATCACACCTTTGAATGATGACGAAATTAGAAGAAAGAAAACCCCAAACTGAAACCCCAGCCCCAGAATAAAACAACAGCAAAGAACCACCTAAAACAAAACCAACCACACGGAAAGACTTTCCCCTTCCTTTTCAAAGAGATTATTGTGAATGAAAATACAATGTGGTGATTATGCAGACACTTGGCACAGACAACAGCTAGTGTTTGTGTAGGAAAACAGCAATAAGTATAAAGTCATGGTTAATCATGCAGACACACAATCCTTCACCCTTTTTCAGTGGCTTTAATGTCTCTTTGGGCTTTGCCATGTTTAAGGAATATTTTGCTTCAGTGATCTGCTCTATTTGGAATTTCATTTTAGTTTTAAAACTAACTGTTTGAGCTTCCAGACCCCATTCCTGGCAGCAAGAGCTGTTCTGCTTTCTGATTTGATGGCTGTTCTTTACTGTTGCAGTGCTCCACTGCCCTCCCCCCAGCTTTTAATCATGACAAATCTAAATGCAGACAACTTTTTAATCTCCTCCAGCATCTTCTGGTTTTCCTGTCTGAGTTAGCCTTTGTGCCAATTTCATCCTACAAGCTGTGATGAGCAGCTGCTCAAAGCACTCCCTGGTGCTGTAGGTGGGCTGAGACATGCAGTGCCAGAGCTGAATTCAGTACTAGGAAGCGACAGGCACAGGATGAGCAGAGACATCCGATTTATTTGCCAATGTATTTTGCTAAGTCAGGCCTAGAAACAAGGATCAGAGCATCATTTGTACTGTGCCAGTGATAACATGATAAAGCAGATGTTCTGTTTTCTCCTATGGCTGTAAAGTCTATTTCTCTTTACCAGATATGATTTATTTTTAAAAATTACAACATAGAAAACAGAGCAGTTCTAGAAAAACAAGAGCAACAGAAAATTAAGAAATGTCTCCCTGCATATTTCTAACTTTATATTTGTGAGTTTTTCAAACAACAAATGAAATGCAGCATCCAGTAGCCTATATGGTTTTGTGGCAAGTGTTCTCTGTGGGACCAAAATGTTTTCACCTGAAATTTCTGAGTCTCCTTGCCCCAGCTGATCTGTGAGGGTAAGAGGGCGGTGGTGAAATCAAAGCTACTAGTAGCATTGACAAGTACCAAATCAGATATTCTGGACAACAGGGTCATCTGCAAAGGAATTTCTTTTTATCCCTTGATTGTGTTTCACAGAGAGGCCAAACACTCAAGGAGAGGCTCTGTCCCAGTCCATACCAGCCTTCCTCCCCACCAGAAGCAAGTGCAAATCTGGACTGAACTGAGGTGCTAATACACTACAGATACAGTACTGCTCAGCTGAAACAAAGCAGTAGATCTTAACCTTCTCAAGATCCACTGCATAATTATTTTCTTGCTAAAGCTTTGTAGAATGGTTTGGGTTAGAAGCCACCTTAAAGATAATGTAGTTCCAACCCCTCTGCAATGGGAATCTTCCACTAGACCAGGTTGCTCAAAGCCCCATCCAACCCTGAACACTTCCAGGGATGGGACAGCCATTGATTTTCTGGGCAACCTGTTGTCTCACCACCCTCGAAGGGAAGAGTATCTAACAAACTGCCCCACTTTCAGTTTAAAGCCATTATACCTATCTTATTGGATAACCTGTAACCACCTGTAGCTAGATTATTACATTCTACAGTGAAGTGCCTGTCTAGTTAGCCTTTAAAGAGACGATATCCTAATAGGAGGTATCTCAGTTTATCCACATTCTTCACTTCCATAGCTCTGTATTTCATAGTTTGGTGACCCTTTGGGACATTCAGCTTCTTCCGTAATAACCCAGTGAATGGGGAATTGTGGAGGAGCATTATGGCCTGTAGCCACTTATTACATAAGACACAAAATTTCAAAAGCCTGGCTTATCCTCGATGTAATTCCGTCAGTTTCAGTGGTTTGTGCCAGGACTGTTTGGTTTTGCAACTGAATGTACAAAAGAAAAGCTGTAATTTGCAGTCTCTGGCAAACAGTAAAGGATGTGGACCCTATATTAAGATATGTAATAGATGCTTGGATTTTGGTCAATAGGCGGCATTTTAAGAGTGAAGTGATGAAACTGTTAATGTAAATGGCAGGAGGGGGATTAAGAGAGGTGGGTTTTCGTACGCAGCTATGGGAAGCTAACATTGCAAGGCTGCTGCTTCCCACCCAGATTTTATAAGCGCCAGGTCCCGTTCGTATACAAGGGGTTTCTCTAATGCTAAGTGGTTACGCTGCCTCGAGGGCATAAACCGAGCAGCACCGACCCGCCCCCGCGGAGCAGCGCTCCTGGCCCGGCCGGTGCCGGTGTCTGAGCGGCGCCCAGAGCACGGCCGGGCAGCGGGGCCGGTGCGGGGCCCCCGGGGCGCATCCCGGTGCGGGGCCGGCCCGTCCCCTCCCCCGCAGCCGCGCGGGGCTCCCACCGGCAGCCGCGTCACGTGTGCGGGCCGTAATCCCGGCGAGGGGGTGTCGTTCCCGGGGAAGGGGGCGGCGGGAGGAGGGGCTGCCGCCCATGAGGGCTGAGGCCGGGAGCGCGGCCGGCTGCGGGCGCCGGAGCCGCGGGCGAGGCGGGGGCTGCGGCCG
>VXBX01004397.1:1512879-1527365 GCA_013400415.1 Scytalopus superciliaris
ACCCCTCGGTGCCATCATCGTTTTCCCCTTTAAAACTCCTGGAATGCGACATTCATGGCGAGCCAAATTACAGCCTTTGAAGATTAGTCAGACAAGAAGATATTTTCGGGCTGTATCCCCTATGTCATCTAATGGGTAAAGCTGTCAAAAACCACCTGTCTCGAAGAGTCTTTAAAAATTACTAAGTGATTTATGTTATCGATGCCTTCCTTTCTTTCTAAACAGTATGACTGATTACAGATGCTTATTTTCTGGAACAAGCATCAGGCAGGATGCACCCAAATTCAACTCTTGTTCTTACTGACGCTCCCGATGGGAGAAAAGGGGATTTCAGCTCCTACAAGGCTGCTGTTGAATATTGTATCAGTTTCACGCTGTTACCACACACTCCCTCATAATTATGTTTGGCAGGTTTTAATATACCTATGAGGTATATTAATAGAGTAATTAGTTTTATTTCAACAGATTCTCAAGTATTTAGACACCTATTAACTATTATGTACCTAGGAGACATTTCTCTTCATCACTGCAATTCATTAGATTATGTATCACAGTGCTTTTAAGACAAACTGGGGGCCCTGGGGAGGATTTACCAGCCTGCATAGCAGTGTTGCTTACCCCTCTCCTCCCCACACAGGCAGCTGCCCTGCTCTATGTGCAGTTAACATGCAGACTTAGGAAGGAAAACTGCAGTCCCGGAATTTGTGAACTGTTTTCTCCCTTGCCACATCTCACAGGACAATAACAGAGTGATTATTATTCTCGAGCCAAAACACTTTTCAATTTCAAAGCAGCACAGGAATTACTTCAGAGAAACATGCCTAGAACAAGACTAGCAAGGTTCATCTCTCAGAAACACATCCATCTCCACCTTTTTGAAGCTTCCCCCTGGCCCCAGAGGAAGGCTGCATTAGCCTGCATTAGAGCTGCAGCTACTCTACAGCCCTTTGTATGCTCAGCAGAGTCACTTCTCACACCTTCCTTCCCTCTGACTTCTACGTTCTTACACAAGGCTCTCAACTCTTGTTAGCAAAGAGTAAGAAGTTCACAGATCACATGAAAAAGTACTGGCTGAGACAACATACCAACATGCAAATCAAAACAAGTTTTACAAAAAGTAAGACTTCAAGTCAGTGGAGGAACTCCTCACTGCTAAAAGGAGGAGGAGTGCAGGACAAGGGTGGAGGCACAAACCAGGGCAGCCACACCAGAACAAAGCTCTCATGTAAAATCTTTAAGCTGTTTGAGGACAGTATACAACTGATGCAGACAGAACTATGTAAATCAAACCACTTTTGCCTCATTCCCAGTAACTCCCATGGTTTCTTTGGATTATCACACAGTACAACATTGTATTTAAGAGGTACCTGTACCACTAAGCACACAGGAGTCACAACAAGTGGCAGAATAGCTCACAATAGCTTCACAGACTGCAAGAGCCTCCTTTCATTTATATTTGTTCATTTCTGTTTTTTGAAAAAGACTAAGCAGGTACTTGGCAGAGTTACTAATTTTCAGTTACACGGGGGGCACTGGGTTTGCATTTGGTAGCTTCAGTCATGGCAAAGCCCCAGGAGCATTGCTGCAGTCTGAAGTGGGAAGGGGTGGTCACAGCACACCCAGCTTTGGTGAGCAGAGCACTCACAACCACAAGGACATTTCCACTAACACCACTACAGCTCACTCCTTTCCTCTTACCTTATTTTCCAAAGGCAGCACTGCAGTCTGTAAACATTTGCTTCATCTTCAGGTAGTAGCTGAACAGCACCATTAAGGATTGTTGTTCTCCATCTTCCTCTCTGACAAAGACTATGCAGACCCTCCTTGTTCATTAAACTGTCCCTTGGTGGCCACACACATCTCCACTGCACTCTGAGGGTGAGGACCTGCCCCACTTCTTATAAGCTGCACCCACCCACAGGTAAGAAGCCACAAGAAAAGTCAGATCACCTGTGGTGGACGCAGAGTGAGGGGGATTTCTCTAACTAGAGACAGCTGTGTCCTGAGGAGAAGGCTGATGAACCACATGATGGCTTTAAGGGGTTGGGAAAAGGGAGAGTGTCCTGCACAGAGACATGTAGGCAGGGACTGCTGCAGGTAGATGGTTAGAGAGGAGCAAAGGGATGAAAAACACATGTTTTCAGTAGGACAGTCATTGCCTTGCTAGGGAGAACCTTGGGGAGATTCCTCCTTTTCTGCTGTTGCAGCAGAGCATCAGCCCAGCCCTGATGAGGGGGCTCTCTGTGGGGGGAGCTGTGCCCACTCAGAAGAAATGGGTCATTTGAGTCCTTTGTTCTCTGGGTGCTTCAGCAGGCTCTGTGCCCAGCCAGGCACACACCATGAGGCTCCTCCTGTCAGGATTGGCTTCTGCAGTGTGGACATTGCTGGTCAGCAGCCTCCAAGCTCTACTTTGTGACTGTGTCAGGTCTCAGCAGCTGGCTGGGCTTGCTTAGTGTGAAAGAGAGAGTGCTGAACAAGACAGGGCAGAAAAGTTGGCATTAATACAAGGTCCACTCCATGCTTGTAATGGCAGTAGTGGTTTTCTTTTTTTAGGTTTTTTGTTTTGGTTTGGTTTTGTGTTTGTTTTTTTTTTTAATTCAGGAATTTTGACTGCATGGTTCTACAACAGCCTATTGTGTTTGTTTCTGTGAAGCACCCAAGTGTAGTGGTGAGTCCCCTGTAAAGTTCAGCACCATTTGATGTGCTTTTGTGCATCAGTGCACTGCTCCTGTGAGACTTCATTCTGCACTCTGCTTTAAGTTCAGAAGGAAACTCAGCTGCATACAAAACTGTCTGTACGTGGTGAAGCCAGTCAGCTTGACCTGGTGTTTTCCAGCACAAAATAGACCCATGGGATCAGTGACTGAGACTGAGGGAACCTTTCTATGGCCCAAGGAAAGATAAAGGAGAGTGTGTGTGTGTGGAGGGGGTTGGAAGAATACCTGTACCCCTGAGGGAGCAAAGACTTCTTTTGATTTTGAAATAATAACTCTGAATAAAGTGTGGAATGACAGCACAGCTGCCTGCCCTACAAACTATTGCCCTATGTCCCCAGATCTTTGGGGCAGCTTCTCTCTCCCTCCAGTCCCTGGATTGTGGCTGGAGTTCTGTGGGGTCTGAATGAAATCAAACCCCAAGGGGGCTGCATGGTGGGAGCTCAGCCACACAGGCCAAGGCAGATCAATACAAGCTGCACTTGAAAGGCTAAAATGGGATGTGTTCCAACTGTGAAAAGATCCCAGGGACTGCTGCAGAGGGTTGCAGTAGATTATCCCTTACTGATGCTGGAGGAGGCACAAGAAAGTGCTGAGTGGCCCCTCTGCACCTTCCCAAGTGTTTGTCCTTTGGCATCATGGAAGCTATTTCTCCCTTCAGCAGCAAGTTGCAGGTGCTGTGTACTTTTGGCTTTGCACACAATTAATTGTAGTACTAGGTCTTGATTGCATTTAGCAGACATCCTAGAAATAGAAAAGTGCTTTACTTAGCTCCCTTAATAGAGGATGAGAGAAGCTGGTGCTGTCAGCAGGTATCTCCAGCTGGCTCTGTTCTCTGGATGTCATCTTCTTACCTTGTTAGAAGGCAACAAGGGTAAGGCACAACCTCCCTACTAGGGGATCAGGAGGAGAGTCCTGTTCAAAGCTCAGCTACACTATAGGTCACTTCAGACTTCAGTTTTCCTTTCAGTAACCTGCCAGTTTTTGGAAAGCTCTTCAAATGTGTAAGTGAAAATATTGCACCAGAGTTGTGAGTGATTGTTTTGCCTGTTCTTCCCCCACCAATTGGCTTTGCTTGTATTGGCACTCAGGGAACTGGGAGGATGACTGAATTTCTGCACGCACACACACACACAACACCAGCCCCGAGCAGGACCCAGTCTCTGCAATTGGGGTTTCCACATGACAGGTGTTTTGAGCAGGCAAGAGAGTCAAGAGCACCCAACTTGTTCACAGGTGGGAGGCGCAGCAGTAAAGCAGACCAAACTGGGGACCAGAGATCAGCAGGGTTTCCTGCTCACTCAGACAAAGCAAGTTTGTTCCGATGAAAAGAAACCTCATAAAGATCTGAGGTAATTAAGGGGAAAGGTGTCTGATGTGCCACCACTAATGATTTTTGGAAATAGCAGGGTGGAAGTTACCCCAGCAAACCAGCAAAAAAAATTCCCACTTTCTTGTAGGAGAACTCAGCTTGTGCCATTCACTGCACTGTGACCATGGAACAGACATCCCCCCACCAGGAGAGATCCCACAGAGTGAAGGGGAATGATGCTTTCCCCATAACTATGGATGCAGTCACAGAGCATGTTGCTTGGCTGTCTGTACTTACTCACCTGCCTTCAAATGATGCTCATGCAGAGAAACAAGGTGAACTGTGGTGACTGCTTCACAGTGAAAAGCATCTTATTTCAGCTGTGCAGGAAGCAAAGAAAATACCTGCACTTGTGTTCAGCAATGTATGGGATTAGAGCACACACCTGAGCCAGCAGGGTTAATAGGACTGCATGTAGGGAGCTCCATCCTTGATCCAGCAAGATCTTTAAATGCATGCTTATCCTCAATAATAGCAGCAAAGCTTTTATAATCAAGGCTTACAGTTATCTTTACATTCTTAAGTATCTTGCTGCTTGGGGAAATTAATACTGAAGCCCCTGACTTTTATGCTATTTAAGAAGTAAGCTTACTTGGTGCAGGCATTGGGATGGATCGAGACTCACTGTGTACTGCATAGCCTGGCTGGGGAAGGGAGGGCCTGGAGCGGGACAGAAGCATGTGAGGAGGGACCCAGGTGAGCTGGGAAGAGGGGCTCGAGAGAGGCTGTCTGTTGTGCAACATACGCTGCAGAACTGAAATGGAGAGATTCAAAACTGTTACCTAAAGTAGGAGGAATTTCCTCCACTGAAAGTACACTCAGCCTTACAATAGGGAAAACAGGGAAAGAATGGAAAGTGGGATAATGACAGAAGTCAAGACCCTCAGACCTACCCACATACCCCCAATCACACATCTCCAGTAAAAGGGAAGCAGCTGCCTGTCCTATCACACCACTGTCAGTTCTCCTTCCTTGGGGATCCGTCTGTGAGCAGAGCAAGCTTCTAAAACCCACCCTTGGACAACAGTTTGAGGCTTAAGGTTTTGTCCAGCCTTTCAGTCCAGTGTTTTGCTGTTGCTTCTCTCCTGTGAGTTATGAGCAGCTCCAAGTACTGCCTGACCTTACTACAGGTGAGAGCTAAGACAGGAATTATCCAGGTGTCTTCTTGCTTTCCTCCACTAGAATTCCTGTGTGCTGGTCTCTCTACCTCTCTGCTGTATCTTTTCTCTACCTCCTTAGTTTTTTCCCTCCATTTCTGTCCTCATGCTGGGCTCTTTGGCCGGGTAGGAGAAAGGACACAATCTGCTCCTCTGTCCAAGGATTGGAAGGGCCTCCAGCACCCCACTGGTGCCTGACACAGCCCAGAGGAGAAGCAGTTTAATGGCACAGTTATCCAGGAGGGCTTCTGACTTTGTCCATCACCACTGCCCTCACCACTGCAACCATGACTCGTGACATTTGCAATCCTCCATTTGCCAGGAGATGCCACAGCACCCTGCCTGGCCTAGGGAGGTCTTTGCCAACAAGAAGACTCAGCCTGTCCTCTGGGAGAGCACCACTGGCCACACAGCTCTGCCTGGGCAAACCAGCTGCATGGCCCTGCCAGGAGCCTGCAAGGAGCTGTGTCACAAACAGGGAGACATTTTACCCCACACCTCCTGCCCAAACCCCTTGCACACCAGTCTGGCTTCACCAAAAGACATATAGAGTAGTATATACTTTGCAAAGAAAATAACAGAGACCCCCAAGGTGTTCACACAACTCTCCTTCTGAAGAGAAAGTTTGAGAGATGTTCATTATGCTGTTTAATTCTCACTGGTATGCTGGGCATAAGAAGGAAGAGGACAGTGAAAGAATGAACACAGACCAGCTCAGGCAGTGTAGCTTTGAGTTATGGTCAGCTATACATAATGAGCCTTTTTCTCCATTTCTTAAATAAGAAATGGGATTGTAATGCAGCAGCTCAGAACTGCCATGGATAATTAATCATGGAAAAGCAAACCATGACATAAAGATGAAGTATTAAAATGACAGCTGTGATGGCATTGGTGGTGTATAATGGGGCAAAGGAATAGTATCAATGCTGAAGATAAATCTCTATGGAAACAGTATGGTCAGTATTTCCATTGTCTGCCTCCCAATGTCCACCAGAAGTACCCTCCACCTTGGGGAAATTAAAAAGCTTTATAGGTAGATTTTCACTAGGTTAGTGAAATAAAAGGGATTTTGCAAACAGCTTTCTGTGCAAGGCCAGAAATCGTTTGTGGAGCACATGAAACAGGAAGAGCTGGAAGCAGCACATAGGCCAGTCACTACATGGCTCACAGCACCCAGCAGCTTGAGACACAGCAGCACCAGCACACCACATTTGGAAAAGAACGGAGGAACCAATCCCAAACCTGTCATTCCCAAAACATGCCCTGAAGTTTGCAAGGCCAAAGGGTGAATCATGGTGGGGACATCCCCCTGCCTGACAGCTGCTGTTGTCTAGGGACAACAGGAGGAGGAGTACAGCAGGAAGGACAAAGATGACATCTCCAGCAGCAACAGTCAGTCCAGTCTTGCATATTCATCCCCAGCAGCAGCTGGATGTCACATCACACAAGGGTACAAGGGGGAAGGAAGACAGTCACTAGTCTTGACACTTGACATCTTAAACTTAGTAACATTAAAAACAAGTCATTCCTCTTTCCCAGGCTTGGAGTAGCTCAGGCATTTTGACTCCACTCATGACTCCAAGACTGATTTCTAGTCAAGTCACCAAACTGGTATTTGGGCTCATGTTCCTTCTGACTCTTGGCTGCACAGCTGCAGATGGGAGCATGTGTCCTGCAAGCTTAAAGCCAAAGCAGATTTAGTTAGCTGCACTTTCTGTATTAAAGGTTATAATATTAATTTCTTGATTTGTTTGTACCCCAGCTCCCAGAGGAGATACGTTGTCTCTGTTTGGCCCAGCCCTTCCCTGTGGTTCAGAGTCCTGGGTTTCCCCAGTGGAAAATCTCAAGTCCAGATTGGAAATGCTGCTGTGGGTCTGGGCTGTGACTGTGTCTGCCCGCTCATTTCTGATTCTGAGGCTGAAGGCAGAGCATTTCCTCAGTGCATGTAGGTGCCTCAAAAATAGTTTTGACTATCCAGGCTGAGAGGAGAATGATTTGGCCCCCAGCCAAAATGAGGGTCCTGTAATCCAAAAGGACTGCGTTTGGGGGCCTGCCAAATCAGCAGATGATTTGCTATAAAGCAGTGAGACAGAGCTGGCTGCACAGACAGGCAGCACAGTCATTCATTGCAAGCTGGAGACACACTCCATTTCAGCAGGGAGACCACTCGGCACAAGGTTGAATGGTTAGGAATCAATGCCACCAGCATTCTTGAGGAAATCAGGCCCGTTATGTGGTTCAGCAGGTTCCAGTTCCTAGAAACTGCTGGGACGTAATTGATGGTTTTGTACCATTTTGCTGGTATTTTGCCCAGTAGCTCTACGTCCTCCCTCTGGCTGTGCAGCAGAGCAGAGCTCAGATTTAACTCAGCATTCACACACATCGGGGATTCCCTGCTGAAAGGTTGCCTTCTTGGAGCATCGCTTGGCCAAAATCACCTTTCTGCGGAGGTGCTCCCTTGCCCTGAGGTGTCAGAGCAACAGGAACCCCACAACAAACACAGGGAGAGCTGCACGGGCACTCACCTGCTGGTGAGCAGGCACAAACAGCAAGGTGCAGAGAAGGCAGAAGGCGGCGGCTCAGGACAGTGAGAGCAAACTGATTATAAACAGGATTTGCAATGCACATAGACAGCCCTGACAGAGGCCTGGTTTTGCCTTCTGACAGCAGGAAGCTCTTCCATAGAGCAGTATCCCTTACTGAGTAAGTGGATTTAAGAACTCACGCCACCTTCACTCAAGCTGACAACCTGCTGTCAGCCCAGGCAGCGGGCTCCTGCCCCTTCCCTCATGCCTGCACCTGTACTCATCCACGCTGACAGGAGGCTGCTGCCAGCAGCTAACTTGGTCAAGAAACGGTTACTTAATTATTTGGAATTAATTTTGTTAGCATGCTGGTTTCTCACTGGCTTAGATACAGTCCAGGGTTGTACCCTCTATCTACAAATCAGCCAAGAAATGAGGCAGCATTTTAAGGCTGAGTCTATTATTAGAAATAAAACATAAGCCAGGCAGTGGCTATATCACTTTGGTGATGTACTGAAAGGATCATGTCCAAACTACACGTTCTAAAATAACACTCCACACTCACGCACTTCAAAATAAGATTTTTTAAAGGGAAATTTGCATCTACTATCAAAATAGCATGCTTGGGGAAAAGGAAAATCAGAAAGGCTGTGATGAAAGCTAAGCTGGACACGTTAAAACACAGCCTATTTCCCTAGCCTGGGCATGGCTCAGGACTCAGTCTTACCCCTTGATCTATAAGCAGATAGTAAAATGTGGATATTATAGAAGTATGTCAGGGTATGAACATAAAGCTGTCACATCTTGGTTAGTCACCTCTCCCTTCGCTACAGAAACTGCCTGTTGGTTACCAGAGATACGTACACAAACAGAGCAGACTTATGTCTTCTCCTGAGAGCAAATGAGCCAGCTCAGCTGGCTGCTACTGCAGCACCCAGGAAGTCCTAATGGAGAGGGCATCAGTGAGGCCTGTTTGTGACAAGGGGCACAGAGAAGCAGAAGGGAGATGGCAGCCAGGCTAAGCCAGACCCTGCTGTGCTGTTCTTTGGTGCACTCAAAACATGTGCTGCCCCTTTCTCAGTGCAGTCTCTGACCTGTTTCTCAGATGCCACTTGGCTGACTTATCCTTGGAGTGGTGATGCCTTCTCAGACATCACCATACAGATTTGAAGCACTTGCCCCCATCTGAAGGATAATCATTGGCAGAGGCATCTGCCAGCTGAGATAGTGTCTCCCTTTGGTTGCATTTCAGACTGGGCTGCCACAGCTGTGCAGCACAGCACACACTGGCAAACCTGCCTGCTGTCGAGAGCCACAGCCAAGGAAGGGAACATCAGCACACTCTCCACACGAGGGCCAGGCACCAGACCAAGGTGGTTTACATTGTGAGTGGCCAATGGGCTATCATGCAAAAAGTCACCCTGACTGTCTTATCCAGGAGGGAAGTGCCAAACTCCACCAAGAGAGAACACATTTTGCAGGAATAAAAGGAGAATTAAGTCAGGGCAGCCGGTTAGTCTATGCCTTGCTGCATCTTTCAGCATGGGCTTTCTGAGAGAGGCAGGCCCCTGCACTCAGTTATTCTTTTATTCTCAGTATGCCTTAGAAAAGTTCAATTTTATGAGCTGATTCAACCCGCCTTGCCTTCTGGCTTTGCAACCACTCTGAGCAGAAGCACCCTGTGACTATGTTATGTCATCTCATTTCAGACAAGAGTATCGCCCATGGACTGGAGCAAAACCATCCAAGCCTATAAAGATAAAACAAGGCTTCATTATCCCAGAAGACCATTTTGTTCAAGAGTCAAGCTACAAGGCAGACTTTAAGGTAACTAACAGTTTTTAAAACTCCTGAAGTAAATGTGAGTAAAGCCCAAAGTGTACACATCAGGAACTACTCATTTTTTATCAGTGTGGTATGTGTAGTCATCCTCACTGACCCCTCTTTGATCAGTGGCCATTAGGCAATGTGGCTTTCAGGGAGACATGCTAGACAATGTCATACTGTAACTGATCATAATTCAACCCGAGTCCAAGATTTTAAGCTGCATGACAGGAAATTCAAGATTTACGATTCCCTCAGGTGGACACCTTATATACAAGGCGTGTGTCATCCCCTCTCTGTGTGTTAAGGTGCAGTTAACACCCTCAGAGAGGTCAGTGTGCACCAGCATTTGGGCTGCAGTGTGAGATTCAGCCTCTGGTAGTAACATCAACCACAGGCACAGGTATTTGCATGGGAACCTTTGCATGTCACTGCCTGAGGAACAGCACTCGCCCAGACAGGACACAACTGGCCCTTGCTGCCCCCACTGCCAACACCAAGGAGGACGCAGCTGTGGTGAGCAGCCAAGCTGCACAGCTCTTGGGCCTCTGAGACTTCCTTGGGTTTTTCCTGTAAGTTTCTACAACCCTCTATACCAGTAAAGATAATTTTCTTGTTAGATGATGCTTCGTCTTGTTTCTTGTGCAATACACGTGTTACTGAAAATCCCATGAGGAAACATTGTCTCTGTACTCAGCAATTTTCCTGGCAGGGCCCTACACATTCCCCATCCCCACAAGGAAGGCAAATGCACACTAACAAGGCTCTGGTTTAGCTGCTTGTGCATTAGACCACCAAAGAAAGCAACACCCCACAGCCAATTGCATAAGTCATTCACAGGCTGCACTGGCTCAGAAAGCAGAGATTGGGGCCAGGGCTGAATTCCCCAGCCACAGTGTGCTGTACTGTTAGAGGTAATAGCAGCTACTCCAGGGCCACATGTAAAAAGTAAATCTTTGCCTTGGAGGAGACAAGGAAGAAGTGTTTAATCAGCAGACAGTCAAGTGCCTCCTCCACAGAGGATTGCCAGCACACTGCTGCGACAAGGCACACGATGGGCACATCCAGCTCTGCTGAAAGTGGGACAGTGACCTCAGGCAAAACAGAATTTGCAAACCTCACCAAAACTTCCTCTTTGTTCTGAATAGTCTGGGCTGCTTACCGAGGTGCAGCAATGAGAATAGAAGGTATTTAACCCCTAAACCTTGTATTTTGGCCCTTGTGAATTTAATTTTGCTTTTTTGACCCTAAGAGGGGTTGAAATACAGTATCTTCCTATTTAGCAGATAGGGTGCAAAGGAGGGCGTTCCAGATGACCCCCTCAGAGTCCCTATCCCAGTTCTTGAGGGAGGGACAGAGAAGACTGGAACCCCAGACACAAACACATGACACCAAAGGCACTGCACTCTGGACCATGCAGGCAAAGGTCTTATGTCCTGGAGCCCCAGGGCATCTCCAGGCCTCTCTCACAGACAGCATGGGGCAAGTGTAGTCAGGAATGAAGATGGTGCCAAGGAGCCACCAGTTCAAAGAGAAGCCAGCCTGTCCCTGGTTCACACTAGACCACTTGGACTTTCCCTGTGGCCTGAAACCCCTGGCTTTGCCAGACACATGAAGGTCAGGTTTACAATCTGTCCTGGCAGCCTACATGAAGGGCCCAGGGGGGAATGGTTTTCCCCAGCAGCTGAGCTGTGTACAGGCTGTTTGTGACATCTCATTTGTTCCTCAGTGTGTCAGATGCATCCCCAGAGGAGCGGAAAAACCAGAACAACGAAACAATAACAGCCAGATCAATGGCTTTCCCTATTTCCCTATTCTGTCTTTGCCTGTGGTCTTGCTCTTCTTTCTCTGCTTGGATAGTGCCATCAGCATACCCAGCAGAGCTTTCCACTTGCTCATGTTTTATGGCCAGATTCACCCAGAGTTCTGGGCTGGAGGCACATCTATGGCCACTCCTGTTTCAAAACTTTTGGGTTTTCAGCATTAGGGATGACAGAAGCATCCAGGTGTCCTTCATGCTTCAGTACAAATACAACAGCTACATATTGCATGTAATTATGATTCCACAGACATTAGAGTGAGCAACCATTGTTATCTCTGCCTTTCCTTCAGACCTGAGGAGTTTAACATCCTTGTCTGAGTCCTTGCAATTTCACAGCCTGGCATGGCCAGTAACAATTTTTCTTCTTTGGGTGCCCAAGTCTGCACCTCTGTTCACAGCAGACATAGATTTTGGCCCCATAAAGCATTAAAATGGAACATTTTGATGGAACCTGGATGGCATTCTCCAAAAGGTTAAGGATCAGACACACACCACTCCAACTCCTCTGACTTAAAATCCAGCACTAGGCCAGCAGTGATTTTGTTGTGATGCTTTTAGAGTATTTTCCAGCAGGGCTTTGTGAAGAGGCAGCATTTCATCTTGCAGCAGCTGGCTCCAGCCAAGGCCTGCCCAGCCATCATTATCCCCACCACTCCACACACCTCAGGGGGCAAGGGCTGGGTTACAGCTAAGCCCCTCCTCACTGGCACAGCATCACACCTGCCCTCGAATCACCCTGCACACCAAAGCCATCTCATGGATGCTCAGCCAAGAGCTAACACTTGTTGGGTAATTGCATGTTACAGGGGGAGCAGATAGACCATCACAGCACTCCAGACCCCTCAGACTCTCTAGGCAGTTGTACCCTCTGTCACACTAACGTTTCTCTCTCCCCTCACCCCACCAGATCCCAGAGGTGAAGACCAGGTTCTCCCCCAACCCTTCTGCTGTTTTCCAGGCGCCATCACGGATCCTCAACATTTGAACCTGGACCCTCCTCACACCCAGGCAGCTTAAACGCGGCGTTTCTGTTCAGATGTATCACTATGCAATTTTCATGAGGAGTGTTAAGATCAAAGAACCGGTGTTATCAAAAGCAGCTACAGTGATTAACGACATGCACACACACTTTCTGTTAACACAACAAACCGCAGAGCGCTTGGTTCAGAACTGGCAAAACACACTGCAAGGAGTGACCTAGTTTTTCACAGGAGAAGGTTCATTACTATGCCAGCTGGCATCACATTAGGAGATCGACTTTGGGCAGCAAAGGTAGGATTGCAGGCAACGTCCCTACGCATAACTACACAGGGTAGGAGGGAATACAATCACAGGTGGAAGGGATAATTAAAACCCAAACCAGTTTTATTTAGCAACACCCTCTAAGTAGGCCAGTGAAAGACAGAGAGTAGTCTGGCCCTTTCTTGAGGGGTTTTGGAAGTAGGACCTCAAATAGCATCACCAGAGAGCGCAGCTTCACAGGGGCTGGTCTGAACTTCCAGGATTGTTTTAGGAGCTGGAGGAAGCCAGCACCACTAAACTCTAAAATAAATCTGGCACATGCAGTGTGTATTGGGGCTTTCCAGCTGGAGAGCTGGGTATTTCCAAAACTGAAGGGCTGATCCAGGAGCAAGAGGGGCCTGCCAGGAGACAGCCCTGACAGGAACGCACCGGGCTGGTTTGTAGAGGAGTGCATGGACACAGCCAGGCACCCACCAGGCTCCTCCAGAGGCTCTAAGATACTCATGTAATTTGTATAGCTGTTAGGGTGAGTGTAAATATTGTACATGAATTTTACCTAAAGCAATTTGTGATCCTTTAATGAAAAGGATATGCTTATACTTTTAATAAATGTTAACTCTTTGCATATGCAAGGTGGAAAGTATTGCCTTGAAATTCCTAAATTATTGCCTGTATATTGGTAATGCTCAATGCTAGGAACAACCACAAGCGAATGTTACTTAGAAACTCTTCTTAAAGAAAAATGTAATGTAGAATGTAAGCCATCTGTCATTTTTAAGATAAGCCATTTCAAGTGTCATTGTTCTGAAACTGATTTTTTTAGATTGCTGCGCATTTAACTTTTGCTGAGGTACCTGTGTTTTAAGAAACCATTTTTTTAGCCTTTGTTCATCAAGACTTTACAATTTCTATCTCAATAAGTTATGCAATATAATTAGACTATTGCTTATTTAATGGTTTTACTAATTATTTTTGGGGGAAAAAAAACTAAAAAACTTCTACTTTCTGTGTTTGCAACACATATGTGTTGTCTAGAACAAAGGGAAACTATCCTCAGACTTGAACAGTGATCAGATATTCATTCATCTGTAATGAAACAGACTTTGACACAGGAGGGTATTTTCTTAAACTTCTTACTAGCTGAAGTCTAAGGCAAACTTAATGAACTTGGGGATTCTGTAAACACATGTGCATTGCTGATAATTCCCATAAGAACAACTTTTGAACTGTTGGCATGTGGATTGTACTTGGAATACATGCAGACATGCAACATCTTCTCACTGCATTATGTGAGAATTTAACGGTGCCATCTCTGTTTGCTACAGCAGGACCGAACACAACAGCCAGAATAGGGAACACCTGCAGGGAGTGTGTTTGGCTGGGACAAGGGATGGCACTTCCCATGCTCATCTCTGGACCCACAGGAACCCACAGTAACCCCAGTGCTTGCCAAAACACTGTATTTCAGGAGATTAATTTTTCAGGAAATTCATTTGGAACATTCAAACTGTACTAAAAGTTTTGCATGTTAGATGTTTCTAAGAATTCAATCTGCTTGTTTAATCTCTTTATAATGTTTTTAACAGTTTTGTTCAAATAATTTAAGTTCCTTTCAATCCTGGACTTTATTAACAGCAAGAAAAAAAAATGAAAAAGGAGAAATTGTCTATTCTCTCTTCTTAATTCACTGTATTTCTTAAAACAGAAAACAACCCAGGTTTAAACAAACTGGTAATATAATAAGCTTGTATTTTATCAAATGGACTGGATTTAATTTAATAAATTAAAATGTATTTTGTCTATTGGTTCTTTCCCTTTTTTTTTTTTTTT
>VXBX01004397.1:1531625-1579460 GCA_013400415.1 Scytalopus superciliaris
AAGGGCCCCACCCTGTGCCCCCCCAGTTCCTGCGGCCCCCATGGCAGCCGAACCCCTCAGGGGAGCTGGCCAGACCTGAGGGATGCCAGAGGCAGCGGGCAGGAGTGAGGGACTGAAGAAGCCAATGTGAGCAAAAATAGGAGTTGTTTCTCACCATCCAGCTCTATCTGGCAATCAGTTCAACTAATTTTCCCCAAATCAAGTCTGTTTTGCCTATGGCAGTAACTGGTACTTGATGTCCCTGTTTTTATCTGCAGACACTGCCTTGATCTCACCAGAGCAGTGGTGGAGTCCCCACCCCTGGAGGGGTTTAAAAGATGTGCAGATGTGGCACTTGGGCACATGGTTCAGTGGTGAGCAGGGCAGTGCTGGGGTGGGCTCGATGGTCTTAGAGGTCTTTTCCAAACTAAATGATTCTACAGTAAATTATCCAGACCCACAAGCTTTTTCATCTTATCTTCTCCATGGTTCTGCTGCAGGGGAGTGAGAGTGGCTGGGTGGGTGTCTGGCAGCTGGCCAACCCCAACCCACCTTGCTTCTCAATGTTCCACACACACCAACAATTTGCTGTTTAAACAGGCTGCTCTGGGGGATGAAAGACTGGAGCTCAGCGCCTGGCTTCCCTTCCCCCAACTTCCAAAACCAGGAACTTTTAAAAATAACTAGAAAAGGGAAAAATTACCTTTTCCTTCAGATCAATTCCACAGCTACTAATTTTTATCCAGAACTAAGCAGGGCATTCTGAATACACAGAGCACAAAAATATCTGTGGATCTGGAGAAACTTTGAGTGAGAGGTGACAGTCAAGACAATCCTAGCACAGCTAATAAAAGAATTTATTGTAAACATACGTATCTTACACAATTATACAGTATAATACAGGTAACATGAAGGATTTAAACACTCAGCATTACAAATAGGGCAACAGTTGTAAAGAGATCTTTAACTTGTATCTAGACTCTTTCAAAAGCCAGAGAAATACATCATAACATTTCAACACACCATATCACCTGTAGCATTCCACAAACACCTGAACAGGTATGTGAAATTCCACAACCTCCACCTCATCTCCAAGCAATTCCCACAGGAACTTCTCGCCAACAAATTTTTCTCCCACCACAGTTCAAAATGCAAAGAAATTGTTGCAAATGCCTCCTACATCTGAAGAACTAAACAAATGTGTCATTTCCTATCTGCTTTTAACAAATTATTTTTCTTCAGCAAACTTTATATACTATTCATATGCATCTCATGGAGAATAACCTGTGGTTGCTCAGAAATGTAGCAATAGATCTTCTCTGCAAGAACCCCGTTATGAAGGAGGAGTCATTACCTGCCTTTTTTGGGGCCACATTCAGGACTCATTCTGAAATTCCATTCCTCACAGAAAAGCAGGACACAGGCAAAGAAGCCACAATTTGCAAACAGATGTCCAAATACAAGCTCCTGCATCCTCAGAAGTTGCTCTGGGCATATCACAGTCCCAGAAACTAAGCCCACAAGAGACGGGGGCTGGAAACACAAGTCATAGAATCACAGAACATGCTGAGTTGGAAGGGACCCATTAGGATCATCAAGTCCAACTCCTGGCCCTGCACAGAACACCCCAAGTCACACCATGTGCCTGAGAGTGTTGTCTAAATGCTCCTTCAGCTCTGTCAGGCTTGGTGCTGCAAACAACTGCCCTGGGGAGCCTGTTCCAGTGCTCAGCCACCCTCTGCGGGAAGAGCCTTTTCCTGATATCCAACATAATACTCCCCCGACTCAGCTTCATGCCATTTCCTTGTGTCCTGTCACTGGTCACAAGAGTGAAGAGATCAGTACCTGAAACTCTGCTTCCCCTCATGAGGATGCTGAAGATGGCAGTGAGGTCTGCCCTCAGTCTCCTCCAGGCTGAACAAACTAAGTGACCTCAGCTGCTCCTCATGTGGCTTGCCCTCCAGACCCTTCACCTTTCTCATGGCCTCCTTTGGACTCTAATAGTTTAATGTCTTTTTTTATATTGTGCTGCCCAAAACTGCACACAGTACTCAAGGTCATTGCAGATCACAGCACGACTGAGTTTGCCCAAAAAGCTGTTCCCACACAACCTGCAGGCTGTCATGACAGTGACAGAGATCTTGAAAACGCCCTTCCCTTTCCTAAAAGCTGTGCACAGGGGTGCCTGAAAGCAGTACAGGCTTGGAATCCACTACAGCCTACAAATGATGGGGCCTGCAGTTCCCCAGCTACCTGAATTCCTCCCAACTCAACACTGAGCTGAAACATAATCGCCACTGCTCAGCTCCATCACACTGACCTCCGCTGACAAAGGAATGTCAGGGCTAAGCTGTGCCCTTTCCTTTCACAGGCAATCCTGCACTCAGCTCACCCGAACAAGCCAGGATTAGCTTTTGAATCCACAGCATCTGTAACGTCCTTCCCAGGGGGCATTTAAGTCCTTCTCTGAACGCTGTCTGGATTTCATCCATTGGTCCCATTTCCTGGACTCAAGGGTCAGGTTCTGCTACTCTTATGTTGAAGAGAACTGCAGTTCCCTGTTAGCAGTGATGAACTGAGAGGGGCATTCCTGCACACCCTAGAGTTTTATTTAAGGAGAAAACAGGCAACACCTCATCTAAGGTACACAGTGCTTTCTTCAGTTTAACAACTGCATCAAACCTATGCTACTCTTCTCCAAGGCCTGAAAGCACCCTCTGAACCAGTTTTCACAGTTCATGCACACTACTGGAGTTACCATCACCTGTCTTCTAGCCCAAAAAAAGCACCAAAAGATAACATTTTGAAGATTTCTGTTCCTACCCCAGGCCAGGAAAGATAACTGTAGCTTAATGTTTATAAAAGGCTTTGTATTGTCAAAGCACGGCACCAACAAGAGCGAGGCCTCAGTACACCCCTGTGAGGTAGGTATCCTGCTCCCCATGCTCAGAGATGGGGAAACTGAGGCACAGAGTGATTAAATCAAAGGCCATGCAGCAGATCAGAGACCAGCTGAGATCAGCACATTGGAGGTTCTGGCTGTTTGACCCATGCTCCACCCACATGAAAGCACTGCCACACAAAACAAGCACGCTGAAAGCATGACAGTCCCACGGGAGTCCCACCAACTTCACAATGGCTTATTCACACTACCAGCAAGCCCCCATGGGGCAGGACAAAGGGGTGGTGGATGTGGGGTGGTCAGGATGTTGCCAGCGAAGCCTTCTTCAGCGAGATGTTGGTAGCCAGGCTGCAGACATGTCTCCCTCACCAGTGATGTTCCTGAGACAGGTAAGTGCTGGGGTTAGTAGCAGAACTTCTTCCTGCAGTCAAGACATCAGAGGATCTCCTCACAAGCAGCAAATCTCTGATTTTTTGATCCTATCAGGCCTCTCTGTGTTGAACAAAACTTAGGCCAAAGCAGTGCTGCTCCCACAGCACTTCACAGTCTAAGCTGATCATTGGGGAACACTGCCAAAACATTATGACTTGTACAACACAGCTGGTCACCTGCCCTCCAGCACACTCCAAACCTTCTGACAGCCTGGGGAGACACTTGCTGGGCAAGCCAAGTGTTTCAGCCAGTCCAAGCCTACAAACACTGAACACCGTCCTTGCTCCTCTCCCTTCCCATACAGGACAAGTGGTCAGTTAAATCTTACCAGGCCTGACCACCGTTTGTTCATCTTCACTGAGGATGTGCCACTCTGCCCTTTCCGAGGTGACTAAAGACAGGCAGCATCTGACACCTCCTCTAGAGAGGCAAGGAATTTGGTTAGGTGGCACTTGGCTGAGTAAACTACGGATCAGCCTGCCCAGCTGTGTTCTCAGTCACATATATCGTGCTCAGACAGGACTGGCAGCATTTGTTGCAGCCATCAGCTTTCTGCTCCCCCACATCCAAACCAGACCCACCCATTACTCAAATGACCCCACCTTTAAAAGCTGCCTTTGGCTTTTTTCCCCACTCAGAGTGTCAAAGCAAGTGCCCTGCCCACTGCATGGGGAAACCAACTTGTCTATAGACTGCATTAAAAAGCAAAATTTCTTCTCTTAAAAACCAGTTCAATCTCATCAATAGAGCTGTCTCAGAGGGACCAGGCCTGTGGAGTCTCTCACAGCTAGCAACTTGATGCAAACTGACAATGTTTGTTCAGCCACTGAACATACACTTACCAAGTAAACACTGACATTTAACAACTTGATTTGGAACAGAGCATCATTTTGTTGCATTAAGGTGCATCTTTAATTGGAGGTAACAATCTAGTAGCCCAATGTTATAAATGTATGTAAGTGTCCTACAGAAATACTGGATTTGTCAACCCAACTTCAGTCATAAATCCACCTTTCCTGTAGCATCTTCTCTGCTCTATTTCATTGTTCCTCATTTAGTATCTTCATATGTTTGTTTGTGAGGAAGTCAAGGAAGGGAATATTACAGATGGCTTTGTGAATATTCATCACTGTGATCTCTCTTGGAGTCCTGCAGGGAATGCATCAAAGATGCTATTATAATACACAAAAAAACACGTGTCCATAAAGCAGCAAGTCAATAAATTTACCAAAATGGGGAAGGGGGAAAAAAATAAAAAAAATTGTATGAGAACAGGTGTTAGAGCAACACAGGAAAAACATTAAAACGTCACAGCACAAAAAAAGCCACTTTCAAGACTGGGGGAAACCTCTTGGGCACTGGGACAGGAATATCAAGTGCTGAAATACTAATCTTTGACCTATAGCACAGACATTGTGTGTGTATTTCTATGTATAACACATATACATTTTTTTAATGTAAATATTTATATATTGTATACAAGTGAATGTTTAAACTAACCATTCTCTCATAGTGTTATTTTTTTAATCAATTTCAACCTAACACAAATCATGCTGCTGAACAGAGATCAAAATGTGGCCTAATCATAAGATATTAGAAAAAAATTCTTTCCTGTGAGGTTGGTGAGGTGCTGGAACAGGTTGCCCAGAGGAAGTTATGGCTGCCCCAGCCCTGGAAATGGTCAAGGCCAGGTTGGATGGAGCTCTGAGCAACCTGGGCTAGTGGAAAGTGTCCCTGCCCCTGGCAGGGGTTGGAAAGAGATGGTCTTTAAGGTCCCTTCCAAGCCAAACCATTCTATCATTCTATAAAAATCACTCAGTACATGAGCCAGAAAAGTGTATATCAGTAAAACACAGACATTATTTAGGTTGTTTAAATTCTGGCAGGCCATGGCTAAGTTGTCTACACAGTAACCTGAGACAGAGAAGAGTCAGCAGCTCCTTCCAATGTGGCTCTGTTGAAACAGGTCATCTGCCTTTGAGCATAGTGACACCAGAGAATCCTGCCTTTCACGTTTTTTCCCCCCCATCCTTTGCCAGTATGGAGTTAAGGAGATGACAAACCCCCTTTTAAGCCTTGGATCTTCACAGAATATAATCCATAAATACCCTCACTCTCATGGTGTGAGCCACACACACTGACTAAATGCCTCAAGCCTTTCAGGTCCTTAGTGCTGGTGTAAAAGGTCCCAGGGGAATCAAGCTGTTGTACCTGTTGTGAGGAGTGGTCTGGTATGCCACAGCCAGGGCCTGCCGTAGGATATCACTCATGAGCTGCTCAGTGGCCTGAAATAAGAGACAACATTACAAGAGGAGCAAAGGAACTTCTATTTGGTCAGGTATCAGTGTAAGAGCAGCTGAAATTTTGGCTCACTTCAATCCTCAATCGATCAGTAGAGGGCAGTTCAAGATGCCCAGGTGAGTTTTATTACTTAAGACCTGAGTATATTTAACAGAAAGAGACCAATAGACACACAGAGCTCAAACTGTAACTGCCCACACTGGGTTGCCTCTGGACCTGCAGAGCAGTAAGTGCACAGCAGGGTGGATCCAATGTTCAGAGCCTGTGCAGGGCTCTTTCTCACACACCAGAGCTGGTTTTGTATATGGCAGGCTGTGGATATTCTCCTGGGAGCTGGTACATGCTTGTCAGCTGCTCCTTCTGGTCAAGATACTGTGTCAGAAACTCCCAGCCTGGGCAGCAAGATGCCAGCAGGTGTATGCCCAACACTTGGCTTAACCAACGTTCAGTCAAGAGCTAATTAAGGCTCTTGGCTTTCTGTGCTGTACCAAGACCAGAGCAGAGATTTCTGGGACAGTCAGTCAGGAAAACTGGCATAACTCTATAATTACAGTGGAGCAACCTGATGGTTACAATCTGTATCTACAAATGGATGTATCTGTAACAGAACTCATCTATGGCAAGTAACAGGGAGCACAGCACGGGAGTGCACACGAGTGCATGTGCCAGCTGGAATCAATTAGCTTTTGTAAAACTCATCTTCTGATAAGCAGCAGTTTGTATAAACAACCCCAAAAATCATATTTGGCATGAAATACATCAGAGTCCTGCTAGAAATAATCTGTGTTAGCTTTCAGTCCAAACCCAAGAACTCCAGCTCCACACTGTTCAAAGCTATGGCACAAAACCATTTCTGTGTTCTTCCAAAAGTGATTACGATACAGAAATGGTTTCTCACACCTGGTACAATTGTTACTGTCTGCAGGAATTCAGCAGTCTCCCAGCAGAGACAACAGAGGCAAAGCACCTGAAAGGTATTTAGGGAAAAATAGCTAACTTTGTATAAAACAGTCAGGCCTTACACAACTCTGGCAGATTCACCCTCAGTTATGAAGGGAAGGACAAAGTAAGCAGCATTTTCAAAATTACAGAATGAGTCAGTATCTTAGTGGCAGTGAGAATATGCAAATCACTATTCTGTGTCCAAGCCAACAAATTAGTTAGAAAGCTGGAAACACTCACAGAAGTGTATGAGACTCTTTGGGCAGATATATACCTGTCTATTCAGGCAGAAAGACAGACAGACTCTGATCTAATTTGATAAATGCATATTAACAAAGATATTCCATCTTTGTTTCTAATTACTGAGTTAATACAATGACATAAAAGTCCTTATTATGAAGTAGTTTCTTACCTTTAAAATCATATCTTCTATTACTGATGCATAAACATTCTTTTGTACCTCAGCAGGTTGAAAAGAAATCCCTATCTATAAAACATGAGAGGAAAAAAATCAGTATATCAAACAACACAACTCAAATTGTACCTACAGCTGTACTACACATGAGATGAGATTAACAGGGAAAAAAAAAAAAACCTATCAGAAAAAGCAGCAAGCAAACACTGCAGAACTTTCAAGCAGTATCAGCTCAGGTTTCATTTAAAAAAAATCTGGAGAAAATTAGCACAGAAGGAACAAAAGCAGTTTTAATTTTTGTTTCAGAAAGTCCACACAAAAACCAGGCTGCATGGGGTATAGCTGGATTGAGAATGGAAGCCCTATTTCAAAACTGTACATACATTCAATCCATCTACTCATCATCTTCCCTGCACCCACCTATGGCAACTGAAACCACTTTAAACAGTACTCCTGGCACAAAAGTTCCACATGAAAGTGTGTTTCATCCCTCAGTCCGGCTCCCATTGTACCCACGCCTTTGTCACCTATGTAGCAAGAGTCTAGATACACTGCAGAGCCAGAGCTTTGCCCCTTGATGTCAGCATGTGAGGTGGAGACACAGATCCTTTCCTTCTCCCACAACTGCTCCATGCAAACCCCTCCTGCTGCTCTTGTCTCTGCAGGTACAATGGCAAGCACTCTTTCCTGCAAGCCAAGTCAGTTTTCTCTCTCTCCTCCCTGCTGCTGTGACAGAACAACTCCCTCTCCCTTTCTTTTGCCCTGATTTCAATAGGAGGAAGAAATCCAAGCAGTAGAGAAGTTGGCTGTGGCCTAATCACTACTGCAACCCCTTCTCAAGAGGTGCTATAGAACAGCACTAGTTCAAGCAGTAAGTCCAAATCTTTTGCATGATGGGACAGGAGAAATTCAGTGCTAGTGCTCCTCATCCCTCATTTATCCTTGCTTTTAGTCTTCCAAGATGATTTTTTCTGTACTAAGCCTTGCAACACAGCCACTCCAAAATGAGCTCCTAGCTGACACATTTCCCTTTCTCCTGCCAGCAGTGGCAGCTGAGTGTCATGAGTCAGAAGGTTCAATTTTTCCAGGGCATTTATAAAAACTTTCATTAAAAAAATCCAGATATGAAAAAAAGGCAACTAAATAAATGCAAGACCACAACTAGCTTAACAGCAGCTCCAATTAGCTTTATGAGTCACTTATTACCTTCTCAGCAGCGTCCCTCACAAACTCTGATTCAGGCAAGGAAGCCATGTAGAACTTCATTTCTTCTTGTTTCTCCTCCTGTTCTTTCTTAATGTTTATTTTTAATGGCTCGTTGAAGTTGAGAATATCTACTTCCTCTTCATGTTCTGGTTCCTGTTTCAGAAATTGCTGTAGTTCCTCTAGCTTTCGGCACAGCTCCTCTCCACTGCTGTAAGATGAAGGGCATTCTGAAAAAGAAGCCATCAATTAAACACATGATAGGTTATGAAAAGCTGTTTATAAACAGATGCACACTCAAAATATGTTAAGAAATTAAGGTAATTGCAAGTTATTTTTGTGGTTCCTACCAAACAGAAGGATGAACAGAAATGCAAACAGTCATTGAAAGCCTTCTAATTATATCTTTATGACACTCGTGGTCCTCTCCCTCATCTGCTCCTACACCAATCAAGAAGGCTGCATTTCAAACAAAATCAGGCTAGTGTCAGTCTCCCAAACATTCTCACAGAAGCTTTTTAAGCTTTTTGGCAACTGGCAAACCAGCCTGATGCTCTTTGACTTGCTTGGAGAAGTGGAGTTTTTACGATGCACTGTATAGCACTAAATCATCTTCTACATTGTTACAAACATTATCATGCTCTTTCAGAAAAAAAAAATCAGAAGACAGATTCTTTTGTTCAAAGACTAACTCAAATTTAGAGGTTTAGATAAAAATATGAAAAGGTGGGTAAAGGCTTCCTTTCCACCTTCAACAACTGCAATGCTGGGCCAGATTTTGCAAATTGTAATCAATTCCATACACTTCTGTGAAATACCTTAAATCTCTGAATGATCAGAGCAGAAGAACATTTGGCTTTGAGAAAGGGATTATCTGAAGGTGAAACAAGAGAGCTTAACTGTGAAGAATGCACAAAATTAAAGATGCATAAATACATACTAAAATGAACGGTGGGGATCCCAGAGCTGTGCCTAGTGGAAGAATGTAGCAGCTGTGGTACAAAGTGTGAAGCTCCACATGAGCCAATTCACCTCACTTTTGGAGGTGCACCAGCCCACACTGAGCTCCACACTGCCACTGCCAGGTTTGGTTGTTTTGTACCCAAACTCATTCATACTGTTTGCAAGGTAAGTCTTAAGAGAGGCTAAAGCATACCCAAGGCCATTAGTCCTTATGTTTATTTTGTGTATTCACTTATAAAAGATTACATTGGTTGTGCAAGAATCATCTTTCATGAGATTTATCTACACTGGGCCTCCAAGGGCCCCAAAGCATAATAAAACCCAAGAGAGGCCCCAGAGAAACATCAGGACTCACAGGGACAAGGGACAGCCTCTCCTGTATGCCTGACTTTTGTTATTCCAGAGTAAACTGAGTTAAGAAAAAAGAAAGTAAGAAACCCCTGCTCCTGAAGCAGCAGCACAGACATGCACATACACAGTTTCAAGGCATGTAATAAACAGTGTCTTTGGCAGAAAGGAGCTTCCTGTCTCTCCACACTCACCTGGCTCACTGTCTATCTGTGTCAGCACATCTTCAATCGAGTCCTCCTCGTTCCGCAGGGTCTCAGGGTCAGGGGGGGTGTAGCCATGGCACCGGCACCAGTGCACCACGTGCTTGGTTTTCAGGGGGGTAATACTGTGAAACCTGGGGTGCTTCTCTACGATTTCTTGTAGGATCTTCCTCACGGTCATTGCTCGTTGCCACTGTGACAAACCAAAGGGAAAGCTCATCACACCGGCTACAACACTGAAGGTTAGCCTACAGCCCAGAACAACAATCCAGGCTGCAAGGAAAAGAAAAGGAACACGATTTTCTCAGAAGTCAGAATGACTTCTGACAGGTCATTTAAACTTTGCTTTATCATCCAAAATAAGTCTCAAGAAAAGGGACATGCATTTACAGGGGCCTAGACAAATTTGTCTTGACTTGAAATGTCTCATCTCCCAAGTGACACCTAAGATGGCGGAGTGCAAGAAATCCACTAGAGCAAAACACGCTTCTTAACATCTGGTTAAACACCTGAATCATTTAAGGTGGCAACAGCAAAGGGTCTAATCAATGTTAATATCTTCCCCATAAAACTACACAAGAAGATGGCAAAGTTATAAAGAAACAGGGGGAAACATAACAACCACAATACCAAAAGGTCCAGGTTAAATGAAACATTTATCTTTGGTGCACTGACAATCTACTTCAGCACTAGCATTGCTTATGGCAGATCCTGCAATTTTCTTCCTACAGAAAGCAGACACAATCCCATAAAAAGATAAACAAAGTTATATAAATTTCCCATGACTGCAATGTGCCACAGAGGAATGCTGAGGATTAAGTGCTAACAGGACAGATTGCAAACATTTTGAGTTTTAAAATGCTTCAAAATAATCTTATTTGTAATAACCAAAAAAATGACCTTCAGAATCCCTCCTGCTTGAGAAAGCCTCTGAACAATAAACTGGATCACCACCTGGACACAAATCAGTGCATCTTGCAGTAAGGAACAATGCCACTTAAAATAACAGACTGATTCAGAAAACAAATCAGCTACAACACGGCAGGCTCCATAATTCAGAAATCCTGCTTGTATTCCTAATGATTGAGACAAAGGAGAGGATTACCTCGGCTGCCCTCCTCTTCCCAATATTCCAGCTGTAATACTGTTCCACTGAACTGGCACAGAAAGAGCTTACATCCTCACCTAAAAAACACAAAGCCAAGAACTGAATTAATTTTTTAGTAAGACGGATTCTGGTTTTGATGTTATTTAGAAGAGAGGAATAGGAAAATGTGTTTCAGGCTCAATGACTGTAACTAATTCTTACAAAGGCTGTGCTGTCTCCAAGAGAGACTGACACTGTGGTTTTAGGATGCAAAACCAGTATCCCCACACACACAAACACCTGTGGCTATGGGCTGGTTTTCCACCCAAAAACTGTATGATATAACCTGTAAGTCTGTCCTGCTGATCAAAATCTCTTCCTTTGGAAAACTCTTTTCCCCCCCTTAACAAATTACAATGTAAAAATAAAACAGTGAAAAGGTTTCCAAGGAAAGCATGGGAGCTGTACGTAATGGAAGCTTTACTGTGCCTCCCACTCTGACTTTGCTGCCTGTGCTTGAGAGGGTCGGCCCTACCCAGCCCCCAGGACCACTCGTTCACAGTGCATTAGTTACCAGAGAAATACATTTTCAGTTATGTACATGAGCAAGAGGTATGAAATAATAATGTACCATGTAAGATTAAAACATTTCTCTGCAAACTACCATCTTCTGTTTTTAAAAAAAAAGCCAAAACCCGTAATAACAAATACATTCCAGTGTTGAGCTATTTTACTGTACTTACAAGCACTCTGAAACCCTGGTATTAAATTTGGAGGAAAAAAAAAAAAAGCACATCCATTAAGGACAAACCAGGGAAAAGAAGACCTACTTGCAGCCATTATGTGAAGAAATACAGTCTGTTTCTAACCAAAAAACAGATGCAAGTTATTAACACCTGATAACAATGGCTTACTGGAAGAACCTAATTCTAAGCATCTTTAGAATAACCCCTGGAGTAAGCTCTCTAGGAGCTCATTCCACCTTTTAGCAACTGTTGTGGCTACAGAGTATGCAAGGCATTCTGTTGATACACTGAATACAGGAAGCAAAGCCTTTTCATTTACTGCTTACTTTTTTCAGCAATTAATGGAACTTTCTTCACTATTGCTGTTAAAAGCTGCTGGACGTTCTCCAAATATTCTATGCTGCAAGGGATAAAAAGAATCACAGTGAAGAATGTTGGAAGCAATGAATCAGCTGCAAAAGGTTTCAAAAATCACTGTATGGTTTAAAGTCTTTAGCCCCAAGGCATTACACACAGCAGTGTGAGGTTAAACTGTTATGCCCCAATCCAGAGAAGGTATTTCAAACAGCCCTTCCTCTTGCTGAAATGTCCACATCTGAAGCTACATTTTCAAGCTGAAGAAACTGAAGAGTCTTGGAAGAAACCCCTACATTAACTGCAAGCTGTAATGCTACTTTGAGGGATAAGATGCACCTACTAGTGCAGGCTGGCCCAGTAGGAACGTGGGATACTGCATGGGACACTTTGTACTTACGGGAGTTTATTTAACCAGCCACACTCTATTTAACTGTCAGGAGCTGTACTTTCCCATAGCTATTTTATAACTAAGATAATTTCCAGTGTGTAGTGACTTGAGATTTAATCCTGTCTCCTACACAAACTCTCCCTCAGAGTAGTGTCTGCAGGGATGTGTTGGGATAAGAAAACTTCAAAACACGGAGACAGGAAAGTCAGCCACTGGAGGAATGAAGAGCAGAAGAAACATCCCACACAGTGCAAGAAATATGCAGAGAAAATTCTGCAGACTGAATTCTGGTGAAAAACCACTAATAAGGACTTGGAAAAGCATCACAAACAAGACACTGGATTTCACAGCATCCAGTGAACAAATACTTATTATTATTTAATTCCAATTCTGAAGCAATGCAGCTCTCATACTAAGCAATTACAGAAGTACATGACTTTAACAAGACGGAAGAGGCCAGAAGAGCCTACTTGTTTCAGATGCCCCTTTTTTGACCTGCATGTCACTGGGCAGTTTGACCTTACTAAGAACACACAATGGCAATGGGAATTATCCAAGCAAAGGATGATAAAGAGGTTTTAGCAGCTTGTGATTTTAGCAAAGCCTAAAACAACAGCAAATCTTCAAATAATTTTCTCCCTTTCATGAGTCCTGCATAGAAATCCATTTAAAAAGAAAATACTGCAACACTGTCTGAAACAAATTCCACCCAACAGGATTAGTACTGTTACAGCAGTGTATGGGACAGAAGATTTTATGATGTATTTCTAGGTCAAAAGTAACACTACTGCACATATCCCTGGAACCATCTTCCATTTGGGTATTTCAAAGATCAGAAATCCTTATAGAGAAATGAACAATTACTTGATAACGTAATTGCCAAGTTCAGAGCTGTCTTCTGTTTTCACTGCTGCTTGGCCTTCTTGGGTACCCACAGAACTGCAGTTTTGTCCAGTTGAATCAGGCTCCATCTTAACTTCAAAGAAACAGAACACATTTTAAGACAAAAAGTACCAGCCAGCTTGATAAACACTGTCTTGTGAGACTCCAGTTAGACTAAGGGTCTTACATAACATCACTTCCTTTGTTGTTTGATATCTGATTGCTAAGCGTGAACAAATCTGACCTTCAAGTCTGCAGAAACAGAGCCCCCAGAACATGTTTTCCCCCTGCAAAACTCAACACACTCACATCTCATCCTTTTTAGAAAATCTGCATAACCAGTTGCTGCTGTTTTGCATATGACTGGGTGATCTAAGCTGAACTGATGCAAATGTCCTTGGCCATTTTGTAAACAACAAAGCTACCAAGTTTCAACCAGAAGTGACATCTCAAAGCGGTAACTTTTTTGAAGACATCACTGGTTCCGACATCTGAACTTTCTCATGTCTGGGACAGAACTCTGGCGAGACAGAAGCAGGGAGAGAGACGTGCCCAACCCAGACCAACCAGACAGTCTGATCCTACTCCTGGGATGGAGACACACAGAGCAACTCTGCAAGAACTTGGCTTCAAGTGTCTCAGCTCTGCCCCGTGCTTTATTCTGGCGAGTACTGAATGTTCATCTTCCCCTCTGTGCACATGGACCTGTGCTATCTACACCTATTGCTGCTGGGGAGCAACCTCCAGCACAGTCCACCACAGCTGCTGTCTGAGGACAGCAGTCACTGGATGGAATACCTGCTGCTCTATGCAGTTCTGCAAATAAGGATTGAAACAATGAATGTTTATGGTTCTCATGGCAGCTTTCTAGGACATTCCCATTTCTCTCTGTACTTGTCTGTGCTTTGGGATTTGTTGAGGGGAAAGTCACTGTGATTTCCTAGTCCCCAGGTGCCATTTTAACTTGATTTAAACCCTACTAACAATGGAAATTAAGGAACCCACAGTCACAGAGTCTACTTCAATAGTCAGGCCACTTCTATAAAGCAGCGCCAGCTTATTTCTACTACTTATCTTACTGAGAAATTCCTTGTTACCTTTAGTGATGGATACTGTAGAGGAACTAGGGACAGTCGTACTTGCTGCTGTAACAGCTGCAACTGCTGAAACTTTGCTGGTAGAAAGTGACTGTAAAACTGGAGATGAAAAAAAAAAAGGGGGCAACAAAGAAAACAAAAAAATCAAATTTTATACACTCTGACAAATAACCATGTTCAGAAGCAACACAATGTTTTTGCAGCACAAAGTTTAGGGATGAATTCCTTGCTACATTTTCTTCTATCTCTACTTCAGACCATGTATTCCAACAGTGACCAAGTGCTAGTCTGTGTCAAAAGGGATTTTCAAACACCATCTGTCATCCTCCTCTGCCCTTTACCTTTGTTCATAGGCATGAGTATTGTCTGAACACCTCCAGAAGCTGTGCTTACACCGAGCTGTTTAAGCTGGCTGGGAACTGTCAGAACAGCCTGCTGTGGACTAGACTGATTTGTGTGGATTTTTAGCAACCCTGCAAGAAGAACGGAAGACAAAATGTTAAATAAAACACACCAGTTAGTTTATCTCCAGCTACTTCTCTCCCTTTCTCCTTGATCCAGGATGGCATGTAAGCTAGCACTGCCACCCTCTTAACAAGCCACAGTTCGGTGAACTGTCAGGACAAGTTTTTACTGACACAAATGATGGCTAAAACACTGGAGTGCTGCACCACAGTGTGCACAGTATTACATGCTGCACAGCACTCTAGTGGCTGCAAAGCAAATCTTGTAAGCACCTAAGGAACCTTAAGCAAAAGTTGATGTAACATAAACCTTTCAACTGAAGCAGGCTCAGCAGTGAGTAAAACACTCCTGTCAGAACCAGACCTTGTGCTCAAGGGTCTGGTAAGCCAGTGAACTACAGCTCTGTTGTACTCACACAGCCACTCTCACAGGGGTATCCCAGTGCTGCAGCATCCACTGCAGTCAGCAGAGCACAGTCAACCATGTTCCAACTAAGTGACAAGACCAAGACTGCTGGAGGACATACCTGAACTGAGTGTTGTGTTTTTCTGTAACAGGTACTGAATACATCCATAAGGATGGCTCATCAGGCTATCAAGTACATTATAGCGGGAACTGAACTAAATCCCTGATTAAAGTCAAGGCCAAAAGAACAAGCAGAACATTCAGATATTCAGCACTATGAATGACAGCACTCGGTAACTTCAGTGCAAATCAGCAGCTCCAAGCTGTGCACAGTCCCACAGGTGAGAAGTACTCATCATCTGTCTGCCAGCTCTCTCTCTCCACAACATGTCATCTCCTTCTAATGACATCCCAAGCCACCACAGCCAGCACTCTGACACTGGGATTTGAGTCTATGCTCATCCTTTCTACTGCTAAGCCAGCTATGTTCCATATAATTGTATTCAATCCATAGCAACCCTTTCTTCAGACTGTGGAAGTTCATAGGTTCCTATTTCAAAACATCAACAACAGTAGATTTCTTAGCTTCATGACGGCAATTTTATACTCATGATTTGTTTTCAGATAAAGCTTCCATTCTCTTTACATTGTCTTATTGTTATTTCAGAAACACAGCTA
Source organism: Scytalopus superciliaris (assembly GCA_013400415.1). NCBI lineage: Eukaryota > Metazoa > Chordata > Aves > Passeriformes > Rhinocryptidae > Scytalopus > Scytalopus superciliaris. The sequence continues at coordinate 1,547,419 of VXBX01004397.1, forward strand.
CCTGCCAAGCACTAGACACACAAGGTCTGGTGAAGATGTCTCTTGGTTCTGAAAGATGTCCAGCACTGGTCAGTAAGGCTTTCAGCTCCAGGCAAGAAGGCTCATATAGCATTACCCATTCCTCTGTGTGTGACATACTGATGGGTCAGGTTACCACAGCAAGGGACCCAACACCCAGGCCAGTAAGAAGGGATTTTTTCAATTAACTCTACCAAGCTGATGTGGGGGAGACATTGCTTGTTGCAAAACAAGGGAGTGGTTGAGATTCTTTGATTCTTTTCAAAAACATGAATGTTCAGAATTTTAACACAGTTTTGTTCAGGGTTTTTGTTTGTTAATACATTGGAATAACGTCTTTTATAGACATTGCTTCTTTTGGGATTCTTGAAGGAGTTTTTCATGATGAATTCAGTACTTCAGGTTACAAAAATACCCAAACCAAACCAAAATCTAGATAGCATTCCCATGCCTAAATGGGAATTTGAATATGAAAACTATTTATTAAGGCATATTTCCTACCAAAAAAAAAAAAAAAAAAGACACTCTTGCTGCTTTCTTTGCAAAGAGAAAAGAGAGAAATACTCAGCTGCTTCTTGCAGGATTACGTTAGTCTTAGCAGTCTATTACTGTTTATTTTCAAGCTCTGGGTAAAACATAGTCATAATAAAGGAGAACTTTGGAAGACTGAGTACAGAGGAAGCACGAAGATCTGCTTCAAAAAGACACTGTCAGATGAGCTCAGTGTCACTAGTTTTCTCTTTTCTGTATTTTTACTCTGTTTTCACTTCATAAGAAGCCACTTCAAGTGAACAGAACATGCCAGCGGGTAAACCAATCTAAATGAGAAATTCCAGTTTTAACCCATAACACTCAAACCTGCTGTATTTGCTCTCCCTCACACAAAAGATACTGGAATACAATAAAACTGAATAAGGAGAACTCCCCTCCACATAAGGGCCAGTCTATCTTTATTACCTTGAAACATCCCAGGTCCAGTTTACTTCACTGTACATAATGGATTTTGACTTCAAAGCCTTCAGTTCCTTCTAATCAACATATCTTCTCTTTCCAAGCCAAACAGAGCAGATGCAAAGCCTCACAAATTCTGCTCATGCAACTCCTCTCTGAGTACAGTGGAGTTTTACTTTCACAAATGAATCAAGTCTGTAGTACTGCTGGTACCTTGATAGCTTCTGCACTCAGTGACACGTTGTGCTCCTGAATAGGCACAACGCATCTTCTAGTGAGAACCTGGCACAAAAACTAAAATCCCTCTCCAATACCAAAGGGCAACTTGGGCTATTATTTGTAACAGATACAGTCAATGCCAAAAGAATGCCCAGTTAATAAGACATTTTCTTGGCTAGGCCAAAAGTTATGCTAATAGGATGTTTTAGAAAGCATGACTTTACTTTTACACACTCCCAAATGCAAGTGACTCTATATGCTTCCACTGACAGTGAAGATATCTAAAGAACTCACATCAGGATTCTAACTTTCTCTAGGAAAGGCATGAAGGAAGTTTAATACCTGATACTGTAGCTTTTCCCGTCACAGGCGTTGCAGTAGTCATCAAGGAAGCAACACTTACAACAGTGGAAGTCGCAGTCTTATTCACTACTGATGAAGTAGACTGGCTCTGGCTTACACAGATTTGGTGTTGCTGTCCAGATGTCTTTGTTGCAGGAGTTCCAGGAGATGATGAACTGGAACCTGCATTATCTGTTTGCTGCATAAGAGGCACAGAGGGACAACAAATTCCTTTTCATGTCATAGGTGATTCAAAAGTAAACACAACAAGGTAATATCTGCACATAGCAAAACCAAATTTATCTACCAATCACTGAGAAGCAAGAGGTTCTGAAGCTCCTGTCTAAAAGCCCACACACAATGATGGCACATATAGAAGGGAGGCTGTGGCAGCCTGGTGCCAAACCTCCACTTGTTTAATCTTTGCCTCCCCACAGGCAATAGCAGCAGGGAGGCAAAAATTAGGGGCTAATAGAAAGAAATATGCCAGGGGAATCCTCAGAGTGAACCATACACTCTTTGTTTTGCTGCCTCCTGCCCACCCCACGAACTGCAACTCCACTCCAGGTGGACAATTTGCACCAAATGGATGCATGGCTGTATCCACACAGAAGAGTTCACACTAGGGATGCAAATGTTTTGCTTCCCACCTCCCTCTATGGCAAACCACCTCCTTCCAAGGCTGCCCTGTCACAGCTCCCCTGGGGTGGAGAGCAGTGACACCCTTTGAACACAGCCAGAACCAGGGAGCACAAACCCAGGCCTCTGAAACCTGCTGACAGCAGACTGGGCACTGGAGGGGCTACAAATACTACAAATAAGAGCAAACCCACCTGAAAGCTGACTGGGAAGAACACCAATAGGGTTAAAAAGCAGACAAAGTCCTTTCCTGGGATTGCAGTGGCTAGGGTGCAAACACTGCATTACAGAATGTTGGCAACGTTCTTTCTCACCTGGGTCACACCATTCGTGGGCAGGGCCATGGCAGGAGCAGCAGCTGCAGTGATAACACCTCCTGATACTCTCAGCACAGTGGTGCCAGGTTTGGAGAGCTGGGATGAGGCAGGCACAGATTTTATAGACCCATCTGATATTTTCACCAGTGATGTCTGTCCACTGGATGAAGCCTTTGAGAAAGAAGGCAGCATAAGCAAAAAGGTCTATTTGTTTGGGTTTTAAGTGACTTAAAAAAAAAACAAACCAAAACAGAACAACAACAAAACAAACAAGACAAATATTTTTTTCTATTACTAGCAAATATTTTCAAAATACTTTCAGAAATATCAAATTCTGGCAATAAGAGCTGAAACAAAATTATCACCTCAGAAACCAACTTTATCCAACTGTTCACTTTGCAAATATATGCCTGTCAATCTTGAATTCTGGATAATCAATTGCAAGTATTCTTCAGTAGTTTGAATTTCATAAGGACTATTTGGTAATTTTTAAAAGAAGGGTAAGACAAGTTAGTTTTTTAAAAAAGGCATACTAAGCCAAATATTTTTAACAGCTTTAGCAGGTGACCCATTTCTAAGGTTCAAATATTTAAGCACATTTTTGAGCCTTACTCTACTCAGTTTTCCAGTTCTATTTCACTAAGAAATCCCAAAGCCCATTTACAAACCAAGCTTACACAGCTTAGAAACTGACCCCCTCTAAGAAGAGAAAGCAAGCTGGAAGTCTGTAGCCTGATATGCTTTCCTCATCACAGTACAGACAGCATCGTTAACTGTTCAAAAACCCACAACAAACCAAGCACCTACAAAAGGAAACGCTCTCAATGTGTGGCTGTGGTTCCCAGACTTTATCTGACAAAAAGCTAACTGATAAGAGAGAAACACATCATTTGCACATTACCTGTGTAAACAGAGCTGTTTTCTGCCCAGTTATCACTTTCAGGGTTTGTCCTTGCGTGGAAGATGCTCCAACTCCTACACTTCCCTGAACAACTGATGCTGGAGTCAGCTGCTTCCCAGAACTCTGAGGAGAAGGCTGGCCAACCAGAAAGGTGCCCTAATACAGAAATAAGTTAGGGAGGTCAGGACCTTGAAACACAGTTCAGAGTCAACAGAAATCTTGGTGTCAATACAGGATAGAGGCCTGTGGCTACAATACAACAACATTTCACCTTCTAGAACAAAGCACTGCTAATTACAGTGGCTGCTTCTGCACTAAGAGCTGGACACAGCCCTCTTGCTACAGAACACTTTCTGATGGAAGCAAATGGGGAGAAAAGCTAAATAGGATCCAGACACAATAATTCAAGAATGTTTTGTGCACTACTGAACCACAAGACTTCCACTTAACACTACTACAGCCTGAAATGCCAATGTGCTTCAACTGAGATGGTTATGCCACTGACCTGGGGTGTCTGCTTCAGGATGTAGGAGGTATAGGTGAGGTGCTGTGACAAGTTACTGCTTGTGCTTTGGGTTCCTCCTCCACTACTTGTAGAAGAACCAGACTGAAGATCTGTAACCAGAGGAAAAAGCTTGACCCTTTGGTAATCAGACAGGGTCAGCTGCTAAAGCATCCCTGTATATACAAGTATTTGAAAACACTTGGCAAGACAATTGGTGCCACATGTTTTGCAGCCAAGTAACATTATTACCCAGTACAAAACAGTTTAGATGTGCTGCTGTGCAACAAAAAGCCCTAAAGACACTCTGAATCCCACTGGCTTCTTAATTTTACTTTTGTTGGCTGTTTCAATGCAATTGAATCACTGGATATCAAGCAGTGATAATTTGCAGTGACAGTGATATTGCTCTGCTTCCCGAAGGAACAGGCTGAACAGTGACCTTTTTCTATAGTCTCTCATTAAGAAAAGAGGGTGAAAAAATACTCATGGGTCTGTCACAAAAATCACAAGTATCTGATCTTCCTCAATGCCTGTGAGATTTTTAAAGTTGGACTGACCCAGCTGCCTCTCTAAATCTCAAACAAATGGGCACAAATTCCACAGCCCAGAACACCTTCCGCAAGAACATCTATTTCTTCGGTGATATCTACTCTGTTGTTGTGTTGCTCATATTTCCAGCCTCATATATTAAACTGAACAATACCTTAGGCAGGCTAAATGAGAATTCGAAGCAAAAAGTTTCCACCCAATCCATCTCCCATTCCAAACCCAGTCTCAAGAATAGCATTCTGGAGAAGGCTCATGACAAATCTTTTTATCTGCAGAGTCCAAAACCTGCAGCTTTCTTTCCCTACAGCAACAGCACATTATAAACAAAGCACTGCCCCTCACAACTATCTTAGTATGTTATTCTCCAGGTGTTTCACAGCGAGTTTGAGTCACGATCCTATTAACAAAAATCATGTTTCTGCATTGAGAGCACTGCATAAAAAGCAGTTTCATAAAAATCAAAAGCCACTTATGAGATCTCAGCCTTAAAAAGCACCCCATATGGGTTGCTGTGAACAAAGAAACCCCACCCCATTACTGACTTCCACAGCACCAGGAAGCTTTATAGCAAAAATGCCAAATGTATTAATTATGCAGTGATTACATGATTTAACTCATTAGATTTGCCTGCAAGACTAACTAGCATTATTTGTGGCTCGCAGTATGGCTCCTTGGGGTATCAGAAGCAGTTTTCCTTTCCCAGAAGGATTCTTGCTGTTGGTGGTGAGGTACAGCTTGGTGCCTGGTGGTAAGTTTGCCAAGTTTGCCAGGTTGGTGGCTGGTAACTGCAGTGTAGCCATCACTAGAAAGAAAGAAAAACAAGAAATAAAACTGCTGCTTGCAGAAAGCAGGAAGCACTGAAATCTGCACAGGATGAAAGTACATGGAGTGACACACAGCTAGCCCTCAATAATCCCTACTCAGCTGGCCTAACCTCAGATTAACTCCACCACTGATGCACAGACACTTTTTTTAATAGGTCTGGAAAAAAAATATCTCTGTGTACAGAGCCACTTATGGCTGCAGGCCAAAGCAGCACAGCCATGGGGTCTACAGGCTTACTGCAGCCCCAGGCACCACACAGCACATCTCCAACAGTCCAGAGCCTGAGCTGGCATGCTTAGCTAGAGCCAGCAGTGTGCAGACACAGGCAGGGTGCTTCTGCCCATACTCCTGTGCCTGTAAGCACTGGGGAAGATGTGAAAATGCAACAGGGACAGTCTGGCTCTTGTTGGTTGGACTTATGGGGAGCCCTTTGAGCAGTTAAGGACCATAATGCAAGGCAAAAATGTGAGACCTGGCTCCATGAAAATCTAACGGGTCTCCAGCACATTCCCCAGCGTATCTATCTGATCTCCACTCACAAACCACTGCGTATTTTAAAGCACTTGTGCTCCGTCCTTCCTCTTACAGATAATGAATTAACATTTTCTTTAATCTCATTCAGCCTGAACTTTCCTACAGAGCTCTCTACACATTTTAAAGTTTCTCAATCACAGTTATTTTGCAGTTCAATAAATCACTACAGACCCATCATGAACTATTAACAAGGAGTAAAATTACTCTACCTGAGCCTTGAGATGTACTTTTCTGAGCAGCCGTGGAAGAAATCTGTGCCTTTGTTATAGTCTGCACAGGCTGAGCAACAATTGTCCCTCCGCCTCCGCTCACGATGGCTTTGGCTACACCTTGAGTCACAACCTGCTTTGAACCAACAGCCTTTGCTACTGAAGAGCCAGACTTTGCCACGAGTATCTGGCCACCACTGATAGCCACCGCTTGTTTCACCGTCGACTGTAACGCAGAACCAACCGGGACGCCAACAACCTGCAACAGAGAAGGGTTGGGTGATGTGCTGCTGGCAAGAGCAAGCGTGTGAATTCTCACTGGTGCACGACCTCCACCTCCAGATATTTCAGGACACTTCAGACATGTCTAGTCACGTACAGAAGCTATTCATTCAGAAAGAAAATTAAATCGGCAAGAGGCCAATCCCAAAGTAAAACGATGAACTCTTAAACACAATCAGGATTTCAGGGCACCCACAAAAGATTAATAAGTTCATTCAAATTACAGGATACTTTCTTTTTTTGTGATATATAAGCAATGGCTTAGTTCCAGCTGAAGATAAAGCTTGCCTTGGCAAATTACAGAGATGTATAAAATTCAGTTTCAACACATTCATGGGAACAGATTCCCTGGGAAAAGTATGGCCTCAAAGTAGAATTCACAAAGTGCTTCAAGTTTATGTGTTGACAGTAACTGCAGGGAAACATGAGTTTGCTTACCTGCTCAAACAAGCAAAAAAGGCAGTAAAAAGGACAACAAACTGTTGTAAATGCAAACAAGTATTTACTTATGCAGACATGAAAGTTCTGTATGTAATCTCTTGTTCTTGGCACATCATTTGACTCTATCCACAATGGAAGCAGGCAAGAATGGAGACAATTTCTGACACATGTGTCATCTTGTCACTGCAGTGTGCCTTATCAGAAGCTGTGCCACTCCTGTCATAGCAGGACTGCATTGGCCCAACTCCTACAATAAAACACTTGAGTGGCCACTCAAGTAGGACTGATTTTACCTAATGCTAGTTCTGGCTCTTCTCCACGCTGCTCCCTATTTGCCCCATTCTCTTGTGTTGCAGGCCTGCATTCCTAGGAAATAATTTACCTTCTCTTACAGAAAGACCTGAGAGAGTTTCAAAAAAAGCTAATGATGGCAGCCAACTTTCTGGGCTGACAGTTCAACAAAAGCACCTTCACCCCACTGCTGCAACAGGTTGGACAGAAGCAGGAGGTGTCCCTGTACACAGCCAAATGCAATAGTGCCTGCTCAGCCTGCTCCCTTCCCAAGGACTACACGGAAGCAACGATACCAGCCACACCGTGCACAGGGGGAAAGCCAGACAGCCACGGTGCTGCCAACCTGAGAGAAGCAACAGAACCACAAGACAGACAGCTCACACCACACCAAGTGCCTCGTACCTTAGACTGCACTGTCCCCTCGCCCGTGCTCACGACTGGCTTCTGTGGAGACAGGGCCAGCATGTGGCTGCCCTTGACAGTGACGTACTGCGGCACCGAGGGCTGCGCCGCGCCCGGCCCCGCCAGCTGCGGCTGCGCGGGCAGCTCGCCCGGCTCCTGCTTTATTATCACCTGGGAAGCAGGGAGAGACAGCAGTAATAAGAGCACTTAAAAATCACTGAAGATCACTTCTGGAACAGCCTGTCAGCAGAGACGGGCAGGCAACAGTCGTGGTTCTCACCACCACACAAGCGTGTGTATTTACAAAGCGTTCCACGTTTGAGACATGCTCACAGACATCACAGAGTCACAGAAAGTGCTAGAGTAATATTACAACTACCAGTCATACTGACAAGGGACTGGGCCAGGCCTGACTTCTTCAGATCCTGCATCTCAGCATGAAACCACAACACATTAAAGTTTCAACTCTATAAGCAACTTCCTGCTCAGACCATGTTCTGAACTTGAATTTTTTATCTCTATCCTGCAAAATGACAACTGATATAATAGCTATAGATACTGTAAATCAATATAGCTGATGTTATTCTCTTGTGTATATGTTTTACGTTTCTCTGGGATAGGCCCTACATCTAATCCCTAACTGCAGCAACTCAAAAAAGGCTGTTTGGGGTTTTTTTTTTGTTAGATTGCTGCAGCTACCATAGGAATCTTCCACCTTTAACTTGGATCATCTAAGATTGCCAGAAATAACTTTAAATTCTGGATGGTAGCATTTAAGGACACATTATCAGAAGTGGCAACGTCTGAGATTCAGAAACCACTGTATCATTTTTAAGAGGCTTCTGACAGATCTACTGCAGTTTCCTTTTACTGTATCCCACTAAACCAGCTTTTAAAATATCAGCCTCAATACGACAGGGATTCAAAGGAAAAACAGAAAGGATGAAAGAGGTAATAAAGGGAAGAATGACAGGTACAGCAGAGTCACAGGGAAAGACAAGAATACAAGATACATTTCTGAGATGTGCTAGAGAGCTCCTGGCAGCAAGATACATTGGTTCCGGCAACAGTTTCACAGGCACTGGAGTTACATGGTTTATGGCAGAAGTCGGCATAAAATGATACTATTGGGCTCCTCGGGCCAGGAGAAATACCTTTGTAAAGGCTCCAAGTCCTCCAGAGACTGATTTGGGGCTTTGCACCTTGGAATGACTCCCAATGGGACAAAGGGGTGGCATTGTGGCAAAAAGAGAATCCTCCTGCTGTGAATAGGAAGACATGGTACAAACAAACAAACAAATCAGTGAAATGTCTAATATATGAAATAAAACAATTCACTGCTAATAAAGGGCAGTATGGACCATCTGGACAGGTCAAATTACTTGTGCAAATGAGATCTTTCCAAAATCAGTCAACACTTAAGTAAAAGGAGTCTAATTTACTTAACACAACCTACAAAGCAAATTTTCTTTGGAAAGTTACTGCTGTTGGAGATGTAACTGTTTCTTATCATATCATACACAGGTAAAAGCAATTGACTCATCTTCTCTGACCAGCTTTTTACACAAAGCATTTAATGTAAAATTAAAGTAGGCTGAGGGGGGATCTTTTCAATGTATATAAATACCTGATGGGAAGGTGAAATGAAGGTCAAGGCAAACAACATTCAATGGTATCCTATGAAAGGACTGAGTCAATGGGCACAAATTGAAATACAGGAAATTATGAGAAAAAAACACTGTTGTTGATGGTGATTAAACAGAGTAACAGCCTGCCCAGAGAGGCTGTGAACTCTCTGGCCTTGGAGATACTCAAAATCCAACTGGACACATTCCCAAGCAACCTGCTCTTCTTGACACTGCTTTGAGCAGGGGAGTTGGACTGGATGATCTCCAGAGGCCCCTGCCAACCTCAGTCATTATGTGACTCCACACACAGTCTCAGAGAGAGAAGACAATGAAAAAAGAAACAAGTTATGGAGCGGAAAAATATTCTCTCAGATGAATTTATGCTCTCTTCCAACTGGAACAATGTAATGGCATGTGGCCTTTCCAGACAGAACCCGCCTGGAAATGACAAAGCTGTGTAATTAAACAGAGTAAAAAAACCATCTTCCTTGTACTGACACACATGGCTGACAACACATTAGTTTTCAAGCAGACTGGTTGTCTGCTCTGGTTCACCACATCCCTGTTTGCTACCAGTTCCTAGCACAACTGCTAGGAAACAAGGAGAGGTGCAAAGACAAGGTTAGAGGTATAGCCAATCCTCTTTTATGTCCTTTTGGTTTTTTTTAAATATCTTGAGGTTTTTACTTTGTCATGGATATACAGAATTCAACTGTTATAATGACATATGCCTACTCTGACACATTGGAAACCTTTCAGAAGGAACTGCCCCAAATTAGTGAAAAATAAAGACTAATGAATGATTTTCAACACAGTTAAGTGAAATCCATCTGAGCAGACAGGCTTTTAAAAGCTAACCTGCTGCACATCTGACACTTAAAATGCTCCTGCAAACTAACTGCTTCAGACAACAATCATCTTTTTCCCCTAACAGACAGAGGAAGAATCTCAGTTCCAAATGTAAAGTGATTTGCTCTCTGCAGGCTGACTGGCAAACCTTCCCCCCAACATATCCTGCATTAATACTGTGGCTTAGAGACAGGGAAACGCTCCTGTTTTCAGCAGCACACCCACCAGCTGCTTTCAGAGCCTCGTTGACGCCACTTCCCTGCCAGAAATATCATTCCTAGCACAAGATGTGGGAGAGATTTTATGTGAGACAGTTCAGCTCTGTACCTTTTAGGCTTTGCAGATCAAAAGCACGTACTGTATTTATTGCTGTTTGTTTACACATCCAAATGTTACTCCACTGTTTACACAAACATTTTTCTAAATATAGACAGTTGTAAAACCACTAAATGAGCTATTTTCAGGCTGCTAGGAGCAGCTGCTGTACAAAAATAATGAACAGAGTGAAGGTTTTGAGGTAGGCACCTCTAGCTTAATCACACTCTGTCACTAACAGAGTGAAGATCAAAGTCAGCCACAGAAGAGCCTTTCTGAAAGGTAAGACGTTTTGGGAGCTATGCCCTCCATGGATTTCTTTGTAGAAAAGCAAAAGAGCAGTGCCTTTAACAGATGTGTAGGCAAGTCTAATTAGGACTGCATGAAGTGACACTATCATCTTGTATAACCACCATGTTCTCATATGGCTCCATCTGTTAGACACTGTAAACCTTCATATGAAACGACAATCAAAGCAACTTCCCTCAAATGCAGCATTTATAATATTAAAAAGCCCTATTTAATAGGAAGCTGGACTTCAAATGGCAAGTACACACCTAATGAGAACATTACCTTGACAGCTGAGGTGACAAAACTGCTCCCATGGGTCTTTGACACAGGAGATCCAGTTCCATGAGAGGCCTGGCAGACACTGCTCAGTTTGCTGGTTGGGCTCCCTGTGCACCAGGAAATAAAGCAGATGTCAGGTGAGGGCCAGGGAGTGAAGCCACTGCACACACGAAACCTCTTCTGACAAGAAACACAGCACTGCATTTCCACTGCGCTGTCCAGGAGGTACATCAGTGAGAGCTGGCATGGGCACAGAACAAATCCACTACCCAACTTCCACCTGCAGAGTCCATGCCCCAGAGAAGGCCCTCTCCACCCAGAGCTCTGTGTGCTGCAAGTAAATGGCCAGGCCCCCTCCCGGGTGGCCGAGGATATCGGCTACAGGTGCACAGTGGGGACAGTAAACGAGCCGCCAGTCAGAACTTGCTGCTGCAGATGTAAAGTCCTCTATTTCCCACAAGCCCTCTGAACCTGCACTAGCCTGGCACACTGGCATGGAGGAAGGCTTGGAGTGGGAAGGAAAAGGAAGGCCAGAAAAGGAGGGAGACAAAGTGAGGAGTAACAGGCAGAAGGGACAGTGTGAGTAGGGGAAAGGAAGAAACAGAAATAAGGAACGAAGGCATTGGGTCCTCTGTGAAGATCGCTCTTGCTAAATGAACAGAGGGACACATGTGCCACAGCAGTCTCCTGACCCCCAAGATGGATGGGGGTCCAGTAATAAACTTATTACCAGTGTATACACAACACTGCAGCTCAGCAGTTTTGTTGCTGCTGCTGTTGGGTTGGTTCGTTAGTTTTGTTTGTTCAAGAGACACCAAAGTCGTGGATTACACTCAAGAAAACAATTATTAGTCTCTCATACAGTCGTATTACAGTCTGCACTTCAGTTTACAAGTAAATGAGCAGCCATTTCTGAAAACATGGGCTTTGGGAAGGCTGGCTTTCATAGAGCATGAAGATCTCACTCCTTTTTTTAAATACGATCTGCAGCCTTACCAGAAATGTCCCAGTGGCTTTGTCTGTAGTACACACAACACTCAATCCAGCCTGGCTGCTGTTGCCAGAAAGCCAGTTCCACATACTGCCTTGCTCCCTCACACAGGGTCTGGTGATGAGGCTCTCCAGCAAGAAAGCTCAGTCTGTGTGGGGAGGGTATCAATTCTCTGTTCTGCCACTGATCTGATCTCACCCCTGCAGGATACAACAGGGGAAGCTTCAGGAGTGCAGGGAGGGAGAGGCAGCAGGCAGTTTCTGCCACGTCAGTCTGTACTTACATTACACTGCAGTGATGGGAAACTGCACCTTTAATGGCACCAAGACTTGTATGTCCAAACCATCTCTGCATCTACAGATGTGCATGTACAAACCTCTACCAGAAGAGCCCAGAAGTCACCCAAACCATGAAAAACTGCTTAGGCAGAGTAGACAGTCAGGCTCGAGGTAAAGAAACAGAAGAGAAAAAAGGCAGAAAACCCCCAACAACCAAAAAACCCTAAATAATAAATAATATCAGTGAAACAGCTTCAGTATTACCAAGAAAGTTGCAAAACATACTTTGAAAATTCAGATGTGACTATGCTCCCCCTACCAATTTCCTCTGTACTGAAGTTAAATTGAACATGACTGCTGTGTTCCCTCAGATAAAGGGAGGAACCATCATGAAAAGCACAATTTTTGTGCTTTACATCCACACCCAGCAAACAGTTTGTGTTACATGGATGCTGCACTTCCTCACATGGCTCTGGGCATCCTTTGAGAGGCTGGGAAGCACACACATACACAAACAACTGTGTTTTAAAATAGACAGCAGTTCCTGGCCACAAATCACAACAAATAAATGACTTCTGAGGGACCTTTCCTCCAGCCCAGACACAAAGGTTACCAATTGACTCTCATACCCATCACACCTGTGTCCTGCACTTCAGTCCTCCCCTCACCCCAGGCTCTTGTGACCAGAGGGAATCCAATTAGAATCCAAACTGCTGGAAACGGACCAGATAGAAGCTAAGAGCAGTAACAAACAGCTGTGGTGTTCTCCTGCTAAATGGGGTTTAGGCAGTTCAACACATCTACTGCACCCCACTGGGACCTACAACTGATCTGCCAGGCACCGCAAGCTCTCCATGCGTTTTGCCCAGCTCCATGACACACTTGCCACCCAACCACCCCTGTGCTGTTCCTGTCTAAAGCTGTAAATTCTCCTCTTTCCCTTCTGCGTGTTTAGAACAGGCTCTCTTTGAAGAGGTATCTGTGATTGTCTATTTGGCCTTAGACTGTGCTGTATCCTAAAGGAAGTTCTGCTCAAGTCTAAGACACCCTGAGCCATAGGCCTGCTGTGCAAACCAACACTGCCTTCCTCTTTCTCTGCAGAGTACTTTTCCATCTTCACAGGCTGAAATACTGCTGTTACACTGACCATTTTAAAGGGAGAATAAACCTGAATGGGCAAGACTAAGCCCCTGCCTTCTGGGATCACACTACACACCTGTGCTTGTGGCTGCTGCTCCAACCATCTGTCCAGGCTTGTCCACAATAATATACGGATTATTAATGACTGAACTAGCAGAGCCTTGCTTCATGTGCACCGGAGTGGACGTTGGGGTACGAGGTAGCGGAGATGGACTAGGGGTCGATATTGGAGAACCTTAAGAAAAAAAGTCCAATGCTTCTAGATTGTAAATGTTGTAAGAACACAAAAACATGGCAATAGTAGTACTTTTTAAAATGGTTTAGAAAAGGAACACTTCTTGAGGATGCATTTCCCAGCCTGAGTGAGATCACAGGACTTGGAGAAGGAAAGAGGAGACAGAAGGAAAGGAAAAGGCATCTAAAGCACTCTGGCTCATACCTACCCTGGACATGCTCTGTCTACCACGATAAGCAGGGTTCCAAGGGTTCTTGAGAAGCCATCTAGTCCACCCCTGAATCCTGAGGGATATTACCTGCATGGTTCTCACTGCCAAGATCAGTGCTCCCAAGGAGATGAGGGGAGAGAGCTGAGCTCTCCCTCCCTTGTGCAGCCCACGGTACAGGCATTCAGAGCCTTTTGGGAACTGAGCAGTTCATGTCAAAAGGCTGTGTGATACAGCAGCCCTCAGGCAGGTATGAGCACTCTAGTCCCTTCACTACTCTTACAGCAGAAACCCTTGAACTCAAACTGTAAAATGTGCAACTTCAGGGTAACAGGGCCAGGAGAGAGACAAACTAGAGAGGAAAAAAGCTGCATGAAGGGGTAAAGAAGAAATACAGAGAAAAGAACAGGCAAGGAAGTGATCAGAGAACAGAGACAGCAGCAAGCACCAAACTTCAACTGCCTGTAATCTACTTTCTTGGCAGTGATTGACAATTAAAACAGAACATAAATGCTGATCAAAAAAATCCTCATGTCTTATAAACTGTTTTGAAATCTGAAAGGGGAGACAGCAGAACCTTGGAAAAATATTTAGCAGAGTAACATTTAAATAGCAAAGATCAAGAGACAACAGTCCAAGGATTTTAGGAAAGATAGGATGGCCCCTGTAATTCTTGCTTTCTGGGAAGCCTTGAGAAAAGAGGATCAAGAGAAGAGCTTATCAAGAAAGAAAGCAGCACTAGGCATATGTTCAAATACAAATCAACCTGAGTACAGTTTTAAGATGTCAAGGAACAATACTGAAATTTAGATAACAAAACTCCAAATCAGACACACTTTAAGAAAGTTATGTGGGAGCAGATCACCAGAAATCACACATACTGATTGCAGGTGCTTCCTCCTCTATACCCTGAAGACCAGAAAATGAAGAGATGAAACAGGTCATCTTTCAACTTCACAAGTGGTATGGTGAGCTGCATATTAATACTTCCTGATGTAAAGCATCATCCAGTGGATGGCATGATGCCCAGGCAGGGAAGGGACCACAGGTGAAATGAGTAAAACAGCACCTTGGCCATGTTTGGTTCAGAAGCTGTCACATGGCTCACTGCAGACAGCTGGCAAGTCAGTCCTACAAAGTGTGGACTTTTGGAAAAGGAACACTAAAGCTGCTCCATCTGAGGAGATATGGCAAGCACAAGAGGACTGTTTGATTCTACTAAGTTGAACCTAATTATTTGCCCAATGATCATGAAAAAAATTCTTGTTAATCCATCCCAGCTGACTGAAAGCAGGAGGGAGAATGGCTTCTTCCTACATAAAAATACTCCACATGGAAGATGTGGCCTTGCCTGGGCCTTTCTGTGGGTAGGAGTCAGTTCAAGACCATCTATTTTATAATTAAAAGCATTCAAGAACAGGGAGAGAACAGCTCTCATCCTGCTTTTGATCTGTTGTGAAGCATTTTGCACTTGTATTTTTTTTCCTTGAACATTCAGAAGTGTGTTTAGCTCCTTATTCTAGAGTTTCCTACTGCCTGATGTTCAAAGATTGGCAGAAAATCAGGGGAAGGACACAAGTCCAACTGGTTCACTCTCTTGTTTTCCAGGGGGAAGCACTCAGGGAAGTAAACTAAGATTCACCTGATACAATCTTGCAACTCATGGTGATAGGCTGGAAGGATTTTCCTGGTGACTCTGCAGGGCTTGGACTCTGACCTTGAGGCACTATTTTACAGCTAGCTGCAATGGGTTGAAAGGCTGAATTTCCATGAGAGCCAAAGGCAACTTTCTGTGTGGCTAACTTGGTGGGAGTCCGTTCTATCGAAGATGGCAGGGAATAAAACGCGGCATGTCTTTCGGTTTCAGCATTCCCAGAGAATCCTGATTAAAACAGGGAAAAGAACAGAAATAGTTCTTAGGCTGACACATCTAATTCCTTACTGTGCTTCCCTACACAGACAAAATGCAGGTATGACAAACACGCTCTTGGAAGGAAGGAAAAGGAACTGGTGGGAAGCACTGAATGAGGACAAAGAGGGGTAGGGGATTCCAGCCCTGTTGGATTTGTTGGAACAGAAGAACAGAACGCGAGCATGCACAGCCTGTTCAGCTGTGGCAGGTGAGCAGTCACTTCTTACACAGTTTCTTGGAATGACCCTTCCACTGACCAAAAGCTGATGGTAGCTTCAAGCATCCTCAGTTAGGGCTTCACAGGACTAAAGCTGGATCTCCTCTGCAGAGGATCTCTCAGTGCATATTTCAGAGTAAGAGCACAAGGAGACCACCTACTGCTTTTCAGTGGGTTAAGGAATCCACTTTACTTGATGTAGAAGGAGATCAATTCACCTGGAGCTGCCGAGAGAAGCCACTGTGTGTCAGCGTAAGAAGGAGGCAGGTTTACTTCCTTCATGTTGGCTGCAGCACTGCTCACCTAAAGGTGCTGCAAATCTTCCTGCTTGAATAAAAAAACCTGAGCATTTAAAATTTCGTTGTGCTTGTCCTTTTTTGGCCACAAGAAAAAAAAGTACATTTAAACAACAGACATTCTTGCTGAACCCAAACACCTCGGGTGGCATCACAGTGCCTACCAGGAAGCACACCATGCAAGGCACCAGCTTTGAGCACAGGAGTGTCAGGGTAAATCAAGAAAAGCATCAGACCATGCTGCATCTGCCTGTATTTTGAAATACAAAGTTTCTCAACTAAGGAGTGCAAACGGTAACAGACATCCTTGTTTCTCATCCCTGGTATCCAAGGCCTGTCACACAAGCCCTGACACCATGTGCTTCAGAAAATAAAGCTACATGTTAACAGAGGCACAGCTTTTCCTACTTCATGTAAGCTACAAGTCACAGCAGTGTGTCCATGAGGCCAGCATTAGCTTGTGTCAGGCAACCCAAAGGATCCTAAGCCATGAACTGCTGCCCCACCACAGGCACTGCATCTCCTGATCTTACGTGGGAAGGCAAGAACGAGACCCTGACATGCAGAGCTGCCATCATCCCTCAGGCAAACAGACAGCACTATTTTAAACTTTATTCAACACTACAGTAACTACAGTTTGTAGGGATTTTTGTTCCTCCATAGTCAACTCATGTTAGGCACCAACATATATAACTGAACACACCACTAGACCAACTCCTTAAACGTATATGGGACATTCAGAAACCCGAAAACCCCTCTGAAAACAGTCTGCCAAGAAAAAAAACTACAAGTGCTACTCAACCACCTTATTTCCACCTGCATCTGCTGTTGCTCCATAAACAGAGCCTGCACAAGCTTCAGATAAAAAAAAAGCAAACAAAACACAACAATCAAATTATCTATAACAATTTCTGAATAATGTTTCAGAGCACATTGAGGAAATGACCATCTGGGGTGAGCAAGGAGCAGGTAGCACGGGCAACCTTTAAGGCATAAGAGCAATAAAGAGGAGGTATCCAGAAGAGCCAAAGTTCCAAGAAATTGTGTTTCACTGACAACCATTTGCTTTACCTTTGTCCACAGAAGCATCTGGGCTGGAGTCCCTCAACTGTTTAATTGGTGAAGAAGCTTTGACAGGTGCTGGAATACTCAATGGCAGTGATAAAGATGTAGGAGCATCAGAAAGTTCAGACTCTGAAGACTGGGAGAAGAGATACTCCTCACCAAGGGAATGCCTGTGGAGCTCCACATCCACTACCTTCCAAAAAGAGAAGAAAGGACATTAGTGTTTGGTAGTTAGGCAAAGATATAAGAGTGAAAACAACTATGCCTTTTTAAAACCTCTCTCTTTCTTTCCCCCACCTCTGCATAACACTTCCATTCATTTCAGGGACAGTTCCCAAAGGTACAGCAGCACCTGAGCTAAAAAAAAATCCCTTGCAATATTTAGTCCTCAGAGTAAAACAGCACATCCCCCAGTCCATGGGGAAATCTGAATAGTAAACACTGGAAGGATTACAGAGCCCAACTCCAAGCACCCCACTAAGGAAAGGACTGCATTCCCCTGTAGGGACAGGCTCAGAACTGCAGCCTGCCTTTTATGGCTTTTTTTGGTAAGACCTTGAGAAACACACCACATGATCTACTCTTCAGAAGTGTTCTTTAATCACAGTAGACATGTCACATTAATGTTTCCTCCACAGACTGAAAAGCTGAAGTAATGCAATTTCACCATAAAAATTTCCATTCACTACAATACAACCAGGGGAAAACAATACCAAGACAACTTTGGGAATATAGCAAACTATGGGTTATTAATTAATTAATTAAGAGTTTATTTTCCATTAAGGAACTGATTTGATAGACATGGAAATTTAGAAGTATACTTAATATAGGGCAAAATTTCAGCAGGATAGTTCGTGATCCCTTAAACTCTTTATGTGTGAGCTCTGCAGCACATCAGAATGCAAATCTAAATATTTGGTCCCAAAAGCTTCAAAAAGAAATACAAATTAAAACTGTAGTACAAACTAAGTTCTTTCTGAAATAAGAGCTGAAACAGTCTCCCGTGAACCAGGAAGGGGGAAAAATGATTGTTGTCATGAATAGTGACAAGGTGTCATATTCATTTCATCAACAAGAGAGCAAAAGCTACACTCTAGAAATTGTGAAAACAAATGGGTCTGACTCCGTGCTTAGTCCTGTGTATCTCTTCTTTTGAAACATCCTTAAGGGACTCAAAGTACAACATCCATCCCACAAGGCTGTGACTCACCGTTTCTGCGCCAAGGGTCTGCAGGCCCGTGTAGGTCCTGTCCAACTGGGTAAAACAATACAATAAATTAACCAGGGCAAAGCAATGCATTAGCTAGAATTTATAACACAAATTGTTTGAAAGGAGTTCAAACTGTGTAAGCTGAGCAGCAGCATATTCATTTTTTTGGATGCCACGGGGTCAGAAATCTGTGTGCTGTGTTAAGTGCCCCTCTTCTGCAAAAAAGCCAACCATGACCCAAAGCCCACACTGAAACAGAAAGGAGCAAAAGAGATGAAGGAAATGAGATTGTTGAGGAAATATTATTCCAGTGTAAGAGGAGTCCTCAAGCAGTGCCCTTTTTTATTGCTCATACCAGTATAATGAAATAATAATGAGAATAACTCAGAGATTTAAACTGACCAGCAGGAAGGTTATGTTTACACTATAGTTTTTGATTAAATAAACTGTTCACAGTTATTTAACTGATATCAGCTGATAAAGAGGCATAACATCCCAGTGGCATCTACTAAGATACCTATAGAGAGAAGCTGGGTTTGACAGGCTGCCAGTCACAGAGGAGTGCTCAGCTCAGCCATATCCCCTCACTGCAGCCACAGGCTCAGCACACAAGCAGCAAAGGTTTGCTGATTTGAGCTCCTGTGTGCCAAGGACTGGCTCAGTTTTCTTCTGTGGGCTGGGCCTCCTTCGCTGTCCATCACAGCATTACCAATTTCTCCCCAAGTATATTTTACTCATCATCTGCCTTAATGTCCCTAAGTTGCAGGGGAGTATTTTCAACCTCCTCTACTGTCTGTATTTGGGGTTGCAATGAGGTATCTACATTAGCATGAAATTCATTAATGCAGGCAGAGTTTAAATAAAATTAATGCTGCTCAAAGAAACAGGAGACTAAACCAGCTCAGGACTTAAGTCTGCTAATGCCAGGGAGTACTAATTAAAAGGAAAACAAGAGCAATGGCCTATTTCTCCAGCTGCATACTATAAATCTCACTGTTGCAGGAGTGAGTGGATTGGAAAAGAAAGCTCTCCTCAAAAGAACACAGACCGAATGGGGAATCTCAGCCCTCCCTGCCCACTCTAACACCAGAGATAATCACTAGCTGGTATGTGCAAGTGCTGAAGGAACAGAACAGACAAAGCAGCCACTTCATCAACAGAAACACAGCCCTGCAGCCCTGGCAGGTTAAAGCCAGTGGGAGCAGGATAAAAATCTCAAACTGTAGGAAAAAAACAGGTAAATACTTCGGTGCTCTGAGCAGAGTCAACTCCAGGTGCTGTAAGGCTGGGTTCCCTGACTCCAACACAGCCAAGCTAAGAGCCTTTCCTGGATCATTTTGATTCTCCAGCTCAACTATTCATGTGAAAATAACCAGCAGGACACACACACAACACAGAGAGCCAGAAACACACACACAAGCAGAGCCTCTTCCAGATTATTCAGGGGAACTCATTTAAATGCCCTTCTCTAAAGCATTTTGTTCAAATACCTTCAAATTGTGTATGATATCAATCCTCTTGTTCTGGCTATCCTTGAAGTGTATCTGCACTCTCACAGGAAATTCTCCCCAGCCTCTCCTGGTCAGGTGGAATGGAGGTTCTCTGGAAACAAATGGTGATTACATTTTGATGCAGAAGTGGCAGAGCTTTCACCTACTTCTTTTTCAGAAAGCCAGAGAGGGTTTTTCTAGCAGACAGCTAAAGCTATCTTCAGGCCTGCTATTCACCACAGAGAGAATGCAACCACAGCAATCAGAATTTTATGGCTTTGGACAGCTGAAACATACTTTAACTTTACATACTTTTAGGGAACTGGGAAGAAAATGGTAAA
This sequence comes from Scytalopus superciliaris, assembly GCA_013400415.1. Taxonomy (NCBI): domain Eukaryota; kingdom Metazoa; phylum Chordata; class Aves; order Passeriformes; family Rhinocryptidae; genus Scytalopus; species Scytalopus superciliaris. Next base: position 1,567,592 of record VXBX01004397.1, read on the forward strand.
AAGCTGTTGGATGAGAGGCACGGAAAACAAGCGTTTTATTTTAAAAAGAAAAAAAGGCTGTGTTATGTCATATGTCAAACGAAAAATACTCATTTCAAAAAAACCCCAGCCAGGTTCCCAGGACACAGCTGCAAGGTGAGCTTTCAATGCAGCATTTTGCAATCACTTTCTGCTGTTCCCTATCTAGCAGTAAGAAGGCACATTCTTCATATAATACCCAGAGCACAACATACAGACAACAAAGAAAAATTAACTCAACCACTAGCATCCTCCAAGAGGAAAAAGAGGGGCGTATTTATCTGTAACATCTACTGTTACTTTGTATTTCAGCTTGTTATTGTAAATCCCAAATGCAGTTTCGCAACAGAGCAAAAGGAGAGAGGTTTATAGGCTATTTTTAGTCCAGAACATTAATGTTCACTAAGATGACTGGGACTGTGACACCAGGAATCAATTAACCAGATGGGATTAAACCAGAAGACAAACAGCAGTGACATCAGATACTGGAAACTGAGAAAAGCACAAGAAGATAGCAGGCATGTGTAATCTGGTTACACAAGAACCACAAAGGGGTTTACTTTCATCCTGCTCAGGGCTGTCTTCTCAGTAACATTACTGAGCCATACCAATGCTTCTTAGGTTAAGTCTTTCTAGAGTTGCCTTTCAGTAGTTTAATTTTGCCAAAATTAGGTTGCCATTCTGTACCAAGGCAGTCCCTCCACACCAGGGTGGAGCTGAATGTCCTGAGAATAATTTCTTTGTGAAGAGACCAAGTGCTTTGAAGGCATCCTCCCTCTTTCTTGTCCAAAGGAGAAGGATGAAAGAACTGACAGGGCATTTCCCTGCAGCCATCAACAGAGAGCTGACCCTGCTCACCTCATCAGGGTCACAGCTTGGAAAACAGGCTTGGAATACAGATCTGGGAGAGGACAGAGAAGCTGCCCTGTTCTGTAGCACCAGCACCATCACACTGATGGGAAACTGAAGCCAACACCACTGATCTCACTACTGTGGAGAAATATTTGGGACTCTGACACAATTTCTTGCCCATACATACATGTAGAATTGAAAATATGGGCAAAACAGCTTTATGGGACTCCTCTTGCTTTCCCATGCTGGAATGGACGGCTGGTAGAAAAAACTTCTTTTAGCACCAGAAATCTAACCTGTGCAGCACACAATGTAATGCATGTGGGAGATGCACAAACCCACATGAACGGCACAAAATGCAACAGCTGAAAGAAGGAAACTAACCCAAAAACCCAAACCTGTTTGGTACATTTTCTACATAAAAACTCATTTATTTTTACTACTGTTTTGGAGTAAGCCAAGTCAAGCCAGAGGTTAAATACAGACACGGAATACTGAACCAGGAAAAGAAGTTGCTAACTTTCCAAGAAACTTGGCACTGTAAGCCTGGCAAGCATAAAGACTGGAATAGTGACTGGAATAACTCCTTATTACCTCACTTCTACCAGGTCATTGGGTTTGTAACTGGGATGGAGGAAGAACCAAACTTTCTTGACAAAATGATTTATGCTGGGTTCTCTCCGAGAGCCTCGGACATACACCATCCATTTATGGGTTGACTGGTCATTTTCTTCTCTCTTGTCAGGGGGAATGTACCTGGCAAAGAAAGCAAAAAACAAACACAGGATAAAAATCTCAAATAGACAAATACTGCAAAAAGCATTTGGGGAAAGTTTAGGCAAAAAAATTGGGGGTGGTAAAATGCCTGTGGGAACCCTGCCCCCTGTGCAGTTCAGCTCATTTGTCCTTACTCTGACATTCATTCAGGAACAGATACAGGCCCATAACCTACTCTACTCTTCTAACACATTTTCTCTGGTTTAATGCACAGCTGCCATATGAAACCCCCATTTAAACATTTGGTTCTTAACTGGGAAGACATAATTTTAACATTCTACCACGGTCAGATTCCTTTTCCCATCCTATTCTGAGATATCAGGAAGCAAAACCGCACCAGAACACAACATACAGCTCTGTTACCAAACATACAAAAGATAACAATCCTTCTTGGAAGTTTTTAAGAAGCTTCAGAGTCAATACTTAGTTCTGGGTACAGCCTTAGGTAGATTTTCAAGATGCAAGTCTAACACTAGGCAAATTTGTCAGCAAATGTCTGATACTTTCTATGCAAAAGACCAACTTGAGTAGTGCCAGGGTCAAGAGCTAAAACCTGAAATGGTCCATAGTTTCCAAAAATTAATGCCTTTTTTCACTAATTTCCTCAAAGTTCAAAAGTTTTGTATATTTACCTGTCAATTTAAAAAAATAAATAAATAAAAAATGTAAAAAATTAATTTATGCAGATTATCTTGGACTTTCTCCATTTTCCTCATTCTGGTGGTTTGGTGCACTGGGGGGTTTTTTCCTCTTTAAAAATACCCCCACTGTTACCCCTATGGACACACTGAATTAGCCAAATAATTCAATTAACCAACACGCTGAATTAGGACAACTTGCTTTTCCAAATTTTCATGGGAAAATTTTGAACTTCTAACTGATCAAAGAAGGTTGAAAGACTTCCCTTGAGAGGAACAGATCTGAAAACTTCCCTATATATGCATATATAAATAAAGCAACTACTAAGACACCTGTTCCTCCCACAAGAAACCTCATGCAGACACTCAAGGAGAGCTGCCTTGGATACAGCGATTATTCAAGGGCAACACCTCACACTGTGACAGCCTGGAAATTTTATTTGTCTCCTAATTTTAACCTCCTGTTCCATTTGATCCTGAAATAAGGGACAGTCCCTCAGGCTCTGGATACTAACTTGGAGACGTTGCCAACCACAATCGTTTTCTTCACATAAAGCCGTGACGTTTCATCATTTGACAGTCCGGCATTTCGTTGTCCTGGTTTTTGAGAGCTTGAAACACCCGAACTGTCCTGAGGGTAGGGGAAGAAAAAAAAGGCAAACAAAAACCCAAACATTCCTCTTAAACATCATTTTGTTTGGTGCTAGAAATGTAAGGTGTTGTTAAGAAAAATAAACCTGCATAAATGAAAGACTAACAACGAATCATCCCTAAAAATACCTAAATTGCTATCCAGGCACATTTAAGCAACTCAGACATGGAACAGTGCTAGCCTACCTAGCCAAGAGTACAGGGCATGGCTTAACTGAGCAGACACTGTGCGACATCACATGGATCTGAGCCATGACTTTAGCCTGGGTTTCAAAAGCACTGCCACTGCACCATCCAAAAAAACCAGGCACTGCTAGAGTGGCGTCATGTTGGTCACTAATCAGAAACAAAGGTAAATGTTCCACAAGTTGGGGGTGAAAATCTAAATCTTTCTCACTCCCAGATTCTTCTGCTTTGAGGGACTCTGGTGCTGCTTCATGGTGAAGAATCAAGGCTGGGCTCGAGGCAGGAATTCAGCAGGGACAGCAGCAGCAGCCATACCACATCACTGACATCTAGGTAAGCCCACAAATCCACCAGAGTGCTTGGGGCACAACAGGGCCAGAAACCCTGTAACACAGCTCCAGGTATTAAGATGTGGCCAAGACTCCCGTGTAAAATGATATGACCACTTTCAGTGCCAACACAAGTGGAGCTGTTGTTTGCATGGGAATGAGAGGCTTTGCTATGGCTCTTGGATGAAGTGGCTGTCCAGAGAATAAGGGACTGCCATCCTCTAGTGACCAACAGAGCTAGTGCTGCAGCTTCCTGGAGTGCACTCCAACGGGCACTCACCAGATGAGGGTCAGCGTGGGGAACAGTGGATTCACTAGGAACCATTACTCCTCCTCTGTTAAGTCAGTGATGCCCCAAAGAGGAGCAAGGAGCCACTGAAGGCTGGGATGGCCCCTGCCTCTTATCACTCCCTCAGTCACCTCTGGGCCACAGGCTGTGTTGGTTGAAGATGTACCAATGTGCTACACGCAAGCAATGGAGCTGCTCCATCAATGCCCTCAGTGCAATAAGCAAGTTCTGTTGGTCTCGTGGTTTATGATATAGGTGGGTTCACATTCCATATGGTGCATCTGCCTTCTCCCACAGACCCCCAGACAGGGCTTCAGCAAACTGCAGCCCTGTTATCAAGGGAGTCACACTGCTCAGTGGGGGCAGAATCACTGCTCCTTCTGCCATGTATTACTGCAACTTGTTTACCTGCAGAACACAGCCATTTTTACTGAGATACACTCATCCCTGGCTTGGGTGAGGGGCCATACTCCTCTGGCAGGCCTGACTGCCTAAATGAACTGAGAGGAAACTGGAGACTTTCATCTCACCTACTAAGGCACATTTCACCTGCAGATAGTGACTGAGCCTTCCCAGTGGAGCTACCTGCAGCCAACTGGTGAAGTATTTGTATGGCTGCACAGTGAGCTGTAAAGGGAATAACCCAATAAAAAGCATGAGGGAACAACAACAGAAGGTATCTTTAACCTGGCTCAGTCTGGTTCAGTTGAGCAAATGGTGATACTATAATGCACAACCACAAGCAGCACTGTTAAGAGAAAACCAACTCAAATAATGCACTTCAGGCTCTACCAGCTCACACTCCCAGGGCGAGCCAATCCTCCAGTGTTACTGTTCTCACCACAGGCTGCTGAGGAGGCCAAACTCCTCCAGTGGATAACCACTCTAAGCAATGCAGCCCCCATGGGCACCCAGGGCCACACAACAGCATTACTTTCTAAAAACACTGCCGAGAATGACACATCCTGTTCTTCTCTCCAGGCTCTGCCCTCCTGACCTGACTTCCATCTGCACAGCAAAGCCCTTTGCTCAGGTTGTGAAGCTCCTCCTTGCCCAGAGGCTATGACCAGACAGCGGCAGAGCTGTGCTGACACCACTCTCCCCACGGCCTGCTGAGCTCCCTGCTGGGCAGGGCTGAGTTAAGAGCAGTTACCCACGTCACAGACACTTCAGTTGGCCTTACAGCAAAGCCAGGCTGAGGGAGTGGGAGCAAGCGGTTGGAGAGGGCAAGAAACAGATCTTCATCAAGGTGGGTGAAAACATGAAGAGCTCCTGGTGCCAGCACCGAGTCCACAGAGCACACACCTCCAACAACTTGACCACCACTCGAGTTTTACTTTACCCGGCCAGCATTTCTGCTCTGTCTCTGGTCCAGGCTGTTTGCCAGCCGCTCCTCTGCGTCCAAGCTGCCATTGTCTTTGTCCAGGAGAAAGTCATTGTGCTGGGAGAGCGAGTCGCTCTCGGAGTGGTTGGCAGAGGGAGTGTCTGAGCCCTGGTTAGCTGGAGATGATGATCTAGAGGGCGATTCCAAGAATTTCTTGATTGAAGGGTGATTAAGAATTGTCGCGTCACATGACCTGGTGCCCTGCAGCAAAGAGGCAGATCCGGTCACTGTAACTGCAGCCCAGACAGAAACAAAGCTGCCCCAGAACAGAGTAACTCAACGTATGAAGAAAGAGCAAATATTTAATCAGCTGCCCTGCAGGAAAAACATATGCTGCAGAAGACAGAAGCTTAAAACAGTTCTACAGATAACAGCACCACAAACTGAATCTGTTCCCTTAGGCTTTTCGATCTCAGAAACACACCGGGTTTTGGAAAGGAAGACTGCAGCCTACTCAAATACCTACAAAATCCCTTTGTAAGTAACATCTTCTCTTCCTGTGCAGACACCTACGGTCTCTCACCACACACAGGAAGGCCACAGCTGCCCAACTCTTGCAGGCAAGCAGGGTGCATCAGCCCCTCTAGCTCTGATATGCACTGGCAGTCTTGTCAACACCTATGAAGCAAGCTACACATATTAGCACCCTGTCTGCTCCCAGGGCTTAACAGAGGATAAATAATAATGTGCTTAGACACGCTTGCAAACTTTCCTCAAAACAGACATCTTAGACCTAATCTTAGATCCTCCCAAACCTGCAAGGAGGATGACAAGGTCAGCAAATGTTTAAATCTCTTTCGTTTTCTTCATTACTGTGACAAAGGCCCTTTTTTTTTTTAATTCTTGCATTTGGTTTTAACCTCAGAAGTAGAAGGAAAACACCCATCACTCAAAGCAAATGTCCTTCACCAGTTCTTGTGCCAGCCACTAGTCCCCTGTGTCACCCTGGTTTGACCATGAACCAAGCCAGCTGAAACACCCAGCAGCAGAGCACAGCCAGCCAGCCTTGCTCCAGCTCCTGAACCCTCAGACACACCAGAGTGGCACTGACAGCTTTTTTGACAGGCAGTACCAGTTGAAAGAGGCTTGTTCCCCGCCCAAACCACCTGGATCAGCCAAACTGGCACAGTTATTCATGGGGAGGGGGTAGGTCACAAAGAAAAACAAATTATGAAATTAATTTGGGATTTATTTGTTGCTTTATTGGTTTTATTATTGTTTTTGTTCTTTTTTTTTTCTTTGCAGGTTTATTTTTAATCCATGTGAATTCCCTGATCCAAAATACTGCCAGCATGATGGAGGGGGTGGCATGGGGATAGACACCAGCACCACTATGGAGCAGCAGAACTGCCTTCAAGAGGTAGCAGCAGGACTGGAGACAAGAATTGTCCCACTTTGGTCTTAAAAGGATCATTTGAGAATATTCCTTCCAATTGTCCATTATGTACACAAGCAAGGCAATTACCAACTCTCAGTTACCTGCTTAAGAGAGTTATATCCATATATCCAATGGCAGGGACACACACACACATACAAAAAAAAAACCCAAACCAAACCACTACCAAGGACCTCTTCTTTTGCTCTACCTCTAGTCAAGTAAAATTACCAACACCTTGTCCAATAATTTGTGGGAAAACACACTAAACTGTAATCGTGAGGCCTCATAAGACTCAAAACTCAGCAGCACTGGTTCCAGAACTGTTTATATTTATGAGAACAGGTCAGGAATTTGCAAATCATCTTCCTAGAAGTTTGGAATTAAACTACAAAGACTCCCATTCTACCAGAGGCAGAAACAAGACAATCATTCACTGCTGAGTCAAACACACATGAGCCACAATTAAAAACAGACAGCAAAGAAAACTGAAACCAATAATAATTTCAAAATAAAGAAAGAACTGTTTTAGCCTGCATGCAAATCAGGACTTCTAGAAAAAAAAATAAAAATGCAACTGAGGATACAGCTACTCTAGCCATAATGTCACAAATACTACTGGAAGATTAAATAAAGCAAGGAGGTGCCAGTAAGTTTTGTGAATACTTCAAAACAATTACAAAATATGTTATTGCTGGCAAGCCTGAAAATCAGCAGGGAAAAAAATGAACACCCTGCATGGCAGAACAAGGGACAGTTCAGCTCCCGCAGACACACTGGATACACTGGACACATTGGATAAAGGCACTTTCAAGGACCAGGACTTAGCTCACATTATTCAGCTGCCCACACAAAAATCAAGGGGGATGGAGGGATCTCCAAGCCTCCCAATGCTTCCACAACCTTTTCCAACTACAGTTGCTCAACTCAAGGTCATTGAGAGAAAAACAAACTGACCTTTTTTCTTTTTGCCCCACTCCAAGGCCTCTGGAAATCAAAACAGGGAAATCAGGAGCAGCATTGAGAGCCACTGCTTGGAAGAGAAATTCTTATGGGACTAGAGCAAAACACGTGTTTGCAGCACCCATTTGCAGCTTCCAAAAATCAGCTCAGACCTTTACTGAAAATCAGATCAACTCCCTGAATTGAGAAGATGGTAATGAAATACCTACACTGGTAATGAACTACATGTCATTTGGGAGTCTACACAAGTCGTGAACACCCTGCAATTAGCAGTCATTAAGGCCAGAGTGCTCAGAACTGGAGTTTAACTAAATGGGTTTGAGGTTTTTTTAAATCTTGTGAATTTTTAATCTGTGATATCTCCTTGATTTATCTCCTGCTCTACCACTGCCATCAGTCTGTTCACCCACCCTTTAACAGACTGGCTGCCAGTAAAGGGGGGATGGTTTCATGGCACTGCCTGACCCTCTAAAAGTCTTGAAATCTCTATTTTTTTTCTTTCCTGAAAAGTTTCAAAACCCATCTGCCTCCACTCTCCCATGAAATGGGAAAACACGTTCCCCACTTTGCAGGGCTTTGCAAGGACAAACTGCACAGTGTCTGATAAGCAATGTGCTCTCATGCAAGAACCGATGAAAAAAAAAAAGCAGAGTATTTCAGAAACCAGAACCAGGGTCTGCTGAACTTCTCAACTGCTTCCTGAAGACTCCTCTCTGCCGAGTTCCTCAGGCCCAGCTGGGGATGCACAGGTCTCCTCCCTCACTGCCACCCCACTGGCCGTTCGCGTTCCACCATTTCATTAACATCGCATCTCAAAACCAAACATCAGCTGAACAGCCAGTGAGCTCCACACCTTCCTTTGCAAATTATTCCCTCAAGTCTTATTATTCCCGGGGTAATTTTTACCTCTCCAGCTTTAAGGAGACCAGCAGAGGCGTAATAGTTGGCCACAATACAGGCACGCAGCTTGTCCATCATCCTTCTCGCTTCGATCAGGCGCTACCAAAAGAAGAGGCAACATACAGTAAAAGTAACCACTGCAGCCATCCCCAAAGCCCCAGACACCAGGATCTCAGACATTTACAAGAACAAAACCTTTATACCTGATCAATAACTTCAATTTCATGTTCTTTGCTCTTCATCTCGACGGCAAACTGTTCTTTTATAATAGTCTCAATCTTCTGCACAGTAACATCTCGAGCTGTAGAAGGCCACACGTGGAAAACAAAGAAGAAGGAAATATTTACATTTCTATTTTTGACGCTCCATTTGAAAGCAGAAAGATCAGCAATCACTATGGTGTGAAAAGTGAAGGGATACTAAGTTCAGCACACACACACAGTAAGGGAAGGATCATTTTGCAGCACAAGAAAGTTATTTGCCTTAACAAAAACCACATGTATCCTTAAAGGTTGGCTTATGTGGAGAGCCATTTTTCTCCCTTTTAGATCTGAGATGACAAATAACAGAAAATGGGAAGAACAGGACCAGTTTGTTTACTTCTGTCTCAGTAAAGCTGTAAACAGTAAGAGGAAAACTCCAACATGCTACAGCCAAGTGCAGTTACTGCTGCGATTGCACAGGAACAAGTTGGAACACCATGGACATTTTTCTGCTCTCCTTGGCCAGATCCACATCCAGGAAATTTACACCACATCATGCAGGAATAATAAGGCAAACTCATACTGCACATATCCAGCACTGGCATGAATTGCAGCCTGCTCTGGAGTGCCTACAAGTCACATATTACTCACAGAGGAAACTATATTATCAAAAGCTGGTCTACCTCTTACAAAATCCTCTTCCAGCACAGCAGTCAAACAAATTTAGCCTTTCAGCAGGAGTTTACTGACCTCAGTGGAAAGTATGTAGTTCAACATTTCAAACTGTGCAAATGCCTTACAGCAAATTAGTGGCTAAGAACGAAACTGGCACATTATTGTATTTTTCTAGGACATGTATAAACATAAGAACTGTTCTTTTTGCTCTACACATACTGTAGACTTTAGTATTGCCCTTCCTCTGTCACCTCCATTACATCAAGGGTGTTCAAAAAATCATTGTTTTTCTCCAGTGCTAAGCAAGAACCTGACAAAGCAGGAATTATCCTTCTAGAAGAAAGCCTGGAACAGGTGCTCCAGCCTGTGCCAGAAATACATTGACCCAACTGTAAAGCAGATCAGAGAAACAGCCTGGGCTCTTCCTGAAAAATTTCACATTGTTACTGCATGGAATAGGAGGCAACAGCACCAAGACTTTGGCCTGAGCTTCAGAGGAAGATTATGTTTTCCTAAAAGGTATGTATCTGTTTGAAGAGGTTTCTAATAGCCCAATAGAAAGAGTAAAGAAATTAAAAGCATGTGAAAACCTTGCTGGTACATTCCAAACAGCATACATTATTTGACTGTCTGATCAGCTGCCTACAACAGGAGAGAGGCAACTGATACCTCTATATGCATAGTGGTATCTTAAATATTTTTATTTATGTTCACATCCCTGTGTATACACATATATATTCTAGGACCAGCAACAGTTCAAGCCTACGTTAAAACAGAATTACAGCTGAGTCTGTATGAGTAAGGTAAAATTAAATACCAGAGGGATATAATTTACCTCCAGGCATGAACACCATACCTAGGAAACGCACATGTAAGGCTACACTTTAAATATAAACAGATTAAGGTATGAGATGTATGGTTCAGATGGGGACAGCTGCAACTCTTCCCCGAGAGCTGATGCCATGCCACACCAAACATTATGACAATGAAAGCACTTCAGGATTTGTGGTTATATTACAGAGGCTTTTAAGAACACTTTATTTTCATATTTTTCCCAGCTAGTGTCAACCACAGTCCCTCATTAAGACTGTGTTAGTGAAATTTACATACTTTAGGAATTCTAGTATTGAAAGCTGGAGATCTTCTACCAGAGGAAGAAAGAAGCCCATTTGGAGGAATCACCTGAACAGAAAGTTCACTTTGGCAAGGACAATTTTCCAGGGCCCCGAGGCTTTGCCTGCTCATTACCAAGACCTTCTGAAAAGTTGCTTCAGAAGCAGATTAGAAACCCACTTGCAGTCCCCGGGACACTCCAGAAGAGAGGGTGGTGACTTCTGGCAGCCAGACAGGGCAGGCAGCTGGGAATGGTGACATGGCCACACAGCACAGCTGCACTGGGCCCCACTGTGAGGGCCCCTGCCCGACGTGGCAGACAGGGCCTGCCCAGCAACACGTTCAGCCCAGAGTTCAGCCTCCTCAGACTTGCCCAGCTGTACACCATCCTCCACAACATCACCCACGAAGCCAGCGTCTGTCCCTCTCCAACTGGCAGCTCCGGCACCCTGCTCTATTCCTGGATCATCTTCAGATCCCACAGCCAGCCTCGGTTTTCTCACCTCCCTGTTTGTCAGCTCTTCTCATCATGATCCTCTCACTAGCTGTGCTAAGCCAAAAATCACTAGCCTACTCCCTGTCCCCAGGGCAAGAAGCTCCACTCTCATTTGCCCAGAGACAACTGCAACCTGTCCCAGGCACTCTGCCAACAGGCTGGTTCCCAAAGCATATCCCAGCGTGCCAAATGCAAACCTACTCATCCAGCTACTCTCTCCACTACACTTTTTTATCCACATCTCCTTCGGTCAGGTTCCTCTTCCTCCTCTCTTGCATGGTTCAAGGCCCCTTCCTTCTCCCTAATTTATCCATTCTACACTGCTCCTTTCTGCTTTATCTGTCTGCTCTTGCAAACATTTGCCATCTTCCAAGAGCCAGTCTCTGTCCTGCAGGGTCATGGGTTTTTTATCTCCTCCCCATGCTACCCTGCAACCTGCACTCCCCAAAACATAAACGAAGTGCCAATGTTTCCTGGAGGAGACTTCAGCTGGAAAACAGGTACACGGGCTGAAGCACAACTCAGCACACGGGGAGATGCACTGGCAAATCCTTCAGCCAGCAACAGGAGCTGAAGCGCAGAGCTGGGGCCCTGGAGAGCTCATGCTCCGGCTGCTCAGGCACCAAGGGCTGCACCCTCGCTCTGTCTGTGGCTCGGGCAGCAGGCAGGGATGACTCCACAGATGGCCACAGAGGCACCGCGGCCTGCCTCGCCCCGTGCGTGCCCTCCGGCCCCCCGGCTCCTGCTCCAGCCCCTTCCACAGCAACTCCAGCCCCACGGCTCCTACCTGACTGCTCGGCCGCCTTGTGCCGCTTGCTGGGATGCGTGACGGTGATCTCCTCATAGTCAGGGTCCTTCTCTGCGATCACCCTCTTGATCCCAGACATGTTCTCTGTCCCACTGAGAGGGAAAATGGGAAGCATTCACATCACCCGCGGTGACCTCCCGGGCACAGCTCAGCCCCTCGCGGTGGGGAGGCCGGCGGTGCAGCCCGGGGGGAGAGCGGGGTGCGCTCCGGGC
>VXBX01004397.1:1580126-1602456 GCA_013400415.1 Scytalopus superciliaris
ATCGCGAGGAGCTGTGAGGGATGACGGGAGGTTGTGAGGGATCGTGAGGGATCGCGAATTGCTGTGAGGGTTTGTGAGGGGCTATGAGGGGTCGTGAGGGGGGCCTGGGAGCGCCCTCCGGGAGCGGGTGAGGAGCGGGCAGGGCAGGGCAGGGGAGATGTGCCCTGATACTGACCTGCTTGCTGCCTGCAACAACCGTGTTTTAAACGTGTAATAAAATTTCAGGGTGACATTTTAATACAGGAGATAATCCACGAAAGCATGATGAGAAAGGCATTGAGGTGCTGGAGCGGGTCCAGACAAGGGCAACGAGGCTGGTGAAGGGTCGGGCTCTTTCCCCCTGCGACAGGATGAGAGGACACAGTCTGAAGCTGCTGTTCAGGTTGGACATTATGAAGAAATCCTTCACAGAAGAGGTGGTTAGACATTGGAATGGGCCCAGGGAGGTGGTAGAGTCGCCGTCCCTGGAGGCGTTTCAGGAGAGGCTGGACATGGCACTCAGTGTCATGTTGCAGTTGCCATGGTTCGGTCACAGGCTGGACTTGATGATCTCAGAGGTCCCTTCCAACCAAAATGATTCTCTGATTATATGATTAGCAAAAGAAAAAAACCCAAAACAACCCCCCAAAAAAAACAGGAAAGGAGGCCTGGACTGCAGTGCAGGATGGCAGCAGCAGCCCACAGTACATGCCAGCTCATGGCTGGGATGACAGCCCTCACCTGCCCTTAGACAGGCTTCAAAAAAGCCTTCTACTGTATTTAATGCTCACCATACTTCATATTCTCTCAAATCAGAGGTAAAATTGTCCAAATTAGTGCAGCTAATATCACCCTTTGTGCTTGGTTGATACTTTGGTCTGTAGCAGTCTGACAGTTCATGCTGTAAACTAGGATAAAGTAGTGTCCTGTACATTCATGGATTTGCAAATTTATTTATGAGGCCACTAATTTGCAAGTGTATGCTGAATATTCAATGTTGAGCCCTTGAAGTCTTCCTTTTTTTTCCCCCCTCATTATTTCAGGACCACTAATATGCCTGGTTTCAGACCATCTCAATGTTTTGAAGATAGCTAGACTAGGATTGCTTGAAGGGCAAGTTCTGAGACTGAGATCTAGAATACACATTACGTACAGGAGGAAACCAGAAGTACAACTAGTACTAAATGCCTCTAGAAAATATGTGAAAGACTGATGTAATCTGTAAAAAATGTGGTATTAAATCAAATGATTCCTTTCAGTTCAAGTGCAGGTGTAGCTCTCCATCACAGTGTGACCCACTTACTCTGCCATTTGGGAGTGGGACCTCAAAATGGACAAGTAGCTGATTTTTGGAGAATAAACTTTCTGTAGGATTCTTTCCAGCCTGTATTATTGGACTAACCAGATTTCAAGTGTATTCCTCTCCACAGCCTCCAGCTTGCCTTTATTCCGCTGGTAACAAGTTCCATGTTGAGGACAGAAAGATGAGGAGGGAAAAGGCATAGACTGGGAGGCAAAAGAAAGGTTTGATGAACAGAGACTGCACAAGGGGAGAATCCAACTAGTTAAATGACACAGAAAAAACAGGGAGCTTCCTCCTTTCTCCAGCAAGCCCCACCCTGGAACTTCTCATACACTAAATAAACCACAGTGAACTATTCAAAAGGCAAATGTTTATTAGGTACACTGAACTTTAAAAAACTTTCAAAGAATTATGCAAGAAATATATATTTAAATATACAGGTGTTATTGCAATTGTGCTACATTACAAAATCACTTTTCTACTGTCAGCACAATCTGAAGACCTGCATGCTGTATGCGAGGTACGTTACACTGACTCTGGCACACAGTAAGTGGTCTGAGCTTTCCTGGTCACGTGTCACTTGTGCTGCACCAGGCTGTTCTCCAGGACAAGATCAGCTCTTTGCGGAACTACGGCTTTTATGTTTCAGTAGATAAAGGAACTGGCAAGGAATAACACAAACTGCTGTTTTCCTCAGCAAAAATGGAAAATCAAAACATGATTTCAGGCAAAGATAAAGTATCATATGAGTAACAGTTCAGGAGGTAAACTCTCTTTCCGTGGTCAAGTAGCTCCTATTAATCCGACTCCAAATTGCTACAGGTGCATCAAAAGGAGAATGACTCATAGGTCCAGCATTTACATAGATGAAATCAGTAACAGTACATTACATTCAAGTCTCTTGATTTGCTTATTGCCATGCTGCACCACCTTATTGCTTCATATTCTGTATCTTGAACAAGAGGTTGATGACTTCAGAGAGTTCAGAAATACCATAGAGGCTACTGACTAAAACAAGAAACTGTACATGTTAAGGACAGAAGTCAAAGACTCAACTCAGTCCTTTGTCACCGAGGCGTGCTGGAAACACAATAGAAAAAAACCCAAATACTGATTTCCCTAGATTAAATCTGCCATGGCACTGTATAAATGGAGGCATTCTAGGCATATTCTAAACAAGAAGTTTAACTGTTCTAATTAACAAACGGCAAGATTTATTTCCCTTAGAAGGACATCAACAGTCTGGACAGTAAGACCAATCCTAATAGAGGTACAATCTGGGAGAAGCAATCCAAGCTCTTTTTCATGATAGATAAAAATATAGGTGAATTCAAGGCACAGGTCTTTTTAAAATTAACACACATTATTTTCTTTGGAGCTAATCATACAAAGTAAGCCCTAATTACATTATTAACAAGCTGTATACAGGGGCTTTATGTGCATCACTTACAACAGCACTATCAGAAAACGATCACAAAATTATTCATACACAGATGTGCACACAAACATGACCATAGACTGGATCCTTACAGTAGAAAAAAAGAAATGTTCCTGCAAATAGTTTACAGTTCTTACACAGCATTGCTATCAGGGCTGTTTACTTCGAGTAACACCAACTTTTGTGTAAAATTAGGGAAGACAGCAAAGGCACTGTGCAGAGAACACACAAGTCACGTCTGGTTTGGGGCTGGTAAGAGGCTGCTGTTGTGTGGCAGTGCTCACAGCACGGACACGGTCACGATGAATGGACAGCCACCCCCATTTTTATTAATGCCATCTGAAATAATTCCACACTGAGGACACTTGTGTGCTAAACATATTTGAAAGAAGTAAATCTCTGCTTGGCCCCCAACCAGATAGCAAATCTCTGCTTAGAAATCTCATCTTACCATGTAGACTCCTCTTCTGAGTGTATGTCGCTCTGATTTTTTTTAATCAGGCACAACAAGCCATTTAATTCATACTTTCTTTTGTGCATGAGTCTACATCCAGATGAAAATATTCATTTTGCCTCACAGTGACCAAGTCTTGTGAGTTTCTTAATGCTCTTGAGTTGGGTTTTGCTGTCTTCAGCAGTAGGGAAAAAACCCACATCTACTTGCCTAATTGGGCAATTCAGACAAACAAACCTTTGGGTTTCCTGAGCATTGCCACTAGCAGAGCATAACCATATCTGCACCTGACCGTATCTCCAGCTGAGTTCAGAGAGTTGACAGACCCTAAATATTTTTACCATCTGAGTTTCGGCATCTGGAATTTAAAACTTGTGAGCATCCAAAAGCCTTTCAGCAAGTCCAGCCACATGCACAACCCGCTCCTGCCATCTCTCAGCTCCAGGAAGTTTCTCTCCTCTCATCTCTTTGGAGGTGACGAAGCTCATGGCTCTGCCCTACCAGCCTCAGGCAGGAGGGGAACCTGAAGTCACAGACAGTGAATGGGCCCTGCTTCTTGTTCTGTCCTTGCAGCTCAATTAAAGGAAACACAGGATAAACAGAGTATTGCCCTAAGAAAATGTGGTGAACTCCACTGTTCTGGGGAAGAAGCTGGAGCAGACATCAGTGTCCTTGCTCTCAAGCTTCCTCTTCCTACATCATCAGCCTCTCTCAAAAATTTGCAGCATTAAACATATAATTAAAAAAGCTTCAGTAAATTATAAGGGTCTGTATCAACATAATCTGCATTAACACCTCTGCTTCAGAGAGTAGAAACAAAGCAATCTTTGATGAGAACTGCATTTGGTGCCAATCAGAAAAGAAAAAAAAAAAAAAGTATAATCTGGACCCCTTGGTGCTGGAGTGGAAAGCACAGTGTGCCCAGTTCCCAAAATGCAGGCACTCAGTGTAAAATGATTCATCTGATGGAAGAGATTTCACAAATTATGCCTACTTAAGCATTATCAAAGAAGGAGCCTACAGGTGCAAATACATGGTTCCCAGGCAATGTCCGTGCTTGATGGCTGTAAAAAGAGGGAATCCTTCAGCTAAAAGCACGAGGCTGGAGGCTGCACTGGCTGCAGTACTGCAGTCAGCGATTCAGAACCTTCCAGAAGCCTGGCTGCAAGGAAGCATCAACTTCCATTTCAACTAACATCACATGGCTAAGAACAGAAGTGGACATCAAAATGGAGAAGAAAAATATTTACTCATTCCTGTTTAGTGGAGTGAAGAAAAGTTTCAGAATTAATTTTTTTGGTGTGACTTGGAGATACTTGTGCCCTCTTCCCATATATGGTTGCACTGAAGTTGTGCAGGTGTTCTACAGCTACCAAACCTATCACCATTTATGATGGAAATATTTTGATTACAGTAGATGACATTAATAATTTTCTTTCCCAGCTGAGACAAAAAAAACCCCAACTTCCTGCTAAAGCCCAGAAACTGCAAGCAGCTAAATATGCATAATAGTGAGAGTTTAAAACTTGGAATTCGTTTATACCTAAGTGAAATGCATTGGAGAACAGGTGGCTCAGGAATGCGACTTCCAAATTAAGGCATCCTTCTAGAAAAATGGTTCATTTTCATTAAACCAAACTTGAATTGTTCTTTTCTAATACATCAAAAAATAATTGTTGTAACAGAGAAGGCTGTAAGTGCAAATTATTTACCAAGTTAACAAGCAAGAAGAAAAACTCACTGCCTGTTTTAAGGCAATCATTGCATAAGTAACTGCCATTAAGCAATGCTCCACACCTGTAACTGCTCAGCACTGAATACAGGTTGTCAGGAACTGTAACCAGAAGTTTTCTTCTGCATCTACTGTTCATTAAACACTGTCATTTTCAAAATAATATGTAACAGTAACAGTACATAAATTGTTAAGAAAAGACAACTAAACTATAAAATGCATCTTCAAAACCATAGAAAGCAGTATCTTGTTATTTACAGAGTAGTGCAGCATTATAAACACAGATTAAATGACGTTGTTCTACACCTACAGAATGACTGTTTAAAAACAGTTTAACATGACAATCAACATTACAAATCTGAATACAAACAAGAAGAAATCAAAGGAAAGGAGAATATTTTTCAAATTGCATCTCTAGTTAAGTGCTCCTAGAATTTTTGACATTTTCATTTACAATGATGGCACAAGCTATATACACTGTCAGTATATACTGCTGGTTATTGGGCAATTACTATTGCAATCAACAGACCTTATTCACAGGTACTGAAACTGCCTTTTCAAAGTGAAATTTGGTGAGCAGAAACAGAAGAAACTTAGAAAAGGATTACATTATCTGATTCATTTGTCTTGCATTACCAAGGGACTTTCTTTTTAGGGCAATGTGAATGTACCTGCTCAGGGACTGACTTCCTGATCACATCACTGATATACAGAGGTTTGTATTTTATCAGTATTCTTAGCATATACAAAGCAGTGTTTGGTATTCAGCCAGAAACTGCAATCTGTGTCCTTTCCTGAGGTTACAAGTTAATGCATCCCAAAGTGCAGCTCTCAGTGCTCTTTAAAAGCCATGACTGCGTTACTGAAAACGGTGACTCCCAGTTTGGCACAGCTTCACTGAGGGTCAGAATTTCCATCTTGTGAAGAAATACTCTGGGAGAATGGATGAGGAAAGTCCAGTGGAACAAACAATGTTCCAGAGATGGTGCTTGTTTTCACTCTCCTGAGCAAGCACAGAGACCAGAGCTCTGAGGCCACGGCTGGCTCTGCAGGGGTTTCATGGTTTTTTCTGCCCTGGCACTGACCAACTTCCCTACTGGCTGCTGTCCCCAGAATTCCTTTGAAAGGCAGTTCCTGAGGGTTTTGGTGATTAACAGGAAATTGGTACACAGACAATCCTATTCATTTTCCAATTCTCAAATACTATTTCAGTTTTTATGAACTTTGTGCCTCAACTGTACAATGGTGTACTGGAAATACAGAGACCTAGTACAGAAATCTCAAGAGGACTTAAAAAAAACCCTTTATGGCAAAAAAAAAAAAATAAAAATGGTGGTGTATGTCAAAATACAGGCACTTCCCCGGCTTCAAAATTATCCAAAACATGTCATATGGGAGTCACCTCATATGGCTACATGGACAGGTCCACAGATAATTTTCTGGTGACAGCAGGGATCTTCCCAGAACTTCTTTATCTGTGGCCAAGCAGCTTATACAGTAGTTTAACTGTGCTGAGGAAGTGATTGTCTGAAGAAAGGCCAAGAAATACTTTGTGGATACTTTGCTATCTCTGCAGATGAGATATCCAAAAGACCAATTTACAAGCCATAGGGCACAATCCAAATCCCTACCTCTATCCTCAAGTAATTTATAATGTGATTCAGGAAAGTGGGAGAATCCAGAGTTCATCATCCTTTATTTCTTTAAGAGTGTAGAGATACTTTGCAGTGAGCAAAAAGTGAACCCAGTAACTTTCAGCCTTTAACCATATTATTAAAAAAAATGGGATTCAAAATTTGCTGCACACACACGTGTCCTACACCCAACTGGTTTTCCATGTCACGTAGCCTTATACTTCTAATGGACATTTATCAACACTGTGAATAAGGTCCACAGGGTTAAGGTCCACAATCATCACTGCAGTGTTGTGGTGGCTCAAACAACCAGTTCCTTCTTCAGAAAAAGACATTCCTCAAAGATTATTGCATTTCTCCTATTTAGCTTGTTTTGTTGGTGTTTTTTGTTTTTTAAATTCTGAACCATATATGATCTGACATAAAATCTGCTTGGTTAAGCCAAGTAATCTGCTTGTAGGAATGCTGCGTATGAATTACAATTATTTAAGCTTTTAAAATCATAGATAGTTATCTTAGATGATTCTTTGGTATTTACTTGCCTATGTAATTTTCCCATTAGCAGACCTGGAAACACCTTGCAGATACTGCTTCTTAGGACACAGGCACAAATGCTTGTGAAGGCACTTTCCCCAAAAAGCTTCCAAGGTTTTAATTACTAATCACACAAATGGCAAACTTTCTGTCCACTACTACAACGTACTGTTACTGCTCTTGCATCAGAGCCCACAGCAGATATAACTGAACTCTGGTTACTGGATAGGCTTGGAGACGTGTTTTTTAAGTTAAATTAATCCTTTTTTCTAAAGGCACAGGATATAATTTTCATATGACACTTAGGCAGGGAATTCCCACTTCAGGAATCTTTAAAAAGCCTGTCTTGCAGCAAGACCACTGGATTCATTCATGCTGTTTTCTTCTCTTTTCAGGAAAAAAACATTACAGTTTAAAGCCTTTTTCATTATATCTATGAATGGTCACACAGCCATGATATGATACTGGCCTGGGCATGGCTGCTACTCCTGTGATAATGCCCGTTGCAGGGTCGTAACAAAGAATAGTGTCTGTGGCTTCACCATTTTCCCGTCTTCCACCAAGGATATAGATTTTTCCATTACACACAGACATGCCACAATTCTCCTGTTCAAAAAAAAAACCACAAAAAAAATACAAGATTATTTAAAAAGCAAGACCTTGATTGGCATGTCTGCCCCAGTGCAGGAGGACAGCACTGTGACTCCTGTTTGTAAACAGTGTGGCCTATACTATTCCCTCCTGAAGGGGCCAATGCAGAAAGGACAGTAAGTAGGGAAAGGAGCAGCATCATCCTACAGAAAAGACTATTTCAGGTGTAAGCCTTCCCTACACTTAGCTCAGACAAGGGATACAATGGAATACAGCTGAACACTCTACTTACCATTTAAAGATCTGAGATAGGGAAAGGAGGAAAGAACAAAGGTTTTCAGAAGAGGGACCACAGTAGGTACTATTAATGCAAAAAAATGGGAACAAGGAGAAGCATCTTAGAGGAGTGACAAATAATGACGAGCGATGGATGTAAATGGGGAGAGGAAAAAAGGTATGACTAAAAGGAGTGCATAAGAAAAGACTGCTATGTCTTACTTTGAAACAGAGATAGGATTTTATTTCTTCCTTAAAAGGAGGCATGGAGAAAATATTCAGTTAAATAGAGAACACAGATCAAAATAGAGGAGTAGAGGGAAGGCCAGGAAGAAGAACACGTTTCTGTTAAGGTAATGCCACAGAGTACGTGACTGATGTTTAAAAACATCAGGAAATGTAATTGATACACACACACTTCACTACCAGGGGCACACACGTTTAAATTCTGAGTCCCATATGTGGAGGTGGCAGTGCCACTGCTCAAGTCAGACACTTTCTGTGCTACACAGAGGGGCTTTTTCACACTGTAAAAGCAGCCTTCAATGTTGCACTGAAAGGCTTTATCAATTATAAGGAAATTACTATCTTCAGTCTAAATTAAAACTTGCAGCAGAACTTGACAGAGATAGTTTCTATACAATTAAAACAT
This sequence comes from Scytalopus superciliaris, assembly GCA_013400415.1. Lineage (NCBI taxonomy): Eukaryota > Metazoa > Chordata > Aves > Passeriformes > Rhinocryptidae > Scytalopus > Scytalopus superciliaris. The sequence goes on from VXBX01004397.1 coordinate 1,588,720, forward strand.
CATCCATTATACTGTTACCCTGTTCTCCAACAGTAACAGGTCCCAAAGTCTGGACTGGCTAACAGTGATACCAAGGTGAAAAGCTACTGGCTTAGAAACCTCTTCTGTGAGGTTTTGAATTGCACAGAAGAAGAGGCAAAGCAAGAATGGAATCAGAAATGCAACTGTATTAGGGTTAAACAAGTGTATACTCATTTCACGCCAAGATGTTAATGTCAAAAACTATGTTTTAGCTGTGTACAAGCCTTTTATTGTCAATTACCTGTCTGCTGAATGTGTTCTGTACATGCATCCAGTAGTCCTCAATGGGATCATAGCAGTATATGGCCTTGGTGAGCCCCCCAGCAACGTAGATCAGGTTGTTTAAAGACACAGCTGTGATACACCTCTTGGCAATAGGGATCGTTGCACGGAGCAGCCAGGAATTGGTGTCAGGGTCGTAAGACTGAACCTGAAAACAAATACATGCCTTTCAGATTAAAAGCCTAACTGAAGTAACAGCCTGGCATGCCCACACGTTATACAAGGAGAGACAAAGAAGCTGTGCCTGGTGGGCAATACCTCACCAAGAAAACAAGGTCAATATAAATATAGGTCCATATGTCTACAATGCCTACACATGCACTGCATTTTTTTCAAACACATTTAAGAATTCACAGAACTTGCGAAGCCAATAACAGTATCCATGAGAAAGACAGCAGTAACAGTTTATCACTAACACTTTCTGTATTTTTTGTATTCTATTAACTCCATAATCCCTCCAGCAAACAGTCAAAGCAGGTATCTGTAGGACCTGGGCTTAACCCAGCCGTGCTGTTGGGTGTGCACAGCAGAGGCAACCCAAGCACAGGCGTCTGACCTTGTCCGAGCAGGTGTTGTCGTCCGGCCCGCCGCCGATGACAAACAGTTTGCCCACACAGCTGGTCACTGCTGGGGAGCTCACGGCCTCTTTCAGGGGGGCCACCTCTGTCCAGCGGTTGGAAAACGAGTCGTAACACTCCACACTGCTCAGCCGGTTCTGCCCGTCGTACCCCCCAACCACATACACCTGTGCAAAGGGGTGAAACCACATCATTCCCCGTGTACAGGAGGCATTGCATTTACACATGGAATTAAATTCACTTAAAGCTAATTTGCCACATTTGTGAAGGGGTACTTTCCTCGAATTTTTAATTTATACACAGGAGAAGAAGAATGCAGTCTAAAAATAAAAGGTAAAGAGTCCCTAGAGAGTTCCATTCAGTCACATGTGGAATGACACTGCAAACACATGCCAAAGCATAGTATTATTAATACTACGATAGAAACTTCCTGTTTGAATGGCATTTGTTAGAAAAGGCATTTCTCTGCATTTCTCTTTTTTTAGGTAACATTCAGCAGCAGCAGCAAAAGTCCATCTGAGTTTACCTTTGCTTTTCAGTGTTTTGCTTTTTCCCTACTTACCAACAGAAATATCTCCTCATCTCAGTTTGTAAACTCTACTTTTTGTCCCTTCTCTCATATTTAAGAAGCAGAGCTCCTTATTACTTAGGTCTCATTTCTTCTCTCTGCTCAGCTGCAAGTTTCATCTCTAGAAGTCAAGGACGCCACATGCACATTTTTCCTAACTTTCATTAACAGAATCCCCACAGGCAGTTGATCTCAACTACCCATTTCATCTTCAGGCATATACATCTTCAAAATACAGCAAACTCTCCCATTTCTACTGCATGTGTTTGGTTAATTTCAACACAAAACATTAAATAAAAGAGCCAATATTCAGAGCAGCACCAATTTCTGTTGACTGCATAAGATGTTAGACCTTTGACAGCACTTCTGAAGCACGGGCTAATTCAGATGCTTCTCTGCTTCCCAAAGATTTGCTTCTTAGGAATAAGACACTTCAGTGATGAAAAAATCCCCCAAAAATAAATGACTGAGGAGTAAGATGAATTTCACTCCAGGGATAGTGTCTGACTGATAAAGAGCCTAATTGTTTGAAATATAATTTTAAAGTATTTTAAAAATTACGTTATATGAAATACAAAGTAATACTTAAATGTTTTCTCCAATGTTTTCTTATGTACAGCAAACATCCCACTATAAAAAATTTAAAATATACTTCTCTTACTTTACCAAGAAGAACAGCCATTTTATGTCTCCATCTGCCTTTATTTAAGGAGGCAACTCTGATCCAAATGTTAAGTTGAGAGTTATAAATCCAGACATCTCGGCTATTGATTCTTCCACCTTTAAAAACAAAAACATGCCAATGTGAATAATCATTGTATGGGAAATGTTAACTATTAACATGCCCCTCTACAATGGGCTATGAAAACTTTGTATCACTTTTTGGGGGAAATAAGGATCTACCAGTGTTTACAAGTTAGACTGAAAAAGTAATTTCCAGTGGATTTCAAACACCAAAACACACAGTAAGTTATTTTCCTTACGTTTGCCTTCCTCATTAATGTGCTGAGATCACATTAGATTATTTCTTGAGGTTGGAAGGCACATTGATGGCTTTTGCCCATGCTCTGAATTCCCATTTCCTGTAGTGTCACTGCCTGGACGAGACCCCCAAAATCTTATCCCTCGCCATGCCCTATGGCACATCCCCAACACCCCCTGCTCCTCTGTCCTGTCCGTGCACAGGTTTACACTCTGTTCAAATGCCACAGGTACTACACACCTGAGGAGACAATTTCTTTGGCTGAACTAACACAGGCAGTTTGGTGCCTAAACCATCAGCTGCACCCTGTGCTTCTCCCTTGCTAAAGAACTACTGGGAAAAGCCTACTTGTGTTTTTGGTTGCAGTTTTCCCAGCTGTTGCTGCAAACAGCTTGCTGCTGTGTTTTAAAGCAGTGTACTTCATGAGCATAAACTGGTATTTAAAATACAACTGATGTCCTGGAATCAGCTGTAAAAAACTGTGGATTCATGCCAAACAAACACTCCAGAAAGCACTTTCGTTTACAGTAAGATTGTGCTGGGGCTGGTTTTCATCATTTACATCAAAAAGTGACTTTCAGTTGAGCTTCTGGAAGCTCACAGTACAAAGATCGGCCATGCTACCTTAAAAAAACCAAACAACAAATAAGAAAAAATCCCCAATCAATCATAGAATGGCTTGGGTAGGAAGGGACCTTAAAGATCATCTAGTAATGAAAAACAACCATCTAAGAAAAGAAAGAAATGTTAAACTTTTTCAGATTATTCACCTGAAACAAGAATATCATTCCGTAGAGCACACACCGCATACTCAGACTTGGTAAACTCTGGAAGTTTAGCCAGTGACTTCCACTCTCCTGTTACGGGATCATAGCACTCCGTGTATGGCAAATTAAACCCTCCAACTCGTTCACAGCCTCCAACAACAACTATCACCTCAGAATAACCAGTTGATCTAAAAAAGTGAACACAGAAAACTAAGATGTAGAAGATATTTATTAGTACATGGAGGCCCAACAACATTATCTTCAAAATTGCATGAAAATCAGAAAATTTACAATTTAGTGTTAACTTCTACAATAAAGAAAAAAAAAAGAGTCATTCAGCAAACAGAGGTTTCACTGTTTCCAGCTGTCTCGTTACACAGCAGGTTCCACCCACACTGACAGGCATCCCGTGTGAGTGGTGGAGCTCCACTGCACAACGTGCTAAAATCAAATCAATAAATAACACAGAAAGCCCTTAATCTAATAGCATTTTTACTCAGTGCACACAGAGATCAAAACCCAAGTTCAAGCGAGGCTGGTTTCACAATGAGACCTGGCCTCACATTCCCCCCATTTTTACAAAATTAATAGTCCTTTACATTGCTTAAATATCCAAAACATTTAAGAGCTGAAGGAATATAGTCACTAAAATAAGGAGAAAAAAAGAGCCCTTAGAGCCAATGCACAATAAAGCAAAAAAGAGTAGTAGTGATAGGAAGAAACATTAAGGAACGCTGAAATAAAAATTCAAACCTAGACCAAAAATTAACTCAGTGTGAAAAAAATAAAGCACTAGATAGTCTGCAAGGTACACAAATAGGCCTTTAAATTCTATTCTACACTCATTTTGCTTCTGCATTATACATATTCTATATTCACAGCAATAATACAACTTATTTATTAATCCGCATTTGAATGTAGAGAACCAACCAACCATCTTTGATGTGCAAATCCAACTGTGACCACCTTTTATTCCTCCTCTCAAATTCACAATTTCTTGCCAGCATTTGTCAAACTGCTTTCTTTTCAGGGCACTTTTAGATTAAAGCATTTTGCACCGACATACTTATTTCAAGGACTGCTGTCAATTAAGTAAAACTGAATGCACGATTGATTTTGGATCAGCCTTTTTGTTATGTCGTGCTTTGTGTGATGATTCCAATATGAACAGACATCTCACAGAACAGACATTCATACCGTGGCTGAGGAGTGCAGTCTCCTCTCAAAAATAAAAAGGTAACAATTTGAGGTAAAAATTGTATGATCTGTCCCTAAAGTTCCTAATATGAACTTATGCACATATTATTTACCAGGTGACATGAACAGGATGTGTCTGAGGAACGGCACTTACGCACCTGAACCAGGCAGAAGAAACTCTCACCGGCTGCTCAGCTTGGAAGGCAGGCTCATCCCTGGTTTCTATGTATTTACTGTTAGTGTGGTTTTTTAGGAACAACTCTGAAAAGAATCTCTCACAGGATAAAAGAGGGGACGTTCCTGTGCCAGCAAAGCATTACTGAGGGAAAGAACGTCTGTAAAAGCAAGACACTCATCCCGTAATTTGCCGTAGAAGCAAGCCCAGATACACCAGCTAACTGTGGGTACAAAGAGCTTTGCCTGTGGATTAGTTTGCAGGTTAGAATCAAGGCCTCCACTCAAATACTGAAAAACTTACTTTATTTTAAAAATAAATGAACCAAAAATCTTTGCTCAGGGTTTATGAATTGCTATGATGAAATTTTTCTTTTTAAAGAAAATATTCATTTAGCACAGTATTTCAAATCTACAGAAAACAAAAAAATTTTCCCAACATTTTTAGTACCTATATGACCATATTCTTTCTTCAGTTAAGAACCATTTTCTCCATTGCATTTTCTTGGAGTCGTCTTGCACTGTATAGGTTTTATGGTTCGCTCCTAAGATTTTTTTGGCAAATGACAGAGGGCACATTACATTAACAAAAAAAGTAAGTAAACCTGTGGTGGAAGTACATGAAAAGAAAATACAGGCAAAGGCTAATTCCAGAAAAGAATGAAGGATATATTTGAATGGAAGTTAGAAAAAGCTGTGACCTCAACCTGTGGTACAGGAAGCCCTCAGAAGAAACAGTGTGAGCAAAATAACAAGAGGTGCTAAAACAGGCACTAGGGATTCCAGGAGACACTGTCCCACCAGGAAGAGGTGCATAAAAGAGAAAAGCGGGGGTGGAACACGACCAGCAGTGCCACATAATTCTGTGCATTCCCAAGAGCAGGTTTCCCAGGGGGCCCGAGTTGCACGAGGCAGGAAGGCCAACCAGCACAGCAGGAGCTGGACAGAACTCTCATAGTTCAAACAGATTACATTCAAAACCATGTGAAGTCTGGAAAACAAATTACAGAAATTCTGGTAAATCACTGTTTTTTTCTTCCCCACTGTTAAATCACTTTCAGGTAGTAAATGAAAAAGCAGACAAAATGAGAAATTAAATAGAAATCCATTTCCATGAGGGGAAAATAAGGGACTACATTAAAGCTCTGTAAAGGCAACCAAAAAGGATGTGTTAAAACATATAAATGTTATAACTTCTAATTAAAGAGAACACTCGTGGTATGGTAACTAGACAGCCTAATAGAAGCTTTGACTGAGGAACTCACAGGGAGATGAAAATCTGAAGACAACTCAAATTGCACAGTAGGAAGAGCTGGTGTTGTTCTGTGTATGGAAATGTGTTACTGCTCACTGCCCGGCCCCAGCCTGGAGATCTGCTGTGCAAGACAACTGGGGGGGATAGAAGAGACTCCAAAGGAGCAGGAGAGACAGCCTCAAGATGTCACTAGCCCATCACTGAAAAGCTCTTTCACAAAGACCTGCATTTGTCAGTGATGCCTTAGTGGCAAAGAGTGACAGCTATGCCACATTTTAAACTTTTGTTCTCTTCAGGTAACTCTTCACCGGCTTTGAAAGGAAAAAAGGCAGAACCCACTTCACCCTTAAGTGCATCCAAGCAATCACTGTTTATTTCACAAAGTTTCAACAAAAACACTGGCGTGGGAATGTCTTGTCCTGCAGCCTGTCTCCTTTTAGAAACAGTTTACATAGAAAAAAAAATTGGAGGAAAGCAAGTAAGAAGGAAAACAGCTCTCCAGAGTCCTCTCCTCCTCAAACCCCTCCTGAAATGCCCAGAAAAGGTGTGGTGAAAACATGGGGAAAGGGGGACCTGGCAACTGTTTTAAAATATAATCACTTTTTGCTATAGGCAACAGAAACAAACAGGCAACAGAAACAAACAGGCAACAGAAACAAACGACAGCAAACTATTTCATGAATGTAATATAGAAAAGGGGAAAAAATTCCTCCTGGGAGGCTGGCCAGTTTTTCTCTTTGTAAAATACCTCTCTGGTTCCTGCCTACTTGAATTCCCAGTGCAGATTAATAAGCTCAGCAGTAAAACCAACAAACCCGCCCAGCTTCAGAAGTCACCTGTATCAGCAAGGCACTTGATTTGCAAACTGCAACAGTGTGCTAGGGCTGCTCAGATTCTCAAGCACACAGACGCCACACACTGACAGAACTGCTGGGTCTGAGTGTATTTGCCTTCTTTAGCCAATTGAGTAACAGACCCAGAATAAACATCACACCAAACAGCAGAGCACACAGTTCCCCTCCGACTGCCTGAATTCCCGTGGTCCCTCCCTCAGGCCTGGGCTCAGAAATGATCACTGCACCACTTTCCAAACTGCCATGACCCAAACACTTCCAAAGAACCTCCATCATGGCACTGCACAGCTCAGAAAACCTGGCAGCTGGGCTGCAAGGTGTTCAAGAGTTTCTTCTCTTGTGGCAGGACTGAAGACTGGAAAGCCACTAATGGGGCAAACATTGCCAAGTATCTTTTTCCCCCTGAAGGAAGCCTTAAACACCTGCCAGAAAAATAAAGATTCCCTGCACAGTCACTGTACAGCAACCACATATGAGTAAGAGTAAACAAAGAGGAGTAACTCCTAACTCAATCTGTCTAGACCAGATCATTGCATCACTTTAATGCAACATATGGTTTTATAAATACAGCTTAAATCAGCTGGAGTTAACAATAAACTTATCATGTCAACTATTGTTGACATGAGGCTGGGAAAATATTTTTCAGAAAAAAAAAGAACCATAACCACCATTGCTCATAAATGCCACTAATGGATTCTTCCTCATTTCTTCTTGCAACCTCAGTCACCTATTTGTGTAACACATTATTAAGTGGCAGCAATTCTGAATTATTAAAATGTCATAGAATAAGCATGAAATACTTGAGGAACTGTTTCATAATTCTTTAAAAATACAGTATTTGGTTTCTTTACAGTTAAGAACCTGTTGTTCTGCTGTCTATTAGGAGTATGTGTGCTACTCCATCTGTAAAGTATTTCTGATGTAGCAAGGAAATGCTCTGAATACATAATATCCACATCCTTTGTGGTGTGTTGGACACTTACATGACACTGTTACAAAACGAAAGGTTGAGAAATGCAATGGTCTACTTGTCACAGCACATTTAGTTCTCTTCAAGACACTGCTATTGTGTGAAATATCTTAACATCTTCCCTAGCAAACATTAAACTTAAGGAAGTATTTTGCTTGCAAGGTAATATAACCTCACTTACCTGAACAGTCGTTTATTTCATAGCAATAAAGTGACCTGTACAAAAAGACTCACTTAATTCACATTTTCAAGACACCTGAGAGCTGCACGGGTAGTGGGGAAGTACAGAAGAGTAACTGCAGCAGCTCCAGAACACAAAGCAAAACAATCTGCAAGAGATTCTTCTCTGCACACGTGTATATCAAACATCTGTACAGCAAACTATGTCCTTCTCTCACGGGAAAAAGGAAAAGAAAACTTTCCTCACCTGCGTGGCCTAGTTCTGGGAGACATCATCTCGTTTCCAAGGATATGGTATCGCCGGGCTTCATGCAGCAGCTGATAGCACTCTGGGGAATTCTGGATCAGCTGGTCCACTTCCACAGTCTGAACGAAGTAGTTGGGGTGCAGGAGGGGGAGCCTGACGTGTGTGAGCAGTTCGTGGAGCACCGGCCTGCGCAGCTCCACGGCGCGGTACACCCAGCGCATCACGGCCTCGAACACCATCTCCTCCTTGCTGATCACCAGCTCGTCGCTGCAAATGTAATCAATAAGCTCATCCTTCCCCAGCTCCAGGAATTCTTCGTGCTGGGACACATCCTCAAACGTCTGCAGCGCAAAATTCCTGCACTTGGTGAACAGCGTCTTGAGCGAGTGCGTGTCTGCGAAGCGCTGGATTCCCAGGCAGTTGCAAGGATCCAGCTGCTCTTCCAGGAACTTGGCACAGGCGTCACGCAACACACTGATCTGAAAGAGACTCGATGTTTCAAAGAGATACTGCACGTTCTCCGTGGTGATTTTCACCTTGCCCGTGTACACGTACTGTAAAAAGCAATCCATGGCCTCGGCGAAAATGCCGTTGATCTCCACCAGCATCTCCCTGCTCTCCCTGTGGTCGTTGCAGAACATGGCCCTGAAGTAGCTGCTGCAGGCCGAGAGCACGGCGCGGTGGCAGGGGAACTCCCGGCCCTCCACGCAGATTATCACGTCTGTGAACAGCCGGCTGTCTCGGAACTCATTGAAGATCTGGAGGATGCTTTCCGCGTGGGATGATCCCGAGGAGAAGTCGAAAAACTCAGGGCCTGACAACGATTTTGGGTCCATTTCAAAAACTTTCCGCTTGGTTGCAGGGGAGTCTCGTATCCCGCTATCCTCTCTATTCAGTCTGCGTCCCAATATTAGTACCATTGTTACATCAGTTGGCTATAGAGTCATTGAGAAAAATTTGCAGAGTTTCTCCTTCTCAGTGCTATGGTCTGAAAAATTAAAAGACTTTGGTATTCAGTCTGGCACAGTCTCAGCTTCATCACAACAATCAGACAAGATACTTGTTTGGTCACTCTAAGAACTGGTGCAATTGTCGACCTTTCCTAGAGGTGAGAGGGTATTACAGGGCAAAGTGCCACACACCCTGCACAGGCAGTGCAGCATTATCTGCCACGCTTTAAATACAAAACATACCCACAAAACAGGTGTCCCAGACTGCAAGCTCTGCATGTCCCAGCACCACTGGCACTGCACAGTGTACAAGGTAATAACCTTAAGATCTGAGCTCCAGCAAATCACCTGACTGGCAGAAGAACTTCCTGGATAAAAATCCAGGGCTTGGACTTCTCACTTTTTTCAGTGCAATCCTCACTTCAGCTGGAGCCTCCAAGTCCTACTATAACAGCACTAGTCAAAAGGAGTGGGGTGAAGACTGAACTTCTAAAAATAAAAATTCAGTTGAGAGATCACTCTCTTCATTATAAAGTCTGTCATAATTAAGTCTTATAATACTGACGTTTAATAACATTCTCTGATCTCAACCATAAGTTTTTACCTGTTCATTCCTAACACCTCAAAATTAGTTCCCTGATAGTCTACGAGTTAACTACAAATTAATGTAAACTGCTAGAACACAGCACAGAATGAACTACATGTAAAACTACTGGAAATAAGAACCAAGGGCACCTTGCTGAGGATGGGGATATTTTCTGTTACCACAGTACTACTGGCAAATAATTATTAGCAAAACATTTTGCTCAAACACCTTCCAGTTTCAAGTGCAAGTGTAAACATTCCCCTCAGTGTGCAAACACACACCCACATTTATCAGAGCACTGAAGTTGCAAAAATCAAACACTCAAATGTTAGCATATGCCAATATTAAAGTTTCCAGGCGAAGAAAATGCAGCTGACTTTGCAGATAGGGCACGTTAGAGGTAGTGAGATCAACCAATCTGGCAGCAACAGGGCCTTTTGCCTCTCCTGAGCTTAAAAATTAACTGGATAAACATGCACCAAATCACACTGAGGCAGCAGGAGGCTGGGAAAAACACTCCCTCGGACCTGACACTGGTACAATTCCAAACACTTGTGATATTTATTTGTATGTCTGCAAGGACACACATGGAATTATTTTAAAGTTTTTTAAAGGGTTTTTTGGTTTGGTTTTTTTTAAAGTCTCATGAAGGTTATATTCAGTTTCCTTGAATATACAGCCAGGAAACATCAGCTCCTCACAGCAATTTCATTTCCTGATGTGCTTGTGGAGCTGCAATTACCCAGTCCCAGACTGGCCACGTCATCACCTAACATAGAACACAATGAATGTGCTTTTTTTAAACAGCCTTTTTACACAGCACCTTTAAAAGGCACCATCTGAACAAAGGGCAGGGAAAGAATCTGTGCCGTACTTTTACTCATTGAGAAAAAAGGCTCTAAAACTATCATTTTCCCTGTGAAATTTTTTACACAAATTTACAAGGTAGGTTCCTGGTATGGTTCATTTACCCCACAAAATTTTAATTTGACTTAAAATAGGACCAGTTGTCAGTCTGATGCCTGAAAAACACTGTTGCAACAAGCCTATCTAATAACTGATTGCTTCAGAGAGATTTTAACAAGGCATAAATGGACAGCCTGATCTGCAGCTGATATTCCATCCAAGGTATTGCACAATGATTTTATCCGGTAGTGACTCAAGCCAGATACAAAACAAAACCAACCCCACCACCAGCACCTCAGCAGCAATGTTGCTAACACCCCTATCCCTTACCCTGAATTTCACCTGCAACTAACTGCACACTACTAGCATGAGAAAGCGGGCAGAAATAATGGATCAGCAGCAGGAAAGGGAAATATAACAATGAAAATATAAATATAAACCCTAAAGGCTTGATTCCAGCACACAGATTTCAATCAGAGGAATTTCACAAAACGGTGTTTTTCCAAAGCAAAGTGAGCCTGAAATGAGAAACAAGACCCTGACACATTGCACGAAAGGGAAATAAGTAACAAAACCTTCAAGATTCAATCTTTCTCATTATGTGAGAAGTTAAGTCTTAAGACAGCACTGTATTATGCAATCACTAATAAAAGGAAACAAGGGCTCTGGGTTACAACTGCACACTGAAGGAAGTAATATCTTCTTTACACTTGGAGCAACACAGAATTAGTGGTCAGCAAATTATTTATTTTTCTTAAGGTCCTACTGGTTTAAAGAAATGGGGGAATAAAAAAAAAATCCATGGAACATAAACTGGTCAAGGGGGTAAATATTATAAATTCACAAATAACATATTAGAAAGGAAAAACAAATCCACTCCATTGCAGAACTTACTGCCTTTGAATGTACCATCCTTCAATTTCTGCCTAGTTAATCATTTCTGCAGGTTTGCTTCCCCAAAGCAATTTCACAGGCCTATCAGTAACAGTATCACATGTTCAGCTCTATCACACATACGTGTGGCCTGCCTGCAGATCTTGCTCTGGCAGTTTTAAAATGTCACCTTCCAGCTGCCTGCCCCAAAGTTAAAGGCAGAGGGGAACCTGTGCCTGAGGCTGAGCTGGCTACTGAGCAAAGGGGGGGAATATCCCTGCCTGCACCTTCCCTTTCCACAGAGGTACTTATACACTTACCTGCCTACACACTCTGCATTATAAAGCACCAGTCATTTAGACAATTTAACACTCGGATCTCTTCAGCAAGTTTAAACAAAACAGAAGGAAAATACATTTTTCCCAAAGGCAAGTGTTGAGAATTACTAGAGCAAAAATTTAAACATAATGCAAAATGCACTGGATTGCTTGTCTGAACAAGGGTCAGCAAGGACAGATCCTAAGCAAATTAGAGTCTGCCCATTCGAAAAACTGGAAAGGAAAAGCAAATCACACTTCCAATCAACACATTTTAGAAATGCTTTAAAAACACAGCCATGGCTCTGACATTGTCATTATCCACACACAGACATGTTTCTGAATTAAACTGGGTTCACCCGAAGTTCAAGTTCCTCTATTTCCTTCACCTATACTGTCTTTAAGCTTGTCTGCACAAGATGTTCCTCCAAAATAGCCTAAGAGCCCAATTCAGAGACTGGCAAATGAAGTCTGTAACACTTTTGCCCTGACACCTTCCAGCACTAAATCCTTCAGTGCAGATTACTTTGCTCTAAAGTCCTCCTTCCTTCACTGCAACATCTTCACGTATTTCACCCCCCCTTCCCTCCCTCACCCGCAGCTCTGCCAAGAGCTGGCAGGTGTTCTTGTGTGACCTGTGTGCCACAGAGCTCCTCCGGCCCACCAGCAGAAGAGAACCGACAGAAAGCAGCAGAGGAAACACACGACACGGTCTGGGCGAGGCTCTTTGGTAACACCTCGTCCCCAAGGCTCCCCCTCGGGGTGCAGTTTCGGGAGTACCTGAGGCTGAGCCGGGGCTGTGCTGCTGCCAGCAGAGGTGATGTCCGTGCCCACCGCTGCTCCCCTGGCCTGGGCACCGGCGACCGTCTGCGAAGGAGAAAAGGAGGCGCTGGGAACGGGCGGCTGCCCCGGGAAGGGCAGCAGTGCCAGCACAGCCCTGGGGCTCGCCCGGGGCAGGCACAGTGTCTGCTGATCCCCGGGACGGTGACAGCGACAGCACCCCCGAGGTAACACAACCACGGCCGCTACACAGACGGCGTTTTCATTCCTAGGGTTTGGCCAATTCTAGTTATTCTGTGATTCCAGGTAACACGATCTGCAGGCGGGCTCCGTCTCGGAGGGCTGGTTACCAGCAGAGCCAGAGCAAACAACCTCCCGGCGCACGGGCTGCAGCTCACTGGCTAAACCACAACACGTGCTCTTTTTGTTTTTAAAGGAAGAGACATAAAAAAAAAAAAGAGGGTAACCTTTCCCTTCAGCAAAAAACAAACACGTTTATTTTCCCTTTGTCTTTGAGATAGAAAAAGGAGGAGTAAGTTGCTTGTTTTACAGAACTCTTTTAAAAACAAAAATTATTCTTGTTCTACAAGAGAAATTGAGGATTTGAATGTCTAAGATAAAGTCTTTAAGAACACGGAGTAATTAGGAAGAATTCAGTGACTAGAGCTGATAGACATGGTAAGTAGTTAGTTGAACTGTGTAAGGTTTTTATTCTAACTCAAGACACTATTTTAAGAGAAAGAATGCCAAAATTCAATAGTTATCCAGGGTAACGACACACAAAAACAAGCCCTAAATGCCCTCAAAAGTCACCCAGCAAAAAAACAGGAACTGATTTGGGCAGGAGAGCCAGGATTATTAAGTAAAACAAAACAAAAACAAGTGGCGAAAAGAAACACCTTTAAACTCTGCCGAGAGCTCCAGGTAGCGCTTAGTAAGTGCAAAAGGCCCCGCGCAGGGCACACAGCCGCTGGGGGAGACAAAGGGAGGGGGAAAGCACACTGCGCAGCGCTGTTCGTGTATGGGGAACGAACCGTGGAAAAGCCACAACCCTCCCCTGCCTGTCCGAACTACCGAAACCAGGAGCCGAGCCCCGGCCCGTCCTGCTGGCGGTGCCGGCACAGCGAGCGGGGCAGTGCCCGCCGGGCCGGAGCGCGGCCCAGCCGCGGCCTCGCTCACGGCAGCGGCACCGCCGGCGGGCGGGCGGGGCAGGGAGCCCGGGGGCGCTGCCGCCAGCACAGCACAGCACA